>VXBI01014351.1:57977-81094 GCA_013397375.1 Toxostoma redivivum
GCGCCCGGTGCCGGCGGCGGCGCGGGGGGCGCGGGGCTCCGTCCCCGCCCGAGCGCGGCGCCGCTGCCGGAGGATGAGCTGCGGCCGGCCCAAGGACATGGAAGGTACCGGGCGCGGGCGGGGGGGCTCAGGTGCGCGGCGGGACGCGCTTCCCCCAGCCGCGAACGCGGCGGGCACGGACCTGGCGATCCGCTCCATCCGAGAGACTGCCCTCCATCTCTCCCCGGTGCTGTTCCCTCCATCCTGGGGGNGACCTGCAGCACCCTGCCCTGCAGCTCTGAGCTTTGGTTCTTTTATTATCAGCATGAAAATAAATTCTTTTCAGGGAGAGATTTTCATAACACTAAATATTTCCATGCCTGGTTGAGATAAGCACCATTCATCAACCCACACCAGGCAGGAGGCTTCAGCACGAAGCTGTTTTCGATTCTATCTCCCTGCAAGTGCCTCAACAAATTCATTTTGAAGTCTTTGCACAAAAAAAAAAAATCAGGGGGTAGGGAAGGGGAAGGTTGGGATTTGGGAATACTCTTCCATGATGTTTAGCTTGGGAGTGTCAGTTCCCAACCCATGGGGATGCAGTGAGGGAGGGTCCCCAGTGCCCAGCTGCATTCACAGCCCCAGGCCTGGGGCTGCCATGGGGGGCTTTGTGGAGGTGACATCCAACAGGGCAGGATGTCCCAAGGCCACCGAGGCCACGTGCCAGGCCAGTGATGGATGTGTGATCCTCCTTCCTCCCCCTCGATGGGTGCTCCCTTTTCCTGCTGACGAGCGGTTTTCATTAACAAGCAGACAAGCAAAGCACCAGAGAAATTAGCCACTTTTCTCCTTGGACAAATAACTTCCGTCTGAAGGCTTTTCATCTCCTCCCTCTCATCCTCGCGGGGCGCGGCGGGAGGAAAGCTGATGTTTAATTACTTCCTTTATTCTCTGAAAAACGAACGTGCTGAATCATCCCAGCCTGGCATCCTCTCCAGAGCCCGGTGTTGGGGAGGGATGGGACACACGGGAACACTGGTGCTTTCCCTACCCCAATCCATATGCATGTGAAGGGGAAGCCTGTTGGTCTAGAGCTCACTGGAGCCAGCTTGTCCCCTTCCCACACCATCAATGCCTTGGGAAAAAGGAGCCTGGGATTGTGTTTTGAATGTCCCAAGCTGTGTCTCAGTTTAGGGCTTTCCCTCCCTGAAATTCAACTCCTGTTTAACTGTGTAGAGTCCTCAACCAGATATTAAAGTCAGACCAAAACCCAAGACAGAGTTGCTGGGGCTGTTTAAAAGATACTCCACCATGGGAGGGATTGAGTGACAAGGCAAGAGTGATGCTGGATGCTGTGAAACCAAGGATGGCTAGAGCATGGAGCAGGTGTGGGGACCACACCACCTCCACAGCCCCACCCCATGCAGCCCCAGGCTGAAGGTTTTTCTGAAAATCCTTTGGAATTTCAGATGGATGAGCAGTCTGAACTCCCCCAGGCACCCAAACCCCACCACAGTATCCCCAGGCATTGGGATGCTGGGCTGGCACCAGGCTCATTTGCAGATGAGGAGGAAACAAATTCTATTCCCGGGGCACGTGAACCCTTTACTGGAGAAGTGCAATTACTATCAGAAAGAACACGGAAAGCAAAGGCTGGGAACAGCACAGCACTTATTTTTAATAACAGCTTGGTGTAATCTGCACACATTTCTCAAGCGACATCAGCCTTTTCCTGCCAAGGCCCCTCTTTAACCGTATTTCCCAGGGAAAATTTCTGCTATGGCTCAAAACTCTGTGTGTAGACAAAGGATGAGGGAGAAATGGGAAATTCAAAGGGATGGAGAACACGTTCTTTCTTTATCTGCCTGCAACAAGCAACGTTGTCCTGCCCGCTCTCTTGAAGCAGGAGGAAGAATGCCAACTCCTCCCAGAAATTCTCCAGGGATCTTTTAGCAGTAGACTCTTTGCAGTCTCCATACAGAGTTTGGGGACTGATGTCCCCAGTACTCACATGGTTTGTGACTCGATGTCCCCACTCCCTGCCTGGCAGCACGGTTGGCTTGCTGAATGTGTCAGGCCTGGCCAGCTCCCAGCACAGAGCTGAGCCAGCATCCAGCCTTGTCAGGGGCTTGAGCCTCATCCAGAGCAGCTCCTGATTGAGCATCCAAAATTTTGGAAAGCTCCTATTGATTTGGGGAGCTGAATTTAGTTTTGGCAAGTGCTTCACTCTCACACACACAGCTGCACGGCCCAGATCCAAGAGGGTTTTGTGCTGTAGCTATGCAAGGCCAATGAACAGCCACACAAACCCTGTAGGAGGCTGTGCAAGGTCACTGCCACCTGCTGCACCTTCCCAGCCCGCAGGGCAGTGATCATCACACACCGTGCTTAAGCTGAGTCTTAAAACAAGGGTGAGGGTGCTGCTCTGTGCTGCAGTGGGTCTGTGACAGACAACCCTTGCAAAGGTGGAGTATCACAGCACAGGCACCTGCTTGTCCTTGTCCTGGGCAGCCAGAAGTGTCCCCACCCTTCTCCCAGCCCGGTGCAGGATGAACACAGGGTGCACAGCCAGACCCTGCTCCCTTGGTGGCTGCAGGGGCTGGCAGTGACAGTCCCTGTCTGGGTCAGGTGTGACAGATGAATGCAGGTATCTAGAAAAATATCTGTGGGATTGTCACCCCGGGGTAGTGACAGGTGCTGGTGACACCGTTCTGCTCGATGCTGGTGTGCCAGTGAGGTTTGGTTAGTACCCACGCATGCTGAGACCACCCACCAGAGCTCATGAACACCCACGGGGGTGAGCACCCTCCTCTGCCCTCCCCATCCGGGGAGCTGAAGGTCGAGAGGAGGAGAAACATTTGGGGTGGAGGGAACAACTAGATGTTTTCCACTCTGTGCCCACTGCAAACATGACCAAAAACCTGTCCATGGTGCACACTGCACCTTGGTGTCCCCAAGGACCTGTTCCCCCAGCTGGGCAGAAACAGTGGTGATGATGCCCCGGGCAGGGATCGCGGGATGATGCCCGCAGCCCCGGAGGGACCGGGGGATGCTCGGGGATCCTCGGGGCGGGCGGCAACGCGGGGCCGGCGGCGGGNCTCCATGCTGGGGGTCTGTTCTTCATCCCTGCCCCGGTGCTGTCCCCTCCATTCTAGGGGTCTGCCTGCCCTCCGTCCCCGGTGCTGTCCTCTCCATCCCGGGAGTCATTCCCTCCACATTCCCCTTTACTCCCCCATTCCGGGGAGAATCTGTCCCCATGCTCTACCCTTGGTATTGTGGTGTACCAATGAAATGGGCTGGAAAATTTGGCCGGAGCAAAGGGATGCAGGTGTGAAGACAGGGCAGGCAGGCCTGGGGGTGCTGGAGCGGGGCAGGACCCCTGGGAAGAGGGTGTCGAGGTGGAAGGGGGCTCACTGCAGGCAGGGCTGTCTGTGCCTGTGGGCTCCCACACCTGCCTCCTGCCAGGAGAGCCTGCCCAGAGCTACCTGGAGTCCTGTCTGCTGCCCCTACCCCACACTCACACTGCCCAACCCTACAGAAGTCCTCTGTCCTGGGGTGCTCAGGGACCTCCTGGCAGTAGGCTTGAGTCTCAGGATCATAGATATCCCAAAGGCATGCACATTCCTCCCAAACACTGTGCCCAGGCCCTCAGCGTGTGCCCAGGGCACCCATCGTGCTGCACAGGGAGGACAGAAAGGACATCTGTCTTTTGTTCCCTTCCTCCTCCGTCCTCGGGAGGCACCAGCAGTGGGCAGCCACCAGCCTGAGCTCCGTCCCTGTGCGGGGCTCCCATCTCATCTCTGCAAGCAGAGAATTCAGAGGGAAGCGCTGGGGTAAACTCCAGGGGAATCTGGAGAGGCTGGAGGGGGTGTCAGTCCTCTTTGAGTCTTCCTCAGGTTTCGTCTTCCTCAGGTCTTAGGGAATAGCTCAGGGCAGGACCTGGTCCATTCCTATAGGCACAGCTTCAAATATGGGATGTGTTGAGGGATCCTAAAGAGCATCACTGGAATGATCATCCCTGGAGGCTCCACCAGCACAAGCAACAGCTCTGCCCTGCACCAGGCTGAAGCCACATGGAAAAGACAGAGGGGACCAGGGCAATGGCAATGCCAGCTGAGTTCATGGCTCATGCAGATGCCACTAAAAGCAGGATGAGTTCTTCACAAAGCCTCTCCCTGAACTGAGCAAATTCCCTGTCCTAGGAGTCCTCAGAGACTTCTGGTCCCATCCACCCTTCACCTGCCTGCAGGAAGAGAGAAGACCAGCTCCCCAAATCCAGCTCCAATTATAAGCAAATCCCTCCTTGTATTTGCTGCTAAACGTCTCTTTCCCTCCCAAATGCGGTGTGATGACCCACCCTTAAGGGTCGTCACACACGGGCAGCCAGGCAAACCAACGAAGTGATTTCATTCCCTGTGAAGCTTGTTTCAAGCTTCTCCCATTAATCCCGGGAAGCCTGTCTGACCTCGGGAAGCCTGGCTGCCCCCACTGCAGCTGCCTGCAGACATGGTCCCATCTGGAGGGCAGGTCTGTGGGACAACCACACGCACGATGGCATCAAAGACACGGGGATGCTCCTGAGGCCGTGCTGAGAAGTAGTGGCAGAGGACAAAGCATATCAGGCAGTCTTTGCCTATCCAGGCATTTGGCTTCCCTCGCTTTACCCCTGCCTGCTCCTCCTGCAGCTTGGCTGCGTGCCACCGTGTCCCCCGGGCAGGTCCTGGTCACCTGCGAGCAGGAGGCGTCCGCGGGAAGTGCCCTGGCAGCCGGTTTGCTGGTAGGGATCAGCCCGGGCCAACTCGGCACCCGCATGGAAATGCTTTTGCCGGGGAATGCTGTCACATCCTGCCCCGAGGTGCCCATCCCCGGGAGGTTTCCCGTCCCTCTCCCCACCAGCAGCTGCTGCTGCTCTGATCCTCTCCGGTGCTCACGTTTCACCAGCCATAAAAGTGTCTGGAGAGGGAATGGGAGCGGGAGCAGCGCTATGCCTGGCGAGGGGAGGGAGCGGCGTCTGTCCCTGCCACTGCTGCAGACCCTGTCCCACCGCTGCTGGTCTCCCTGCTGTGACCTGGACCTGGCCTCGCCCTCCTGCCTGGCTGGACAGATTCCCAAAATGGATCAAAGAGCCATGGAAACAAACCGGCAGCGATTCCCCAGCGGCAAGCAGGCAGTGGGATGTCACTCACAGGAGGCAGGGACCCTAGACCAGCCGGCAGGGTCCACTTGTAACGGTGGGGTCGCAGTGCCTGTTTGGGGACCTGAGCTGAGCTCTCCACTCCTCACTCTAGCTCGGGCTCAGCCAGCCTGGAGATTCCTCCATTCTCGTTTCAGGATTCAGCACAGTCTCTTCTCTGTCGGACCCCCACTTCTGCCTGGACCCCAACACGACCATAGCCATGAGAGCTTTGGCCGGGAGCAGGTGCATCCCAACTGCGCCCTGCGGTCCCTTCCTGTTGAGGCTGTTCATCATCACGGTCCTTCTTCGCTTTTCCTCCTGCACCCGGCTGCCCTCAGCCGCCGGTGACCCCCGGTGCCGCCACACTCGTGCCGTGGCTCCGCTTGGCCCCAGGGCACTTTGATGCCCAGTGGGTCCGGTGTCCCCTGCAGCACCCCTCGGGCTTCCTGTCCATCCCAGTGCCAGCTGGCCCTGCCGCGGGATTAGGCGGGAGCACGAGAGGAAAGCACCGAGCATCTCTCCGGATCAAACGCCCACGGGGCAGTGGGGAGGGGGTGCAATTCACCCCGCTCTCCATGTGAGACCGGCTCGGGGCCGCCCGGAGCTGGGATGAGCGTGCAGCCGGTGTTCAGAGGCAGTGGGAGGGAGGCGTTCGGGGGAATCAGTCAGGTGTGGACGAGGTATGAGGGGAGGCAGGGATGGAGCCGCACTCGTGACAGCGGTGCCGAGCGCTCACGCGCATCCCTCCTCCCGCCGAGATGCAGCAGGGCCGGCCATCCCTCTGCTGCGTCTCCACCATCCGCAGCTCGCAGGGACCACCCGAGCCAGGTGAGGGGTCTTCAGGGCATGGCCGGGGGACTGTGGGGTCAGCGGGCCCGGGGGGAGATGCTGCATGTGCATTTCTGGCCGGAGGGCACAGCCTCCGGCTTAGCAGAGAGGGGCGGAGGGGATGGAGGGCGGCTGGCTGCTCCGAGGGATGCTGTGGCTACTCCCTGCGCAGAGCACGGAAAGGAGAGGAGAGCCCGGGGTGGATGTCACCCCTATGTCCCTGCGTGGAGCCAGCCTAGGGCTGTCCTGTCAGGGGGTTCCTCTGTCCCCATCCTTTCCTTGCTCCAAAATGCTCCCACATGCCCTTCTCAGCACCCTCCCTACCATCCCATGTCAAGTGCTGCCAGGTGATTGGAAAGTTGGGACCCAAAGGCTGGGCTGGGGAAACTGTGACTGTGAAGGAGCTGCTGGAGCCAGGACCTCTGGGCTACAGGGCAGCCACTGCCTGCTCCAATGGGGAGCCATGCCCCCGAAGCTCCTGGACCTGCCTTTCTTCCTGGCTCGCTTTTCCCTTCAATTTCCACACCTCTTACCCATCTGCTCCCGCTCCTGGTGTTGTCTCCAGCAGTGTTTGCTGCAGGAGCAGAGATGCCCACATCCTGCTGCTAGAGGCTGACACTCCATAGCTCCCTGTGGATATGGGCCCTGCTGATGACCAGAGCTCCCTTCACTCTACTCCCTGTAGCAAGTCCTGGGGCACCCCTGGCACAGGTGAAGGACACAGCTCTAGCACCAGCCCCTCTAGACCTGCCAGGTTTATATCTGCCACAGCACTGAGTGGGATGGGCAGTTTCCAGCTCAGAGGTATCCCAGCACAGCTACAGTGCTCAGGGTGCCAGGGACAGGACAGTGGCATCTCAGACATCCTTGGCTGGAGGGAGCCCAGCCTGCTCTGGTCCTCACCTGACAGGTTCAGGAGGTCTGAGACTGTTGGAAATCATCAGAGACATCCCCTGTCATCAGGACAGGTGCAGAGACCACCCCTACCAGTCCTTCCTCTGCTTCCCACTGAGCCTCTCCATGGATCTCCCTCCACCTTGTTTTCTCTAAAATCACTTCCCTAGTCATCAGACAGGTCCCCTGCCTCAGTTTCCTCATGGCAACACTTCCTGATGGGTGTGTTTAAGAAACAATACTGTGTGATGTGGTCTGGGTATACTGGGACAACCTTTTACTGCTCTATTTTGGCTTTTTTTGCTCAGTTGTTCTCCTGTTGCATAAAGGTGTACGTGAGTGATCTCTCAAAACTCTTCCCTCTTAAAACCCACTAATTAGGAAAATTAGCTGTATCAGGATTTCTCCAGCCCTCCTGTTCTCCCTGGGTGGTTTGTACTGGAAGTGGGTCTCCTTTGCTGCTCTGCTCTCAGAGTTGGTTCATGACTTGCCTGGCTCCCGGTGGTGGGAGCAGGTGAGCTGGGGGATGCTCCAGTCTTTGCTTCTGCGGATCAGAGCTGCTTATGTCAAGCTGTCTGGCTTTTATCCGGAGCAGACAGAGCGTGAGCCCCTAATACCCACTCACCCTCCTCCTATGGCAGCTGGGTCCCTTCAGCCCCCCTCAAAGGAAAGCTTTGCAACCTCGTTGCAACCCCAACACCCCAGCTTGTTAAAACACAAGGAATTGGACTTCAATGACCTTTGTGGGTCCCTTCCAACTGAGGATATCCTATGATTCTATGAATAAGGCACAAAAAGCACTTGTTGTGGGTAGATGTCTCTTCATGGTCATTGCTGAAGGGCTGGTGTGTGTTTGGCCATCACGGGAATGCACAGTAGCTGTCCCCGGGCACCCATGGTCTGTGCTGGGGGACCAGCCTGCATTCCCTTCTCTGCCAAGCTGCCCAGGGAGGGTTTCTCTGCTCCCCTTCCCTCGATGGCAGCAGTTTGCCATCAGCCTGGACCATGGGAAGCAGCTTCCCTGGGCCTCCTCCCGGTTCCTGTCCCAGCAGAATGGCAGTGACAAGCAGGAGGTTCTCACCACGTGCAGGGATCAGCTGCAGGTCCCACGTCTGCTCGGCTGGCGGGTGTCAAAACAAACGTCGCTCGTGAGGGGTTTGTGTGGGCAAACATCTTGTCGGGTGCCTGCTGGATCCCAGCACCAGCTGGCGGTTCCTGGGCTGGTGGATTTTCTTCTTGGCAATGGGAAAAGAAGGCAGGAACGGGGAGTTTTCAGAGAGAGGGGCACACAACTGAGTTCAGTTCTGTGGGGTAGAAAAGGCACTTTTGGGTGCCCAGGCATGGGGTGGATGGGCACCATGGCCGTCTCTCACCCCCCTTCCCTCTGCAGCCGCCGCTGCCGCCTCCGCTCACTTCAGCTTCTGCCGCAGCCTCCTGGAGCACACGGTGTCGGCCGAAAACCTCAGCTACCGCCTGCAGCGCAACCCGGGCAGCAGCCTCACCTGGCACGATGGCCGCAGCCAGCGCCCCGACAGCGGCCACACCGTCAAACTCCTGCGGCAGCCGGGCACCGAGGGCTCCCAGGTACCCCCACCCCAGCCGGGCATGCCAAGGGGAACATGGCTCCTTGTGTCTGCCAGGAGCATCTCCTCCTTCCCTGCAGGATCAGACCTTCAGCTCTTGTTTTGCTGAAAGTCCTCTTGATTATTGGGTATTGTTTATAGTAACAAATATATATATATATAATGTGTTTTCATCAGGCCTCGGGCTGTGCTGGGGTGAGCTCTCTGTGTCACTCCACCTCTGTGCATCACCTGCCCTCCCACCTGGTGCTGGGACTTAATACCATTTTGCATTAAGTATGCCAGGACCAAATTCCTTATAAAGCCTTAAAATTGCTGAGCACTTGTATGTGTCTCTTAGCCAGGTTTGGACCACTGTCTTCCTAAAATTTGAAACTTTATTGTACTATGGAGGCTGTGAGCGAAATATTTTCACCTTGTCACTGCTGAACAGACACAGGAAGGAATATCATCCCTGCAGGTGGCTCCTTGTGCTTCCCAGCCCCCCCTTAACACCCTGGGAGTTGGGTTCAGAGGTGGCTCATCCAGACAGTGAATGCTGGAAAGATAACAGGGCAAATCCAACTGCCTGGCTTCTGGCTGCCAACATGAAGATGCTTTTGTATCACAGGGCCTGTCTGGATTGGCTTCAGAAGGGAGTAGGGATCTCACAGGGATGGGTATGGTTGTGCTGCTCTCAGGAGCAGCAGCTCCAGGGGAGACAACGTCTCATGTGCTGGTGGCACTGTCCCATCACCTCCAGCTCCTGCATGGGGACACACCAGCCACCCTCCAGCTGCCAGATGTGGCTTATCATGATTCTCCCTCTTCCACCTCTAAGTGCTGCCCAGAAGGATTTAGTGAAAGGTTCTTAATTTGCCGTAAGCAAAGAAAAATGCCAGAGCGGAGGGAGGTGATGCAAGTCGCTCTTTGCAGTGCCCAGGGATGGCCCCCACCCCCCGGTTCCCCCAGCCACCTCCTGCCTTCCTGCCAGAGCAGCCTCCCAGCCTTCCTGCCTGCTCTCCTCCACACCGGCGCTCGATATTCACGGCTGAGAGTTTATCAGAGAGACAGCGCAGCTCAGCCGGCTGGAAAACAAACCCATGATCCCTTCCACCTCCCCTGCCCCTCTGGGGAGCGCAGGGGCTCACTTGGGGACCCTCCGTGGAGAATGCACGCCGAGCAGGCAGCGCAGGATTTAGGGATGCTGGGATGGTCCCCGGTGCAGGGCTGTGTCTGATGAGTGATGTGCGTGCAGCCGTGTGCGTGCCCAGGGAAATTGCCGGTTGTTTGTCACCTCTTCCCCCGTGCCTTGGAGGGTTAGTTGGATAATAGCTGCGGGAAGCTCGCGGTAAGCTCCCAGGAAGCTGGTTGTTATTCCCCCCAGCCCCTCCGCTTCTCATCATCACTCGTTAGTGAATCCAGAGCAAATCGCCGCCTCCTCCTCCTCCCCACGGCACACTCTCCGGCGCGCTCAGCCGAGTGTGAAGGAGCCGCAGCCGGCGAGGGCTGGGGCTGCTCCCGCAGGCAGCGACTCTCGGGATGCGTCTGGTGGAGCCGGGCAGCTGCCAGGGTCTCCCCCAAAGGTGAGGGATTCTTTCGGAAACTGCATCCTGTGCATTGACTATTGGATTTTCCTTCTGCTTTGGAGACAGGCTCCTTACTTATTAATGTACAGCCTCCCAACTTCGCCTTCTTTCCTCTTGCATTAATGCTTCCAACGAGCTGTGTTTGAGGAACAGTACATTTCCAAGCTCACGCTGCCCTGGGTACAGGCAGCAGCCCTGGCAGGCTGGCCAGGCTCCATGGTAATGCCTGGCATGGGACAGGGAGCACATCCCAGCCCAGCTGCCCTCCACTGCCTCCTCTGCAGCATCTCTCAGGAATGTGTCATTAGTTTCAGTAACTGCGGGATGTCTGGAATCCCTCTTACACTAATTCTCCCTGCTCCTCTATTAGATATGCTTAATTAGCCAGCATTCACACGCAGAGGTCGATGTTGGCACACCGTGAGCCACACGCTGTCGACCTTTCCCGTGCCGGTGTGTTGTGCATCAGCTGCTGTTCCTGCTCTGTCCCTGCCGTGTCCGGGCCATGGGTGAGCTCTGGCAGTCCAGTCCTCTTGTATTGTGAGAAGCAGGGATGTCTTTTCCACCCCGATTTGCCTGTGATCCAGCCCAGGACAGTCCCAGCAGCATGGGCACAGGCGGATGCTTTGAAGCAGCGATGTTTGTTGATGCTGCTCAAGGATGAAATCTCAGCATCACCAGCAGTGGAGAGCTCACCAATCTCTCCTGGATGCTAAAAGCAGGGAAAGGGAGATTCCTGCATCCTCCAGCCCCATTTCCCAGCCAACCTGGAGGATTCCCTAGAAGAAGCAGGCTTGCTCCCCTGGGCAGTCACAGCTCAAGATGTGTGATTTGCTCTGTACGAGATAAGTCCAGGCTGCAACAACCTTATGAGGCCAGAGTAGCTGTGATGGAGGAGAGAAAATGGAGCTGCCAAGCAGCTCAGGTTGAGACTGGCCACTGCAGCAGGCAGCTGGAGGGAGGGAAGGTGGGATGGAGGGATACTGTCAGATAAACCCTATGGGCGTAACTTGGTACTGTGCATGGCATAGCTCAGCAGGTGGTGGAGGGTGGCCAGGGCACACTGGAGTGCCGGGGACTGTGACCCTACTTTATCCTGGGTGTCTCTGAGCACAGCAGCACCCCAGAAACAGGCTGTAGGATTCAGAGGTGGTCTTGTACACTTGCGAGGCTACAGGACCTTGTTGTGACCAGTCAGCTCAGGATTGAAGGGGGTTGAGAGGGAGAGAAAGGGAGAGTCCTTCCCACTCCAGGGCACCAGCTGGCTGCTGGCTTCTTCTCTGGGGACTTCTGGTGGGGATGAGTTTACACCAGTACCAACATCTGGTGGAGATGGCTTAGCACCAGTTCCCACTGTCCTCCAGGATCCCACTGGTTTCATCTCCACTGAGAGCTTCCAGCAAATGCCCAACTCTGCCTGGTGAGGTGGGGACCCTGAGGACTCCCCAGTACATCTCCTGAGCATCTGCAATGCTCTGATGGTCTGGGAGATGTGTAGGGGAGGGGAGCTGGGTCTCTTGTCTGCAGCAGGAGGGCTGGGAAGTTTAAAGTGTTGGGTCTATATGTGGCAGGACAATCAGCTGGACCTCCCATCCCCACTCTCCCTGCCTCCCTTACTGGTTCCTCTGATTTTAGGGTGAGCCCAGAGATGCCAGCATCACCACAATTCTATGCAGCCAACCAGCATCTCCCTATCCCCATGGACTGATTTCCATTTTCCTCCTCACTAATCCCACTAACGCTCTCCCCTCCCTCTCCCCTCAGGTCCGTGGCTGTGACCATTATGGCATCTACCACACCAGTCCCACACTGGGCAGCCTGGTCAAGCCAGTGGTGCTGTGGACCCAGCAGGATGTGTGCAAATGGCTGAAGAAGCACTGCCCACACAACTATCTCATCTATGTCGAGGCGTTCTCCCACCATGCCATCACAGGTACAGTATGTGCTCTGGACTATTCCCATTAGCATGTGCTCCTGGGAAAGGCTGTTTGGACAGTGGTGGTTCAGAAGATGGACACACCCCCCATTTCTGTCCCTTCTCCCCATGAGATGCAGCCAGAGCGAGAGCAGGGGACACAGCGACACTGACCCACGCTGGGCAGGAGGCATCTGCCACCAGGGTGAGCTCCAGGACAGGCTGGAGGTTCTTTAAAATTATTACATTGGTTTATAAGACATGGAAGAGTCTTCTCATCACCTAGCTTAATGTAATAATATTTTTAAAGTTTTTTTAAATATTGAAAATTTTTGCAGGAGAGAAAAATGTCTGCTCAGCTGGAGTCCAAGTTTCAAAGGTCTTTGTCCAGGTCCAAATTCAGTTCCCAATCAAGTCCTTCAAGGAGACTCACCTCTAGGATCTGCTCCATCCCCTTTGCTCCCTGGGCTCAGTGGCTTGACCTCTGTGTAAAAGCATCATTTCAGTCCAACTTTAATATGTGCAAGGCCAGACTGAGCTCTGCCAGGGCCAGGGGATGGTGGCAGGGAAGTGAGGGCAGAAGCTGCCTGGGGGGGATGCAAAATCCTAATGCAAGAGCTCAGCCAGGCCTTGCTCAGGCAACAAAGGCAGCATTAGTGAGTGTACGCTGGGAAGCAAGGACAAAAGCTGGATTACAATCCCTCCTCTAATAGCCCCAGACTGGAGGGAAGTGGCTCAGTGGGGACCAGAGCGCTAATGGGTTGTGATGGGCACCCCCATTCCCCCAAAACATCTCCTCGTGTGGGAGGTGGAGCAGAGAAATGGAAAGCTGCTGCCTGGGGGGATGGCTTACATGATTGCAGTCCTGGTACCTGTCACAGGCTGGGGACATGAGCTGCCACCCGGCGCTCTCTGAAAGTGAGGTCACAAACCAGAATGGTTTGGGCTGGAAGGGACCTTAAAGCTCATCTTGTTCCACCCCCTTGCCATGGGCAGGGACACCTGATTGACCACGTTTCTCTAAGCCTTGTCCAGCCTGGTCTAGAACACTTCCAGAGATGGGGCAGCTTCTCTGCGTAACCTGTGCCAAGGCCTCACCACCCTCACAGGGATGAATTTCTCCCAATATCCAGTTTAACCCTATCCTCTGCCAGCCATTCCCCCTCATCCTGTCACTCCACGCACTACTCCAGGCAGTGAGAGCGCACTCTCTCCTCATTCCTCCATGCTGATGGGCTCCCCTTTGTGCTGCCCTTTCCTGGATCATCCCCCCACTCCACGGGGCTGGCCAGGCACTGAGCGGTTCCGTGTCGGCAGGGCGGGCGCTGCTGCGGCTGAACGGGGAGAAGCTGCAGCGCATGGGGATCGCGCTGGAGACGCAGCGCCAGGAGGTGCTGCAGCAGGTCCTGCAGCTCCAGGTGCGCGAGGAGGTTCGGAACCTGCAGCTGCTCAGCCAAGGTAGGGCCAGCGGGGCAGCCGGGCAGGGGGAGGATCCAGAGCTGGGCTGTGGCACATACGGATGGGCTGTGGGGCTGTTCAGGGAGCGCAGGGGTGAGTTGTGATGCACAGGCTCAAAATCTGTCAGTGGCCTTTTGCACAAAAGGGGAGAGATTCTCTGGGGTTAGCAGTGGGTGAGCTGCGAGGTGCCACCCTGCAGGCTGTTTATTCCTTCCTCTCCCACCTTGTTCCAGCTTCTTTTGGAAATGTCTCCTAGCTGATCCGTCTGTTTGGCAGATTGCACCAACACTGTGAACCGAGCTCCGCTGGGATGGGCTGTGCAGCGCCGATACGAGACCTGAGCCACACGCTTGGAATAAGAAGAGACAGCTTCCCAGACACTCCAGGGCTCCTCTCCTGCTTCTTCCTTCTCTTTCTTTTAAAGGAATACATTCCTGTGCAGGGATGGAAGGTTTCTTCCAGCAGACATGGCTCTTGGCTGGAGGAAAATCAGCAAACCAGCTGCTGGGACAGATCATGAACTTCCATCCACCTGAGCCTGATGGTTCACAGGGAAAGAGATGGAAAAAAGGAGATGGCAAAAGGCAGGGCTCATCACTGTGGAGAAAGGGACAGTGGTTCCAGGGACAGCTTGGAGCTATGTCCAGGACACTGAAGCATTATGCACTTGGGCAACATCCCAGTACCCGGCAACTCGTGTCCATGCCTCGGAGCTTATTTAGGGAGCTTTGGTCTCCTCATCAGACTGGGCTGTCTTCCAGCATCCGGGGAGGTGACGTTATCAGTAGAAAATAAGATGATACAACCAGCCAAAAAATTCAAAGTGGGGCCAAGACCCCAGCACCCAGCTCCACTTGGTGAGTTAAAAAGGGAGCTGAGTCATCAGAGCTGGAAAATCTGGGAGTAAAAGCAGGGTGGATGCACCGGGAGGATGCCATGGCCTGGAGGAAGCTGTGCCAGGAGCTCGTCCTTTATCCACAGGCATACAGGGGAGCCCATGCAGGGGCTGGGGGAGCAGGCAGGGGTGCTGCCAGGTGCTGATGGGTGCTGCCTAGGGTGGGGCTGGGGGATCACTGGGTGCCAGGTCCTCCCCAGCCCCCATGCCTGATCCTGCTCTGCTCCATGCTCCCACCAGTTCTGCAGAGCTCTGCTCATCCAGGCATTGGCAGGTTCTTGTCCTGACCTCCTGCCCAAGGGCTGGCAGTGGTGGCACCAAAGCCAGGCACCTTCCTGATGACCTTCACCATCATTAAGGTGAAAGTGTTTGCTGTAACACCCCCACCTTCCAAACTCTCCCCTACAGAGCTATGGACTGTCCTTGTGGGCAGATAAGGAAAATCCATATGTAAATCAGGGTTTTTGGCCATGGTGGATGCTGTCATCTCCCCACATTCCACCTCAAGTGATGAGGGTAGGGCTGTGGGTCATGGGGGTCCAAAAACAGCAGCACCCCAAAACCCCTGGGGCATTGGGATATGGAGGCAGGTCACAGTGCCCCCTGCCTGGGCATCCTCCTGCCTACTTCTCTGCTGGTAATAAATGAGAGACTGTTATTTTAACTCACTGCTCTTCTGACTCTTCCCACACCTGAACCTGCCCTGTGAGTTTGGTCCCTCCAGTCCTTCCTGGGGATACTCAGGAGATGTCTACAGCCCTAAATCCCTCCATGCTAGGCTGAACATCTTCCTTCTCTGCCAGTGGGTCAGGGGTCTGTGACCCTCAGCTCCGTCTGCAGGGAAGCAGCTCCAAGGTTTTGCTGTGTGTAGCCCCTGGTACCCCGAGACACAGGAATTAGAATTTCCTGCTGTTTCCATACTGACCTTTTCAAATATGCAGCAAAATTTGCCCTTCTCACCTCACCGGAGACACAGGAGCAACACAGCTGGGAGAATTTATTGAGTTTTAAGAAAAGGAAAAGGAAGCCAAAAGGAAAAAGAAGGAAAAAAAACCGTCTTCCCCACGGTGGGGTTTGTTTCTGTCCTGGTGGGGAGCCGTGGGGGCAGTGGGAGCAGTGGGGAGGCACAGGGAGCCAGGGTGACCAGGGGCCAGAAGCCCAAACAGCAGATCACAGCTGCAGGTGTCTGCACATCGTTAGAGGGAGACGCTGAGCTTCTCTCCAGAGCTTGGGAGCTGCACAGGAAGAAATGTCTTCTCCAGGCTCCAGCTGGGTTCATGCAGTAAATTGGTGGAGAATTGCCTTGGGATGCAGCTGGGGTGCACAGAGCAGGGCTGGGCTGCCCCAGACTCTCTGGAAAAGGCAGGGTTACCCCCAGATCCTGCCCCAAAGCCCGGCTGCCCCTTGCTGTGCTCCTGAGGATGCTCTGGCTCTCTCCAGCTCCTCAGCATGGAAGAAAGGAGGCACAGATAAAAGCAGAAACTCGACCAATTGCACTCAGCTAGAGCCCCAACCATGGCCCCTGTTTGGGTATCTTTCTAAGACACACTAACACAGGATGAGGTGAAGGAGCAGGGTGAAAAATATTCCCAGGGCTGCCAGGAGGATGCTGTCCTGCCCCCAGTCCCCTGGTCTGTGTCTTTTACCTGATGAGGATGGTGATGGTGAGAGCAGAGCATCTTTCCAGGCTGGCTCTGAACTACAGCTGGTGCCTGGTGCCACCTAATGCCCATGACTTGTCCAAGGGGCACCCAGGACTCTGCCCAAGGCAGCAGGGAGGCATCCAGAGCAGCCCTGGCAGGGTTTTGACTTTGGCAACTTGGGGCATACAGCGAACTGCATCTGCATGGTGTGTTTGGGTGTGCTGGGGTGTGTTTGGGTGTGTCTGAGTGTGCTGGGGTGTGTCTGGGTGTATTTGTGTGTCTGGGAGTGCTGGGGTGTGTTTGGGTGTGTCTGGATGTGCTGGGGTTTTCTGGGGTGTGTTTGAGTGTGTCTGGGTGTGCTGGGGTGTATCTGTGTGTGTCTGGGTGTGCTGGGGTGTGTCTGGGTGTGTTCGGGGGTGTTTGGGTGATTTTGGGTGTGTTGGGGTGTGTCTGGGTGTGTTGGGGTGTGTCTGGGGTGTGCTGGGATGTGTTTGTATGTTGGATCCAAGCAAGGACATTCCTCCTCATGGGCTTGGGGCGGTGAGTGTTGCACCAGGACCCTGGGAACGGGAGGCAGATACTGCGCAGGATCTTCTCGGGCTGAGGCACAGCTTGGTCACTCCTCATCTTTTGCCGAGCAAGAAAAACACCTTCTACTTGTCCAGCACTTATCTGCCAGTGATATTCCAGGCACTGCCCCAAAACAAACAGTGCCAACAATGAAACACAGATGAATCAATTCATGCAATATTAAAACCAGACAACAATTAAAGTAAACAGAAAACTCCAGCAAGCATCAGTCAGTCCCTCGCAGCAGTCAGGGGGATGCAGGCAGCAGCACTGGGGCACAAGGGCAGGCAATGGCCACACAACTCCTGTCTCTCATAAATTTTTTGCCACTTTATTTGGTGGAAAGTTTTCGAATAAGTGGGCCAATGTATCTCTGGCACCGGGAGTTATGTTCAGCATCTTCTTAGAAAGGAACAATCCAGCAATCCCTTCCCAGTGGCAGAGGCAGTTTGCAGATTCCAGCAAGGTTTTCAAGCAGAAAATAAAAAAGCCAGCAGAGACGCCCATAGAAAATGCATGCAAATTTGTCTGAGTAATTACTGAGCCTGGCTTGATGATGTAAACACCTCCAGCTCTGAAGCACTGCTGATTGTGGCTCTGATGCAGGGAATGCTCCCCATTTCTCCAACCCTGAAATTCATGCCGGGTGCTGAAGGCAGCCTGTGCTGTCCCTGGCTGAGTGGGGTGGGGGGACACGGATGGGACAGCGGGGACAGGGATGGCAGCTCCTGACACTGGCTCTGCTGAGCTGGAGCCAGTTTAAACTGGAATGCTGTCCCCAGTGGATTGCAAATCCAGCTAATTAGGACTCTGTCAGCCCATCAGGTGCACAGGGAGGATTACAAACACCCCAAGTCATTGGATGGGAAGCTTGACATGAGCAACATGTGTTGGCATCCCCAGCACCAGAGCAGTAGGGAGGGGATTTGTCCCCCTCTGCTCTGCTCAGGAGGGACCCCACCTGCAGTGCTGCCTCGAGTTCTGGGGATCCCAGCATCAGAAGGTTGTGGAGCTGCTGGAGTGAGTGCAGAGTACAAACCCAAAGATGCTCCAAGGGCTGGAGTACAGCTGCAATGAAGATAGGCTGAGAAATCTGGAGTTGGTAAACCTGGAAAAGAGAAGGTTCTGGTGAGATCTTAGAGTCACTTTCAGTGCCTAAAGGAGCTGAGTGACTTTAAACAAGAGCATGAAATGACAGGACAAGGGGTAATGGCTTTAAACCAGCAGAAGACCGGGTTAGGTTGGATACTAGGAAGAAATTCTTCCCTGTGAGAGTGGTGAGGCACTGATACAGGCTGCCCAGAGTAGCTGTGGCTGTCTCATCCCTGGAAGGGTGCAGCAGCCTGGAAGGGCTGCCTGGGTGCTGCTCCAAGTCAGAGTATCACAGGGAAGAGTGGAGTACTAGCTGTGGCAGGGACACAGTGAAACAGCTGCTCCTGGGATGCTCCAACAGCCACATCCCAGCTCTGGCACGCCTCCCTCTGCCTCCTCCCATAGCCCTGGTCCCCATCCCACTGCCTGGTGCTGGAGGACAAGACAGGGCTTTGGGACACACACACAGAGTCTCGCAGCAATGGCAGCAGAACTCTTCTGCTCCAGTATGTTCTTGCTGCACATCCAGGACTAATCAATCTTGATTTATAGCTAATGAACTTGAAAACAGTGTTGGGATGGATCAGGTGCCACTCAGGGTGAGATGGATAATATAATTAAGATTTCCTCAAAGGTCCCGTTTTTCTTACCTTGTTAATTAAGCTGATGTGGGGCCCTCCATGCAGAATACATAATGAGAGGCTGCCAAACAGAGCTGGCTGTTAATGGGAGGTGATGCAGGGGAAATGCTGGCCTTGACCGCAGGGCTGGAGATATTTGGGCAGCTCTTTGGCAGCTTGGTTCCCCAGAGCAGCCAAGAGCTGATCTCTGCTGAGAACTCACCACATGCTTTGCACATATCCATTTGGAGCCCACAGGGCAGAGCGTGCAGGGATGCAGGTGGAGGGGGGTGGGCTCATCCCTGTTTGGGATAGGCTGAGCATTGTGGCAGAGCACACCAAAACACAGACCAGGGTGTGGGGATGGCATTTCCATGAGCAGCCTTATGGCCTCAAGCAGCAGCTCTCACCAGGGCTGGAGCCTGTGGTACAAGGAGGAGGGGGAGCTGCTCCACTCCCCATGGCTCAGGCATGTTTTTGGTACTTGCACTCCGGTGGTGACTTATGACAATGAATTAATGGCCTCTTAATAAGGGTGACACTTTCCTTAATTAGAAAGTATCAGAGCAGGGATAATTGCTTCATTTCATTTTGTTCCCCTATATTACTTCCTTCATTTTTGGTCCTCATTCTCAGCTGCTGGATGCCCTCTGAATGCTCTGCCTCTCCAGAGCCAGAAACACTCCCAGGGACAGCGGGCCTGACACAGAGACAGGAAAGACTGAGAGAAGAGAGTGTGGGCATGGCTGTGCTGCTTTCACTGGGATAAGGATGGAGAGGGGTGGGTGCAGATGCAGCTACAGTGCTGACACCTTCACCAGGGTGGTGCCAGGTTTGCAGCAGTGCCAGGTGCTAGCAGCACCTGGGCAGGGTCGGAGCAGGTACATGGCTGTTTGCACTGGGGTTGGTGGCACATGGGATCACCTGGCAAAGCTGGAGTAAGGGAGAGGCAGCATCCACAGGCTGGAAAGCAACAGAGGGAAGGCAGCAAGTGAGAGTCAGGCAGCCCAGGACTGAGATAAATAACTGATCCAAAACAAGTATCACTTGTGTTGACCAGAGCTGTTCCCCAGGCTGGCTGCACCAGTAGCTTTGCTGAAAAACCAAGTTGAACATCCACAGCATTTCACTTGGGCCTTTTTTGGAAAGACAAGTTTGGGGTTTGGTTTTGACATAATATTCCCAGGCAGCACATTCGCACAGGCTGTTACTGGGGCCTCCAGGAAAATCCTTCACACCCTCCAGAGAAAATGAGCCTCTTCACTTCCCATCAGAGGATGCATATTCTAAAACTAGGAAGTATTTGATGAAGCCACGTAACTTCATCACCAGTCCTGTCCTGCATCCCCACAGCTCCCACTCCCCTCCATGGGGTTGTTCATAACCCCAGGTTGGGATGGGTCCCCATGGGACATGGCCCCCATGTTGTTACAACCCTGTAAATCACAAACAGCAGCATCAGAGACCTTTACAGCTCCAGCTCCTCCTCGAGGCAGGAGCTTTTCCCCCCTTAGCTTTCCCTCTTTGCACTGCAACCATTTTTCTTTGTCGCCATATCTAAAATTGAATCTGTTTGGATTTTCTCTCTCTCTCTTCTTTTTTTCCCCTATTGCTTATATTTGCTGAGTGCATTCAAGCTCAGGGAGGGGGGGAAAATAATAAAAAAATCCATCAGCATAATTCCTAGCTGTCGGAGTGATGGCAGGCTCCGATTTCCAATCAGCAGCCCAGGCTGTGGAGCAGCGTGCGGGAGGAGGCTGGGGCTGGCCCGGATGCTGCGGCACAAACCAGCTGCAAATCCCTCTTTGTTCGGGAATCACTCTCTTTCAGCCGGACCAGCCTCTGCACAGCCTGTCCTGTGGATGTGTGAGCATGTGGCTGCTCCAAGGGCCTTTGTCCCCCTGCCACTCCAAGGATAAAAGGGATATAGCAGCCGGCTGAGATCATCCTTTATCCCAGGATAAAGCCTTGGGAGACAGGGAATGCCGAGTCTCCCATCCTGGATCCAAGCACCAGTCATGCCCTTTCCCCCACCTGTCTCTGTGCATGGTGCACAAGGCTCAGCAGATATGGGCTGAAGTCTGGGCTCCCAGTGCTCCCAGTGCTCCCAGTGCTCCCAGTTCTACACATTGAGCATCTCACCATCACCAGTGGAGATGCTGGCCCTGCACAGCTCCATATGCACAGCAGTTAGCGGGAGTTTTTGGGATGTTTTCAGGGCAGCAACATGTGGAAGAGGCTCTGCAGACCTGGCACACATTTCATTCTAACAGACTTAAGGGTCTGAAGGGTGCTGCTGCAGCCCATGAATCAGACTCTGGCACAGGTTGCTCAGAGAAGCTGTGGCTGCCCCATCCCTGTAAGTGTTCAAGGCCAGGTTGAACGGGGCTTGGAGCAGTCTGGTGTGGTGGAAGGTGTCTAATTGTGATTCTAAAATGTGCTTTTAAGTTACTTTTTAAAGTGTAAATTCCCCATCAGCTAGCCCCATTCTGGGCAAGAGGTACTGTCCTGCCTCCAGATCCCAACATCTCAAGAGGATCTGCATCCAGAAAACCAGATTATTTCCTGCCTTTCCTTAAAGAGTGGTTTTTACATTTGCGGAGTTTTAAACTCTTGTCCAAGTGTCTTCACAAGCCAGAACTGACCCTTGTCAGGGATACCCAAATTGCTGCTGGGTTGGGGTGGGGGTCGCTGTGTTGGGTGCATTCTGGCAGGCACAGGGAGGGTCCAGGTAGATCTGCTCAGCACCAGCATGAGAGGCTGGAGAAGCAATGTTAGGACAGCATGTCAGGTGGCAGCACCACACTGATACAGGTCATGTAATTGCTTTTTTCCTCATCTCCTCTTCCTGGGGTCCAAATCAATTTAATTTACATGCTCAATGGCTTGGACTGCTTCATCCCTGTTGCCAATCACCTTCCCCAGCATTTACAGTTGCAGTGTATGCCTGGTTGCTGCTTCTTGGCCTTTTCCTGCCTTGAGTGGTGAGAATGGTGGGGACGGACAGTGGGAACAGTGACCAGGGGACCAAAGCACTGGGGAATCACCCCGTGGCCCTCTCCACAGCATTGTGCTGGTTTGCAAGGATGAGCTCTCCTACACAACCCACTTCTGCAACAAAGCCACGGTGCAAGGGGAGATGTGATGGTTTTCCTTGAGCACATGGAGGAAGGCAGCACCACTGCCCCTGTTGTTCTTCCTCCTCTTCCTCCACCTGCCTTTCCCAGCATAGCTCTGCCTGTGAAACAAAGCACTACTCAGCATCTGCTTAACATTTGCTGTTCTTTTCAAGTCCATTCCTTGGCCCCTTCTGCTCAGTAGAGCCTGAAAATAACAACAGTGGGTGCCTCTATATTGTGTAATTTCCAAGGTTTGTACCTTACCCAGCCTGTAGCTTCCTGCTCTCCCTAACCCCAGGGTGGCCAAGCTCCCCTATCTTCCCTCACCCTCATTCCATTCCTGGAGATGTAAAACTGTGCTTTGTGGAAGCAGAAAATGGACATGGTGGCACTTTTGCACACACAGTGGAGCAGCTGCCAGGATGAGCGATGGGCACCGTTTACAGTGAGGAGGGGACCTCGAAGGTGCTGAAGGTGCTGCCTGGTCTCGGCGAGCACGTGAAGCTGCCCGATAGCCACCCCCGGGCAGCCGAGCTCTCCCGGGAGGCAGCCCCTGCTGGGAAGCGAGGCCGCCTCGGATAATCCTCATCTTATACAAAGAAGGTGGGTTGTGCCTGTCCCTCCCATCCTGCTGAGCACCCTCCGCTCCACCGATAATCATACCTAGCAATTACACCGAGCTTTCCCTGCTCTCTGCAGACGTTAATTAAGCTCTTTTCCCCGCAATGGAGACAAAGAGGGGAAAACCGCGGGGAAACTCCCAGCTTGGGTTGGGCTTTTTTTTTTTTTTTGCACAACTGTGCCACAGGGCCTCCCAGCTCCCGGCCAGCACCGCAGCAGGCACACGCCGGTAATGGCAGGAAGGGTGGCCCTGACAGCAATGGTTGTTCTGGGTTCTGCTCTCACCTGGCAAAATTAATGTGAGTTTCCCTAATTTCTGGGTTACTGCTGGATCCTCGTGTGGCTGTGCGTTCCCGCAGCCGGCAACCAAGGCTGGCTCTGCCCTGCAGCACCTTCCCAGGTGCCACCAGCTCTGCAGGGGTGACATCCCAAGCCTGGGAGATGGGGAAGTGCCCCATGGACATTGCAACAGGCTCGCACCCAGCATCATTCCCAGGGGCTGGGGTGGCTTTACAATGGGACCTGGAGCACCCTGGGTTTAGATGGATTGATGGATGGGGAGGGCATCCTACCTGCACGTCTGTGGGCAGGATGATGAACAGGACACCCTGGAGAGAACAGTGACATACAGCACACTGCCAAGACCTTGGAAGGTAGGATGATGGGCAGGACACCCTGGAGGAAAGGATAACGGGCAGGGCACCTTGCCGGGCAGAACAACAAGCAGGTCATCCTGTCTGCAACTTGGAGAACAGGGTAAGGGAAAGGTGACCTGTCTACAACCTGGAGGGCAGGACACCACAGAGGACACCCTGGAGGGGAAGATGACAGGCAGGACACTCAGCGCCCACACCCTGGAGAGCAGGACGACAGGCAGGACAGGCTGCCCGCACCGCGGAGGGTGCGAGAGGCCAAACACCCCGGAGGTGCGGATGGCAGCTCGGCACCCTGCCCGCATCCCGCAGGGGCAGCGCAGCGCAGCGCAGCGCAGCCCTGCCCGCACCAGGGTCCGGCCGCACCTGCCCAGGACTGCCCGGTCCGGGGGGCGCTGCCCCGTCCCGCCCTCCCGGGGCGGCGCCCCCGCCCGTCCTCCCGGTGCCGATCCCGGTGCCGGTCCCGGAGCCAGGCGAGGCCGGAGCGGCCCGGTGGCGGCGGT
>VXBI01014351.1:81309-110507 GCA_013397375.1 Toxostoma redivivum
AGCGGCTCCGGGCAGAGCTCCCCGCACCCGCTGTCCCCCGGGACAGGGGACACCCCAGCGGCACGGTGAGGACTCATTGTCTGCCAGGCTTGTGCGGGTGCTGTTCCCTTCATGTTAGCGCCGGGGGACAGACAGGGGAGGGACGGGATAACGCTCCTCGAACAGAAACTTTACACCCTCAAAAGCCTCGTCTGCGCCTGGTCAGAGCCATGTGCGGCAGGAGCGGTGGGTGCATGCCTCGGGTGAGGTTCTCCCTCCTGGAGAGCCTCGATGGCTGTCACTGGGTTTGGGTGATAGCGGCGGGATGCGCCGTGTCCCTCCGGAGCTGCCCGGCCACAAGCCGTGCCCAGGGAGGCAGCGGCTCGCAGGGCTTCGCCCGCCACGTGTTTCCCTCCTGGGGAAACCTCCAGCGAGGGCGATTCTTAGAGAGGAAGCCTCTCCCTCTGCTTCCTTGTCTTTATTCCCTGGAAGTTTTTCCCAGGATCTCCAGTTCTGCCACGAGTTCATGGGAGGGAGCACGACTCCTCCAGCAGTGACAAGGATGGCAGTGCCCTTTGGCATCCATCATCTATGCTGGTCTCATTGCATCTCTGTTGGCACACAGCTTGTGCTGGGACAGGCAGCTCCCTTGGCTTTTGGCGTTCCATACCTTTGGAGCTATTGGTAAATTATTGATGGTAGATGGAGCAGATTGACAAGTGACCAGGCTGTTGTCGTGCAGCAAAGTCCATCCATAGCAATGGGACTGGGATGGGAATCCTGGCAGGAGAACTTGCGGTCATGATCTGCAGGTGACTTTCCCCTGGTAACTGTAAGGACATCATGAAAGGGTCGCAGCCATCCCTGGCTATATACATGCTCCTTCAGGCCTGATCCAAATTAATGGACAGGCATTTCTACATGGAATTATTTCCCCTTTCCCATTCTATGCTGTGCAAGCTAGTGGCCTAGGAACAGTGCCTTTCATTCCCAAATGTCACTTCCCCCTTCCCTCTGCTATGGGTTTCCTCCTTACCCTTGCTCCTAGCAGTGCCAGCTTGGCCTTCACTCATCATGTTTTGATGATGCAGTCACAGGAGCTTTTTTTCTCCTGAAGCTGAACTGGGATGTTTAGAAAATGTTGCCACAAAGTTCTGAAAAGTTACCTAGAAAGAGCTGGAGAGCTCATAAGATGCTACCAGGCCCAACCTTCGCACAGCACATCACACCCCAGCTCATGGCCAGAACTTCTATTCCCATTACCAGTTGCAAAAGAGTTTTCAGCAAAACCTTAAGGAAAGTGTGGAAGAGCACAGGCTGTTGCCTATTTTCAGTGTGTGTTACTCAGAAATGAGCGAGGAGTTTGAACATTACCAAAAAACCCCACAATGGGCCGATTTTTGCTCTGTGTCTTCAGGACAATTCCTCTGTGATCCCTGGGGTCATATCAGTGGTCAGGGAGCAGATTTTGGCTCTTGCTGACTGGTTTGTGAGATTTTTATTTTTCATTTGGTTAAAAAATAAGGGGGGAAATGCAAAGGAGTATTTGGTGTGGAAAAACAGAAGATTCAGAACCTCTTAAGCTGGGCAGAGAGGATTCCTTTGAGGGGACAGATGTGTTAATGGGGGATGAGAGGTTCCAGCTGCTTGAGCGAGGCTGAACTGGGCACTTTGGATGTTTTGGGAAAGGATATTTGGGGTTATGCTCAGTGGTATGCAGTGTCATGAGGTGCAGAGGTGAGCACCAGAGATGCCCTGGCTGTCACCCTTTGAGTGTCACCGCGAGCTGTGCAGCGAGGCAGGCAAGGAGGTTCTGTGCTCCATCCCCTGTTGTGTTTTGGCACTAGCCCTGGCTGGATAAAGGTGTCAATTGTGTGGGTTTCCCCTTGGTTTTCACCCCATTGTAAGCACAGAAATCTTGTCTTCAGCTTTCACTTCACTGGTTTTTCTTGAGTCTTTTTTTCCCCTTTCGTCTTTGAGCAGCTTGAGTGAGGATTGCTCAGAGGTGGCAGGAGGCAGCATGGGAAGGAAGGGGACATGCACATTTGTCCCTGGAGGACTGGGGACAGTGCCCACACTGGTGGGAGTGGTGCAGCAATTTGGGAAGGGATCACAGGGACCCTTCTCTGTGCCTGCTTCAGGAAGGAGTTGCTGTCAGGCAGGCTACAAACTCCTACCCAGCTCTCCCACCAAAAGAGCCCAAATTAGTTGAATCAGCGATCCCCATGTTCAGCACCAAATGCCACAGAACCAGTTTCCAAAGCTGGAATTTTTCACTTGATCTGATTAACCTCTGTGTCCATACAAACAACCGTGTATGTGTCACCAGCCAAGCACATGCTGGAAGCTTTTGCCAGTTCTCAGAGCATGTGGGCTGCATCCCACATGGAAAGTCCCTGATCCTACACGGAAGGTCCCTGGGGACACCTCAGAAAGAACTGCTGGACCCTCATGTCCCGCATGTTGATGGCGTGGCTGGCACACAGGAGATGCTCCTCCATCCCTCTGGGCATGAGGACAGACAGGATGAGTGTGGATGCTTTGGGAATCATCTCCTTTGAGTTAAATGATGCTAAACATGTGGGAGGAATTGCATGTGACAAGTCAAATCTGTGTTTTAAAAAATTCATGAGTGAGCATCAGCTTCCTGTCCCAGCCAAAGTCTCAAGGTCGTGGTGGTCCAAGGAATCTCTTTTCAAGGGCCTGATGCTCTCATTATGGAGGACTTCTTTTCCCCAAATCCATATATGGCATCTCCCATAGCAGCCCCCATCCTCAGATGTGCTTGTGCTGTCGGGAGGGGAAGAAGGAACTTGAAGCTGGAGGCAGAGCCAGTCATGCCGTGGGCTTCCTCTTGGCACTGCTGAATGAAGGGGTGTCCTACTGCCCACTTCCATCAGGAGTGAGAGTGGGCCTTGTGCGATAATTCCTGACGTTCATTATTTATAGAGAAGCCAAATTGAATTATTAATACGGAAAATTCAGATAACATTAACAATTCTCAGTTTATAACAGTTTCCCATTAATAAGGAAAATTGGAAATTTATCATTACATCTGTTCATTAAAACTCACTTTTTTTTTTTTTGCTTTTGGTGTCTTAAATGAAAGTGGAGAAATAAACGAAGAGGAAAAGCCATTTATTCACTACTTCTCTGGGCCAAGTCAGCCCATAATTTTTAATAAAGTCTTTGCCATTGTATGTGAAGGGGAAGCCAAGCTGTAATGAAAGCAGCTTTCCAGCCATGTCTGTGGCGTTCCTCAACTGTAGAACAAATACTCGGAAGCACGTCCCGTTTCTTCTCTTTGTGAGAATCTTGAAGCTGCGTGATGGTTTTCTCATTTCCCTCCCTCCCTCCCCAACAGCTCTCCTTGCTTTCACCATGTGTTGCTCCCAGCTCCGAGGAGTGAATTTTAACGC
This sequence comes from Toxostoma redivivum, assembly GCA_013397375.1. NCBI lineage: Eukaryota > Metazoa > Chordata > Aves > Passeriformes > Mimidae > Toxostoma > Toxostoma redivivum. The sequence goes on from VXBI01014351.1 coordinate 84,708, forward strand.
CTCCCCTGCTTCTTTCAGAGATGGCGGATTCTTATACCTGTAAAGGTGGAAGGAAAACTGCAGGCTCTAACAAACCCACTGCCAGCAAAGAAAGCAGGACAGAGACGAGGATAAACGCACCAGCAGAGCTGCCCAAGCTGGGTAAGGAACTGATTTGTCCTTTCAATGGAGGTGGATGGGGCGGATGGGATGAGCCCAGAGGCAGGAATTGGGGGATGGCTGCCAAAACAAGTGGCCTGGGTCTCGATGTGTCTCTGCTCCTCACAGACTCACCAGTGAGGGCTGTGCTGGCCAAGAAGCCCACACCGTGGGAGCTGCAGAGAGCTGATCCCTGGGAGCAGGAGGGGAGGGGTGGAGATGGTCTCTCCCTTTGGAGAGGCGTGTGTCTGGCTTAACGAGATGGGTGTCTCGCCGCCTATTTATCGTGTTGGTAGCTAAGTGTTACATCAAAGGATGGAAAGGCTTAAATGAGTTCAGGCCATCTGCTGCCTCCCGTGTCGCGGCCCCCGGGGTGGAGGCTTGCAAGCATACGAGCCCCAGGGGACCCTCACACTAAGGGCTGTCACGCTGATAGATGGCTGATTTCTCTATCCAGGAATCTCCAGGCCTGAGGAGATTTTTCCTCCTGTCTGTTTATGCTGGGCAGATCCCCTCTGTGAGAGAGGCTCCCACTGCCTTTACCTTGCTGAGGGCAGCTCTGGATGCCAAGGGGTGCCTGCATCCCAGGAGAGGGTTGGACCCCACTGATGTAGCTCAGACAGGGCTTCCAAAATCAGTGGCTTTGTGGGGAAGTGCGTGTGCCCTAAATGTTTCCCAGATGCCCCTGTTACCTTGAGGGGATTGAAGCCATAATTGCTAACAGAGGAGGATAACTTACTGCCAAAGGGAATGAACTCCAGCTGTCTGCAATATGAACACGCCTGTGTTCAGGAGACCATTTTTCCCTGTGCCACATCTTATCAGCACCTCATTTGCAGGGGAGCTGGCATTGTCTTCCAGAGGGGCATCTCCATCCTTGTTAGGACAGAGAATAGCCAGCCTAGAGCTGAGGGCACCAGGCAGGCAGGAGGAAGCTGAGGCTGGGCAGAAGAATTACTGGGACAGTGGTTCCTCCAGCACAGCTGGTGATGTGTGCTGTGTCTGTTTGCAGGAAATGCAACCAGTGACAAAACTGAAGGCAGGAAGAAAGGAAGACCTAAGGCTGAGAACCAGGCACTGAAAGACATCCCTGTAAGACCCCACACGCTCCAGTCCCTGCTTTGTTCCATCTGACATGCCCTGCACTGTGCACTCCAGCCAGCCCCATTTCAGGATTAAACCTCCCTTCCCTGTGGTTTAATCTTCCGAGCAGTCTTGTCTTGGGCTGAGCAAGATCTTGATCCCTCAACCTCTACATGCAGGCATCCAGTATCTTCCAAAACCCTGGTTAAGGAGCTGTACCCCTTTCCAGCCTCACTTTCCCAGGGCCATGTCCAGATGACTGGATCCTGTCACAGCCGTGTCAGGCTTGGCTAATGAGCCAGCAGCAATGGCAAGGGGGTGATTTATTCCCTGCAGAGTTGTGCAGTTTAATTCCTGCCTGGTGGCATGGACAGCACATGGAGCCGTTTGTCATAAGAGCAGGGGCACAGGGTGATTTATGGACTAGATGAAATGTGGGGTGATTAAATCAGCTGGGTGACTTCGGGCCTGATTTATTCCCCAGCCTGGTAGAGAGTGTGTGTGTGCTCTAGGAGGCACAGCAAGGTAAAGCCTCAGCAGGAATCATTAACCTATGGAGCCTGCAGCATCTGTCCCAGCAGCTCTCACTGGAGTGACCACTGCTGCAGTGTAACACAGCCCAGGGTCCACTTCATGACTGTGTGGTGGAAGGGATGGGCTGGAATGATCAGAAGTCCCATGTACCCTCCCAGCTCCCTTGGGATGCATCAGCACACACCCAGGCACAGGGTGCTCTTCACTCAGCTATCTCTTGTTTCTCTTGTTCCCAGCTCCCCCTGATGAACCAGTGGAAGGACGAATTCAAAGCCCACTCTAGGGTGAAATGTCCCAATTCAGGCTGCTGGCTGGAGTTCCCCAGCATTTATGGCTTGAAGTACCACTATCAGCGCTGCCAAGGGGTAAGGAGGCTGAAGAACTGTCTGTCCTTTTCAGTGGCTGGCTCTTCCATTACCATCTGCAGGGTAATGTTGCTCTGAGGCCTTAAACATCAGGAAAAACATGAGGTGAAAATGGGGAAGGCAGAGATGGGCCAGGAGCAGTTTGTGAGGTGTGTGTGTGTGAGAGGGACTGAGGTCTCTGTAGCTCAGTGTGAGGTCTGGCCCAGGGGGATCATGGTCTTATGGTAACTGTTTGGAAGGGCAGAAGGGTATTACACATGATTTATGTTCATGCCTGTGTCAGAAAAAGCTTCTTTTGTGATCTAACATCTGTACTCACCTGCCTCTGCCTGCTCCATGCAGGGTGCAATCTCAGAGAAGCTGACATACTCATGCTCATACTGCGAAGCTGCCTTCACCTCCAAAACCCAGCTGGAAAAGCATCGGCTCTGGAATCATTTGGACCGGCCAGTGCCAACCAGCAAAGCAGAAAACAAAGTGCCCAAGGCCATTGGGAAGAGCAGTGGAAAGAAAAGGTACCAGGCTGTGGCTGGGCTGCATGGCAGTGGCATAGGGATGGCTGGGAGAAGGGGAACATGCCTGCTTCCATTCCTACCATCTGGGCTGGCGAGGGAGGAGAGGTGTCAGGACAGGGTGTCAGGTTGTCTAACAACCCCTCTTTAAACAAGCCCTCTGTGCTTTGCCCTAGACCTGCTGAGAGTTCAGCTTGCCCCACCATCCATCCCAAACAGGCAAAGATGGAAAAAGCCATGGCCCAGGAGCACACGGAGAATGGCGAGTGCCTGGCGGAGAGCCGGGAGAGCAAGGAGTTCCAGATTGCAGCAGCTGAAGCCATGGCAGCTGCCACCCCCACGGCCAAGTCCTCCAGTGGCAAGGACACCGGGCAGCAGCGGGGCAGCCAGGCCTCACTGCAGGAGGAAGACCCCGAGAGGATGAAGCACAGTAAGATTAGAGCCCAGGGCAATGCTGGTTCAGGAGCCCAGAAAGAGCTGTCCCATGGGAAGGGGATCTGCTGCAGCCAACACTGCTGCAAGTGTCTCTCTGAATCCAAGGATAGCCAAGCCTTGTTTCTTGACTTTAATAACATGCCCTGCTCTCCAGTTTCTTGCAGCTTCACTGGGAGTCAAAACTCCATTGTAACTGTGGTAGAAATATGTCTAAAGGACCTGTGTGATAATTGGATCTTATGATCTTAGAGATGTTTTCCAACCTTAACAATCCCATGATAGGATTGAAAATGGGTTGAATTTCTGGCATCACAGCAAGCTGCCGTGTCAGCCTGTCTGTTCTCACTGAGTTTGTCAGGTTAAACCAGGATGGTTCTGGCAAACCCATTTTCCTGAAGGACTGGGACAGGGTGAGGAGCCTCTATCTGTCCATGGCCACTGCAGAGCTGGTGTAGGGCAGTGGTTGTCTCCATCATGGTTTGGGGTTTCACTGCTTACAGCACCAAAGCAAACTATCACAGCCACATGTGGGCACTGCTTAGCTTTTGCACTGGACAGAGCCACCACCTTCACTCATTGAATTAATCCTGAATTACCTGATTTATCCTAGTTTTGTGGAGTGGGCAGCAGCAGTCTGTTGGTATTTAGTGGGTGGGTGCTTCATCTGACAGCCTTTGACCCACTCCTAACATGGAGTGTGTGCCCACCCCGTGCCCCAGGACTGATTAATCCCCCTGGCAGTATAGTTATTTGACCAAATCTCTCTCTCTGTTTCTCTCTCTTGAGTCAGGAAGGAAACAGAAAACTCCTAAGAAGTTTACAGGGGAGCAGCCATCCATCTCGGGGACATTTGGACTGAAAGGTAATACAGGACAACTCTGATCAGCTGTAGGGTTGTACCTTCCCCCTTTAGGGAAGGAGCATTGCAGGGAAGCCCCTTCACCAAGATCCCTCTCTGTGGTGAAGCTGGACAAAGCCCAAGGATCTCACACTAGAGGAGCTGGCACCTTTTACCGTGAGAGTGTTATAAAGGGAGTGAAAAGCAGCAGCAGAGCTGGTACTGATAACAACCCTGTCTGCTCTGTTCTGGAGCTTGGCAGTGGGAAATGAGAGAAGAGAGGAGAGGATCCGGGTGTGTTCATCTATAACACAAGAGTAACGATCTGCTGACACCAGCGAGATACGAGAAACATCATCTCATCACCATCCCACTATCCCGGGGTGTCACAGCGTTTCCAGCGGTGTCAGGAAGGAATTCTGCTGCATAGAAAGGCTGCTGGTGACGCACCCATCCCTCAGACTCCATCTCCAGGACTGGTCGCCCACATCCAGGAGAATGAATCCAAGGGAGAGGAGATGTGTTGCTGGGATGTTTGCTGAGAGGAGGCCCAGGAATTGGCTGCTGCAGCCTGACAAAGCAAGAGCAAGTGGGACTTTGGTCATGCTCCATAAATACACCTAACTGGCTGGGAAGGAGGGGGAAATCCTGGAGCATCCCTGGAATGAGAACAACTGGATTCAGGCTGACTATGAGAGAAATAGAAAGCAGATTTCCAGGCACTGCAGGAGGCAGCACCTTCCAGTATGAGGCACTCAGGGGAGAGGCACTAATTGCTTTGAAGGAATTGACCACGGACGAGCAGGCTGGATGTGGTCTCTGTGATTTCCTTTGGTCTGGCTCCTGGGAAGTCTGGGCTTGTTTCCCTTATCTTCCCCACAGAGGCACTGCTGGAGACTGAAGCGTCTGCTGTGGGTTCCTTGAGAACAAGGTGTCCTCATGGCCCACTGCCTCAGATGGAAAGAGACGATGGGGCAGGTGTTTGCCTACACTCCCCAAGTTCCATGTGGCAGTCACTTCTCAAAGATGAGGGTGCCCCAGCATGTCATGGGGTGCTGTCTCCATTCAGACCCTGGATTTGCAAGAATCACAACTCCCAGGTTTAGGGGGATGTGGCCCCTTGTGGGAAAGGTGTGGATCTGACCCTGGCACTTACCTCATTGCCTCCAGCACCTTCTCCGGAAGTGCACGCACATGGATTTGGGAATCCAGGGGAGTTAAATAGCATTTCCAGTGCAGGAACATAGCAGGAACATCCCTTTTACACACTGAATTTGCTGCTCCAATTCTCCCTTTCAGTTTCTTGCAAAACACCCTATTACCTTCTCCCCAGCCTGTCTACCTGGCTGGAGGAGACTGATCCTACCTCACTTTGCCATGGAGTTTCCATAGTTCATAAACTTGTGTTGGGGGAAATTATGTTGTTTGTAAAACACCACAAGCTGTTAGAATATTGCTTGTCATAATTATGGATCTGAGCCTACATGTACAGCCTTGGCAGACATGTAGCCAGCTCAGTGTCCCTGGCTTAGAGGGAGAGATTTTTACCTGTTAAATGTGAGTTGCTCTGAAGGCATTAAAGCAAGTAGTGAATAAAAATCCTCTTTTCTTTACAGGTCTTGTCAAAGCAGAGGACAAAGCAAAAGCCCATCGAGCCAAGAAGCTGGAGGGAAATGCCAACATGGAGGAGTTGAAAAAGAAACCTCCAGGAGTTGGTGTGAAGAAGGAAACATCTGTGCATCCACCAGCAGGTGAGGCTGGTGGGGACAAAGCAAAGGCAGCAGCTCTGTGTGCAGTGTAGCTGCTTTTCTGTGCACTACCCCAAGCCTGCATGGTCCCTACCTTCATGTCTCCATCACCACCTTCACCTGCATCTCGTGGTTCCCACAGCCTTCTTGGCCCAGTGGGTTGTTTGCAGGGGGAGTTTTCTGGCAGGTTTGTCAGGAGAAGCAGCACAAGGTTAGAGGTAGGAGCACACAACTCCTGCCCTTTTGAGATATAACACAGATGTGGGAACAGCCACTGCTGCTAAAATGTTGGTGCCGTCACAATTGACATCCTGAGGGGCATCTTACCTTCAGTTCACTGCCAGGTCAACGTGATGAAAGTGCTGGGAGTTGAGAGCCAAGTTCCACCTGACTTCACTGTGAGTCAGCATGTGACCCGTGTGATGATGACATTTTTCTAACATCATTCCCATGAATGACACCAGTGCTTAACTCTGGGCATAATTACACCTTCCCTGAGCCTCGAGGTGCAGCCTACACCCAGAACAGGTTGCTTGCTTTCCCTGAGAGCTCTGACAGCAGGAGGAATGCAGGATGTGCAAGATAAACACAGCTGCAGTGCCTTGCACTGCTTTCAAATTCAAATAAACGATTCTCTGATCTCACAGCCATGCAAGAGCATCCAAATAAACAGACTTGGCGGTTTTTATTCTGCCCAGGCTTCCCTTGCTGGAAGGCCAGCGCTGCTCTGCAGAGAACACGGTGTGAACTCTAGGCCTGGGAGCTGCTTTTGACCCCACATAGCTCTTATTTTGGGTTTTTTAAAGGCCAGTCACAGCCATTCAAATAAACAGATGCCTGGAAGCCAGCAGTCCCCCAGCTTCCTCTGTGTCTGCTGGGAAGAGGATTGCCAGAGAAGCTTTCCAGGCAGACGTCCGGATGGAGCTGAGACTCTCACCTTTGTTTCACTCCCGCTAATTGTTTTTTTTGGATGGGGGAAGTTATTCCAAGCAGGGCAAGAGCAGGTGGCTGAGGGCATCATCATCTTTTTATAACTCCCAGTGTGCAGGATACCAGAGTGGTTGGAAAGACGTGGGTGTTTCCCCAGGTCACCAGGTTTGGTAACTCCACTTAAAATGACCCAGTGACCCAGTTTACTTGGGCAGCTGCAAGAGATGGAGCAGGAAGAGCTGCATGGTTCATGTCTAGTTTTGGCTTTGCCTGGGAGAGTGTATCTCTTCTTTTAACATCAGGAACTTTCCCACTTCACTGCTTTTCAACTTATAAATCAAGCAGCTGAGGCAGATTGGATGTAACACCTCTCTCCTCTCCCTCAGCAGCAAACCCCGAGGACCAGTGGCAGCGGGAAATCAGTGAGAAGGGGGAAGTTTCCTGTCCAACCTGCAGTATTATAACCAGAAAAACTATTGTGGGACTCAAAAAGCACATGGATGTCTGCCAGAAAGTAAGGCCTTGCTTTATTCAGTCAAACACATGGATTTTGGAGGGGAATGGATGTGTACATATGCCTCTCATAAATGTGCAGTGGTGCTCCTAAAACCTTTCTGGACTGTGCTTGATAGAACACTTGTTGGTCATCTTCAGTTTGCTGGCTGACTTGATTGACCCAAAGGGATTTGGACAATAATTCTCAGCAATTCTGAATCCCTTTATGATCTGGGCCCCTTACCCCTGTGTCTCAACAGAGTCAGGTATTTCTAGTAGCTAAACAAATAGTTTTAAGGCTGGAGAGATTGTTGGGGCTGTCTCTAATCTGGCTTCCTCTGGAGCCCTGGCTGTGAGGTTTCACTTTGTAATGTGCCTGATGTCAGACCAGATAAACTGGTTGCATGAGAGCAGAGAGACTCTGAGCCTGGATGTGCTCAGGCAGGCTGTCAGGATGCAGGAGTTCAGTAATGGTGCAGTGAAAAATTGTCCCTGTGCCACACCACCATCCATCAGGACACAGGATTACGTCTTCATCCGTCACCTGGCGGAGCTGTCGCCACAGAAAGCCAACGTGGGATCGATGCCTCCTGCTTTGAAAATATGTGGCTGGGCCTTGATTCCACATTCATTTTCTGTAAGTGCTTCCCCAGCCATTGCCTTGCTGTTTATACAGCAGTGGAAGGCTGCTGTCCCTCCCATACACCATACTCCAGCAATGCTGGGTAGAATCTTGCTGCCTCCAATATCCTCCTGGCCTCAGTGGAGTGGGGATCCTGGCCATCATTGGTCATATTTCCTCCACTCTGGAACATCTCCCAAGCCAGGCTGGCTCTGTGCAGGCTGCACAGCCAGATGACCTGCTGAGCAAGGCTCTGCTGGAGCAGTCAGTGGTGTCTTCCCTGCTGGAAATATGCCAGCCTTATATTAAGCCAAAGATTTGGGGCTCCAGCCCTTGGAGTGAGTATTCTGTCATAGTTCCTGAGAGGGACAGTCCTTGCCAGAGCTGGCTGTGGTGCTCTGGGAGCTGAGATACTTCATGGAAACCCAGGCAGGCAAGTCCCTCAGCTCCAGGTGTGTGACCAGAGGTCCAGCTCTCAGCATTCCATCTTTGAGATGTACCTGTGGCACAACCTTAGTGAGACCCTGCTGCTACAGCCACCCTATCAGAAGCCACCCTGGTGTTGAGAAACCTCCTCTTTAATAACTGATATAGTCCTTACCTGGACAATGGGAAAAGGATGTGAAAGCTCCCAAAACTCTTATTTAAAAAATGGAAATTGGTTTCTCTGTTCCATGCTTGTCACTAAGCAGTCTGCACCCGTTTTCTTTAGTTTTGGAATGGAAATAAGACATGGAGAGGTTTGCTGACAGGCTTAGGCCTGAAGGAGGCAAGGGCAGTTATATCCTCCTGGTATCCCAGGTGGGAGGGCTTGTTGGAATGTGGACGTGGTATGTTTTTAAGTGCTGACCAGATGAGTAAATCCCAAATTAGCTGCTAGTAGCATCTAATGAGTCAAGGAGCTGTTAGCACCCACCTTGTTAGGATCAAGTGCTTGGGTCTGGGACAAGATTAACTGATAGGAGCACAGGTACCATGAGTCACTCCTAACTGACTGCAGTGAGTCTATTCTTCTTTTTCCTGGAGTTCCATAATGAGGAGAGATTTGCAGATCCATCTTCATTGCTTCTCCAGCTTTTAGTTCAGTCTTGCTTGACCTTCACCACTCTCCCTTCAATCATCTGACGGGAGAAGCAGGAATGACCACGGCTGACCAGGCACTGGCTCCCTGTCAAGATACTCTGTCTCTTGGTGCCCAGAGCATGAACCTCCTGAGTCAATAAATTCTGGTTCCTTCCCCAGCAAAAGTCAAGATCTGTTCACCCTCTGTGCAAGTGCCCCTGGTACCTCAGGGTGTGCAGTTAACACATCTCTCCACACACTCAGGATGCTGAGTTGGGTCAAAGAGCAGGGCAATGAGAGGCAGAAAATATCTTTTGTGATTGTGTCCTTAATTTCACAAAGCCCAGGCACCCAGAAATTGCCCTGTACACCAGCATCTGTCTTACTTAACAGGACTGCAGAACACAGTCCACTGGCATTGGTAGATCAAAGCTTCTTCTCTCTCTAATTCTTTAATAGGAAGAGTAAGACGCCAGATCCATATGTTTTTGGCCAGTGAGGCTTTAAATCTAAATCCAAAATGGACTGTTTTCCAAAAATTTGGGCATGTGGGTTTGATAACAGCATCCAGGACAACAGAGAGAAAGCTCTGAGCTGCAAGCAGAGCCTGGGATGGGAATCAGGGACACTGTGTTGCCTGCTGGGTCTCACTGCTGGGTACTAGTGCAGCAACAACCACCCATGGGGTTATTGACCAGCAGCAGCAGCAGCAGCCCTTGGAAGGATGTGACCTGCCTGGTGACTTGCCTTTAATTCCTTCAGCTGCAGGATGCCTTGAAGTGTCAGCACTGCAAAAAGCAGTTCAAGTCCAAAGCTGGGCTGAATTACCACACCATGGCTGAACACGTCAGCAAGGTAAGGGAGCTGGGCTGTGCTCGTCCTGTGCCTCCTTTCTCCATACAGGTGGTGAAGCCATCCATCAAAAGTCCTCTTTCCATGATCTTTGTGAAGGAGGGATCCACCTTTGGAGCATTTCACACATTGCTCAACCTGGATGGTGGCATTCCCTCTTCCTGCCAAGGAAAGCATTTCCTTCTCAGGTAGTGAGATAGGTCTACTTATCAGGTGATCCTGATAAGTAGAGAAGAGGACTGAAAAAATGAAACAGGGCTTCAGGTCCCAACAATGGAGGAAGATCCGGTGAGTATGGTGAGATGGATTTTGAGTGGCAAAGCTCTGCCTCCAAAGCTGTGCCTGCAAATCCGGGACTGATGGGTTCTGCCTTGCACCAATCTCAAAATCTGATCTTTAGCTCTCCATTGTGCATGGGAGAAGCAGTCACAAAATTTATCATGAATAAATTTTGCAGGCGCTAGTTTAGATGCAGTTTTAAAAGTCTGATTTTGTACATCTCTGAGATACCAGGGCAAGGCATAACTACATTTCTACATGTCCCATGCTTACCAGTTGTGACTTGTCTTTTACCTGTGCCTTAATCTCCTGCTCTTCAGTCTTGCTAGTGAATCCTCTGTGCAGGAACTGCTCCTGGATTTCTCAGCTGGCCCTTTGGGTGTAATCACAAGAAAAGCATGAGCAGATCCAGTGCATACCAGCGAAGCAGTGGGAGATCCAGCTCTCCTAGTGAGAGGTTCCCTCCAGCCCAGGGCAGCTCCCTGCAAGGCAGGGCTTTACCATCCACTCCTGGCACAGAGGACATGAGTAAATGGTTGACTCTGTCGCTTCTGTTACTTCCTTGTTTCCAGCCTGTTCCTGTGGAAACCGCTGGACTTGGTGAACAGGAAGAGCGGGAAAGGCTGAGGAAAGTGCTAAAGCAGATGGGAAAACTGAAATGCCCCAATGAGGTACGAGAACAATTCTTGTTTCTCGTTCTGTGAAAAGGTGGAAGGAGCGAGTCCCATGCAGAAGGGGACATGTACTCTACAGACATCCCTTGGCATGTGCTTGACATTTCCACCTTAGCTCAGCCATCCCAATCCCTGTCCCACTGGCTCTGTGTGCTCCAGCAACAGGACAGCCCAGCAGGAGGGTGGGCACAGGGCAGACTGAGGAGCGCTGCAGGGCAGGTTCTGCCTCCTGAGCTCAGAAAGGGGCACAGCCTGTCCTGGGCACAGTGTAAAACCAAACCACAGCAAAAGCAGAGCTGAGTGGGTTGCAGACAAGTCACGAACAGGTAAGGGAGGCGTGTGGCAGAGGTTTGTCCCGCGGGTGCTTTGCTCTCCCTGCCGGCAGCACCTCCCAGGTGCCTTCCCCTCCTGCTGCCTGCTGCTGTGTGTCTGTATGTTGGGGCGGAGAGTGCCAGGGGCAGGGACAGCTCCTCCCATCCCTCCTGGACGCTGTCTGTCGCGCCTGTGCCTGGCTCTTTGGGAACTGTCAAATTCTCCAACACTTGGACAGGTTGGATTGGCAGAGCTGCTCTTCAGAGTGGGCTCCTCGGGAGAAACAGCACCCCAACCTTTTCAATGTGGCCACGTGAAGCCCCAGCCCTCCCTAACCCTCCCCTTCTCCCCATCTCCATAGGGTTGTGTGGCCAACTTCTCCAGCCTGATGGGCTACCAGTACCACCAGAAGCGGTGTGGCAAGCAGCTTGCCGAGGCCGACAAGCCCGTGTTCAGCTGCCCACACTGTGGCAAGAAGTACAAATCCAAGGCTGGCCACGACTACCATGTGCGGTCAGAACACACGGCCTCGGTGAGCCCCCCGGACGCCTCCACAGCCCGAGGAGCAGGGCCATCCCCCCCCGGGAGGGACTGCAGAGCTGCAGAGCCCACGGGCAGGACAGAGCCGGGCAAGGCCGGGCCGGGCAAGGCAGGTGCAGACGTCGAGCCAGTGTTGTTTTCTCCCTCAAATCACCATGCACATGTGTTGTACCATGCAGTGTTGGGGGGGGAGCAGGGTACACCCTCCTCCACCCCTCCAAAAATGCTATTGGTGGGAGTAGTCAGCAGCATTCCCTTTCCCCAGTGCCCACAGGACTGTGCTCCAACCCACCATGCATCCATGCTCTGCAGGGGAAAAAAAACAGACCTCAGGCTGCTCCCTCACAAGCGCCAGCTGCTTGCCAGTGCTGGGGTGGCAGGATCTATCCCTGGGGAGCATCCCTTTCTGTTCTGTTGATCCCTGCTGACACTAATCACTCCCTAACTCTAATAACTAGAGATATTTATACACGTGGAAGCACAGAGGGACACAGTCTATGGCTGGTGCTGGGCTGGGGCAGGCAGGTGCTCCCCTTGCTCCCGTGTTCCAGTGCAGAGGCACAAAGCAAGTCTGGAAATACACAGCCCAAATCCCAGCATCCTCATCCCAGGGCTGGAGAGCTCACTTGTTCTCTTGTCATGCCCTTCCTGACTCTGTCTCTCTTGCAGCCTCCAGAGGAGCCAGAGGTGAAGCCAGAGCCTGGTCCCATAGAGGATTTTGAGCGCACCCCGAGCGGCCGCATCCGTCGGACGTCAGCCCAAGTTGCCGTCTTCCACCTCCAGGAGATTGCAGAGGATGAGCTGGCCAGGGACTGGACCAAGCGGAGGATGAAGGATGACCTGGTGCCTGAAACGAAGCGGGTGAGCAGCCTCCAGTTCTCCTTTTGGTTTTGCACTAGCTGCACACAGAGATCCCAGGATTCCAGCCTGGCTCCAGCTGTACACGGAGATTCCAGGATTCCAGCCTGGCTCCAGCTGGTTGAGGGCTCACATGTCTCACTTGCTGTGCCTTAAATTAATTAGGTGTGATGGCAGATTTATTGCTGAAGAGCCCACCCAGCACAGGCTGAGCTGCTGTGGTCTGGAGGCTCCCAGCAGCAGGCAGCTGTGCCCTTTGGAAGAAGAGGTGGTGCACTGGGAAGAGATCAAGGTCTGGCCCCGAGAGTGTTGGGGCAGGAGGTCATTTCTGGTCTATGCTGAGCAGGGAAGTAGAGGCTGGCAGCCAAGATGAGCACATGAAAAGAGCAGATCAGAGAGCAGATCGGGTCTGAAACCATGTCTCTTGCTCTGTCAGAGAGCAAAGATGCCCCAGGCAGAATTCTCTCCCTTCCACATCTCTTCCTTAACTTGTGGGAGATGCTTTCCTGGGGGTAAAAGGCCTGCAGCATCCCAGAGCAGCACTGCTGGGAGCAGAGGAAGGCAGAGAGTGGAGACGGGACTAAACCCTGCAAGCTCCAGCAGCAGTGCACTCATGGCCCAGAGCTCTGGGGTTTGCACAGGGCCCCAGAAGGCTTTAGCTTTTTGTAGGCATTGGAGTGAGTACATGTTAAACCAAACCTCCCTTCTGGCTGTGGGAGGAGGTGATTATTCCTGGGAGTGTACTAAAGCTGAAATTCCCTTCAGGTATGCTCCTTCTGGACTGTAAAAGGAAGTAAATCATAAACCTTTTCACTGCGAGGGGGAAAAAAGAGAGGGTATAGGAATTCTTTTTGTTTGCCAGGACTCAATGCAGAGCTCTCCTGCAAGTCTCTGCATGAGGTGCAGCCTGTTTCCTGAGCAGGTGACTCTGCAGTTAGGTGCCAGACCCGTTCCCTGCTCTGAAGAGTTGGGTATTGAACACTGGGCATTTCAGTGCTCTGAAATTCACCATGGCAAGATATTGGGCACGTTCCAAACATGGAAGTGAGGATCAGAGGGCATCAGGAGAGTGTGAATAGTCCCAGCCCAGAGAACCTACCCCAAGCCATGAGAACAGCCCAAGTGTGAGAGCCAGCTTGGAGAAGTGATGAGGGTCACCTCAGGAAAAGGAGTGGCAGGAAAGCAGAGCTTGCACCAAAATGTCCTCCTGCTCCCACAGACTGTCCCATGCTGTCCTGTGAGTGCTCAGCAGAAGTGCCACCATGGTCCTGCAGAGACTCAGAGAAGCTCAGCCTGGCTTAGCTCTGGTCTGCATGTGGTGGGCAGCTGGAAATCCAGCACAGAAATAAATCAGCAGCTTCATTACCCCCCTTGGCATCCCAGTGAGGCACTGGCACAGAAGGGGATCCAGCTGCAGGGGCAGAGCTGGGCATTTCAGGGCCAGAACTGCTTGCAAACGTTTTATTTCCCCAGTGCTTGATGTTGCCATTGTTGGTTTCCAGATTACTTCAGCTGCAATGCATTAATAACTTTAAAAAACCAAGCCCAAAGTAGCTATTTTATTTCAGATACTGTGGGAGAAGGTGTGCTGCTCTCTTTTCCCCTCTCCTGTCTCAGCTCTTCCATTCTTTTTCCTCTTGGAATTGTTCCCTTTACTCATGACTTTGGGTATTTTCTTTTTGAATTGAGAGAGCAGCCAGGACCCCAGGCCTGGACAGGGGGCACATGCTCAGGCTGACAAAAGCATTGTAAAGGTCTCAGCACTGGCGTAATTGCTCCATGAAGTGCTGGTGGGTTTTTTTAATGAGGCATTTCTTGTATTCAGAGTCTGATTGTTTAAGCTGAACTGAGCCCCATCTCAGTGCTAAAAAGCAAAGAATTGCTGTGAGGCTGGCAGAAGCAGTTTTGCATTAAAGATGGGAAAGGGGGGAGTTGGATCAGCTCCCAGATGATCCAAAACAAGGCTCTTGAGGTGGAGGATCAAGAGACCTCAGGCCCTGCATGAAATCCCACATGGATTTTGGAGGAAGTTGGTGTAGTGGGTGAATCCGTGCACAGCCATGTGTGTGCCTGTGGGTATGTCTTGCAGTGACTGTCACGTTCCCTTGACAACACTTTTTAATCTGTTCAGTCTATGACATTTTTTCTTGACGAGCGATGCTGGGAGGAGGTGGGAGGCAGGTTCTGCCCAGGCAGGCTGGTGGGAGCTTGCTGACTTCAGCACACTCTGAGCTGCTCTGCTCAGCCACGGTTTGCATTGCCCAGGACTGCTCTGCCTTTACAAGCTGGTTCAGTTCAGGGTGGAGAAAGAAACCTCCCGGCAAGTGCCCAAGTTGGCCTCATTTCAGCCCCAAAACAGAACTGCCTGTGGGACAGCCTTGTGCCACATGGGAGGCTCAGAGCAGCTAGCAGCGTCCCTGTGCCACCACCCCACCGAGCACACGTGGTGGCCCTCCCTGAGGGAACTGACAGCCCAGAGCCACTGGAGCAGCAGGAAGATAAACACCAGTTCACCTTGACCAAGGCACTGGGAACTGATGGAATTCCCAGAAGAGCCACACACTACCACCTCTTCTTCCCCCTGAGTCATGCCCAGCCATTGGGAGTACACTGCTGGGCCTGCAGGCCCTGTACTGGACGTGGAGAGAAGTGGGATGTCAGGGATCAGCAGCAGATTGCAGCTGCTCCTTCACCTTTCAAGCAAGCCCTGGGGATTTCCAGGATTCCAGAGGGACAGGTGCTTCCTAGCTCTGTTCTGTAGCTAGTGGTGGATGGATACACCCAAACACAGCAGCACAGGACAAGCTCCATCCCTGAACTCTCCAGTTCCCCACCATGGTCGTAGCAGTCAGTGTGGATTTCAAGGAAGCTGATGAAGAAAGCCGCCCCTCTCCATCCCTTTTCCAGGCAGCAAAACCTTTTCCCAGGGGAAGGCACAGCTCCACATCAAGCTGATGGGATACCGGGGTTCTCAGCCTGGCAGCAGGAACGGCCCCACTGAAGCCCCTGCTCTGTGGTCATGTGGCAGCTGGTCCCAGCTGGGGAGACTGATGCTGGGTTTGGATCCTGTTGGTGGCCTGTGGTGGGATGCATTCGCCTTTCCCCGGGAGAATGGATTCCTTCTCACCAAAGCAATGGCATCAGAATAAACGATTGCTGCTCGATCCCAGGCCCTGTGCTGCCTTCGCTCTGCGCTAACCAAATCCAGCATTTCTAAATATACACTGGAGTCTTATTTTCTCGCTCCGATCTTTATTTGCCTCCAGATAAGCTGAAACAGATGGGGTGTTTCACAACAGCCGCTTGCTGGGGATGTCAGATGGGGAAGGGCACACCCCTGCTGCTTTTCTGGGAAAAATCCCCTCTCCAGAAGCTCCATGAAGGCGATGCTGACCCTCCTCTGGCCTTTGCGGGGCTGTCGCCTGTCCATGAGCAGCCTTGAGGCTACAAGTTCCCAGCTCATGGCAGTGGGCTCTGGGATGTAGTGGTGGATGAGAAACAACCTCCTTGAGCAGAGGGAAGAGGCATCTAAGAAACAGAAGGGGAGAAAATGCTGTGGAAATTTCACTGTTTCAGAGTATGACGCTCTCTTGGTAGAGCTTGAGGTGGAGTTCCTTTCTTCAAGGTGCTGGAGGTTGTGATGGGCTCCTGGAGCCCAGGCAGGAGCTGTGCCACATAGGGAGGGATGCAGAGCTCTACTGTGGGATGCATGGACAATCCATTTGCCTCCCTGTGGCTCAGGGTCTTAGTGTCAGTAGGGGCAGCCATGGAGTCTGCCCATCCCTGTGGATTCTGCTGCTGTGAGGTGCCAGGGATCTGGAGCAAGGGGCAGCCCTAGGCCAGTCATAAAGCTAAAGGGGAACAGTCATCTCCAGGCTTGAGGTTTTATACTGGAACCAGGATAAATTCCGGAGCAGAAGAGGCTGGCTTGGGTTTGTCCCCCAAAACAATGGCCCTGTGATGCAGGCAGGAGCCAGGCTGAGCCCTGCAGACTCATGGCACTGTGGGCCAAACCAGATCCCAGCTCCAGCTGCAGGGCCAAGTCCATCCTTCCTCCCCTTGCTCCTCAGAGCTGGCATGGTATGGCCCTCCTGTGGGACCTGGCTGCTGGCCAGCACCCCTGGGTATATTTTGCCTTCAGGGCATCATCCACAACTTCCACAGGGTGAAGGGGGAACTGTGCCTTGTGCTGGAGACCTGGGTGAGGCTTCAGGTGTGCTCTTCCACTGAGACATCCTTCATGGTTCTCATTTGCTGTGATATATTTTGGGGAAGGGGAGAGCTGTCTAGGGAGCAGAGAGGATTGAAATATGAAAGTTAATTAAATAAAACCGTCAGTCAAAGGAAACAAACCTTCCCAGCCCAGCATCCTTCAACTGTTCAGAAGAGATGGGCTGTAGCCAAAACCAGTTGTAGTCGTTTAATGATTTGGCCATGAAAATTTTCACTTACAGGCTGTTTGAGGAAAATAAATGGAAAAGAAAAAAAAATATAAAATATTCCATGCCTGGGGCTCCCTCTTAATAGAGACATAAAGATGACTTTGACATTCCCAGAACCGCAGCGCCCTGGGAAGACATGGGATTTGCATGTTATTGTGCAGGACTGTTGGAGGAGAGCAGGGAGGGATTTTTCTCTGGAGTGGGAAAGCAGCGCAACAGAGTCCACATCTCTGAACATTCCCCCTCACCTCCTCCCCGGGGACCCACGGAGGGAGAGGTTGTTGCTGGGGCTGTGTGTGGTTACCGTTAATGTTTGCTCATTCATGGGATTGATTGGGTTTTAATTATGGAGGCTGTTTGGCCTGCTGGCTCTCAGTATCAATGGCAAAAAGGGACTCCTGTGTTCTCCCCTGGAGGTGGCATTGCCTTCCCCGGGCTGGGGACCAAGCTCTTGGTAGATGCACCATCCCAGAGCTTCAAAGAGCTCTGCTGGCATCTCCCCCAGCCACGAAGCACGACAGAATTGTAGCCCGCTGGGGCTCAGGGGAGTTTTCCACATCCACATCCGTCCTTACCAGTGTTCACGGCGCCGTTTCGCAAGGCCCTGTGCCCCTGCCCCTCACGTGGAGCCCAGTGCTCCCTGACCCAGCCATGCCCTGCCACGTGCCAAGGGCAAGGCTGCAGGGAGCACATAGATCACTTCAGTTTGAGTGGAAAGGAGGGGCAGGCATCTGAGCCTTCAATATCCCGAGCTTCCCTTTGCAGGGAGGTTTGGGAACAGCTGGGGGGAGCTGGACAAAGGCGGATTCGCAGTTTTATCGGCATGTTCAGGAAAAGTCACAGCTGGAAAAGAAATCCAGCCAGCTTCCTGCTGCTTCCAAACCACCAGCTCCAGGACCTCAGGGAATGCTTGGCCTGGATTTGCACCTCTGCAAGCACCTTGGGGCCGTGCATCCTCTCCATCCAGCGTGGATGCAGGGGTGCAGTTGTGTCCTGTGCTCAGAGGTGCCCATGGAGAGTGGCACATGCTTGGGTACCCACGCCTGCACCGTGCCATCTGTGGGCACACCCAACACTGCTCCCACTCGGAAGGTTTGGGGCTCAGAACAGAAACAACATCCACTGGCTCTAGCAGAGCTCAGCAGGCTGGGCTGGGAGTTGTGCTGGTGTGGTTGTGCAGCCTGGTGTCCTCTACAGACCTTGGCACAGTGGCTCAGGGTCAGGCTGGGACCAGCCCTGCAGGTAGGGGCACGTAGGGCCAGGCACAGTGGCTGGGAGGCTGGAGATGCCTGGAGCTGCCACAGCTGCCTTGGCTTGTGCTGAACACACAGAACTGGAGTTGGTGAGGCCAGCCTGCTATGCTAACCCTCAAAGTCGCTAATAAAGCGCTAATTAAAAGCACTTGGAAGGAGCTGCCCTGCCAGAAGGAGAGGCAGAGACACAAGAGCCTTTCATTGTTTAATGTGTTGTGCCCATTCATCCATGGAAGGCAGCCATGGAGGCTCCTGGTCCCTCTGCCCACTGTGCAGGGTTGTTTATTCCCCTGGTTATAAAACACGGCAGAAAGGCTGTGCCAGCCCCAGGCACCGAAAAGGCCGGGTTCAGTCCTGGCCCTATGGGCATGGACCCGGGAGCAGGAGCCTCTCCTCTCCTGTTTGCCAGGACTCCTCGCTGGTGGCAGGGCAGTGGCCAGAGCCACCTCCCTGCTCTGCAGTGCCCGGGGGGAGAATGGCATCTTTAGGGGAAGCCTCCCAAGTAGTTTTCAGCTCCTATTCACTTGGGAGCAGGGCAAGACCCATGTGAAGAAGCCGGACCGGGCTGGGGTGTGCAGCTCTGCTAATCAACTGCTATTGTTCACAGCTCAATTACACCCGACCAGGGCTTCCAAAGCTCAATCCCAGGCTGCTGGAAAACTGGAAGAATGAAGTGAAGGAGAAGGGCCGCATCAACTGTCCTAACAACGTAAGAATTATCTGTTCTTCCATGGGCTGGCTGGTCTCCATCTGCAGAAGGAAGGGGGACTTTCTGGGGCAGAAACCAACCAAAAATGGTTCTTATTGGACCCCTGATCACAGTGATGCTCAGGCACTCGTTTCACCTCCTTCCCCTGAGCTTGCTGCTGTGACTAGTTCAAGCATGTCCCACGTTTGTGCTCCTCCTTCTGTGCTCAAGCCGCCAGCCTTGGGGACAGGGCCACTCTTGAGCTGATGGTGCAGCATTGCCCAATTTGAGCTCTGGAGCTGCCTTTGGGAAGCTCCCAAGATCCTGACGAGTGAAGGCTGCACATCCTGCACCGCCTTTTGATTCAAAGAACCTGTTTCTCCCAGAGTTAAGCAAAGATAGATTTAAGCCAAGCTTTTTAAAGCCCTGTGACAAGCACAAACCTCAGGGCATGGTGCGTGTGCCTCATCTAGCTGTGAGACACAGCCTTGGCCCGAGCTGACAGAGAGGTGAACCCCACCCTGGTGCTGAGCCTGGATTTATCGTCCCAAACAAAGCCTTGCTAATGGGAGTTCTGAAGGAAGCAGTTCCCACAAGGCCAGGGGAGCCGGGCTGGCTAATTAATGTCATACACAGGCACTTGGAAAAGACGTTGCTCAGAAACTGGTCATGCTGCTGCCTGGGTGATTTCTCCTCTCCATTAAGCCTCTGCTCCAAGAACTCCTGTAGCCCAGCAGGACCTCCCAACAGCTCACAAATGTAGGTTTTCCACGGAGACGTTTAGGGGAGACGTTTTTCAGCCCGTTGCAGAGGGATGCAGCCACATGACTCCCATTAGCATTAATGGGAAACGTGTGACCAGAGCCCTCGGCGCCTCGCAGAGCATTAACCTCACACTGCTCAGCCTGGACCGGTGGCCGTGCTGGCTCAGCAGGCTCCTGGTCATGCCTCAGAGGAGGGCAGGGGATGAGGGGGTTGTGTCTAACCCTGCTTTGTTTTTTCCTGCAGTGCTGTGAAGCCATTTACTCCAGTGTCTCGGGGCTGAAAGCTCACCTAGCCAACTGCAACAAGGTGGGTCCTGCCTTTTACACCCTTTTCTCAGAAGTGGCTTTGGTGTTGGGTTTTGTCTTCCCTTGCTGCTGGTTTGGAAGCAACAAACCAAGGGACAATGGCACAGGTTAAAGGATGGTGGCTGCTGGAGGTCTGGCTGGCAGTGCTTCTCCAAGTGGGTTGTCACCCTGCAGATGGAGGCAGAGAGGCTGAAGCTGAGCAGATGGGATGGAGGGATGTAGCTGCTATTCCAGTTACAGAGAAAAGGTCCCACAACACAGACTTCTCAGCACAGACCTCTGACACACAAAGTGTCACAGGGACACAGCAGTGAGTCTTAGTCCTCCTGCCTCATGTCCTCCTGTCCCACAGCAGCCTGTGCCCAGCTGGTCCCTGCACACCCCAGATCATTCACAAGCCTTTGGCTAAGCACGGCTAGTGTGTCACACAACCACACATCAGCCACAGCATCTCAGAGCCAAGGAGCTGGGTGCTGGAAACTGAATGTTTCCTTAGGCAGGTGGGAATCAGGAATCTTCTTCCACCAATTTGGGCAGCCCTTCAACCCCCCTGGAAGCCCAGCTGGAGGGATACTGGTGTGGTGCCTCCTGGGATAAGCTGAGTCTGGAAGAGGCAGCTGGTCCGTGCAGACACCAGTGCCCTCCCACAGGATGGATGGAGCAGCCCTGAGCTCCAGTGCCCTGCAGCTGCCCCAGGGGAGGGATCAGGAGCTCCATGTAGGTCCCTCAAATTGGAACCAAGTAAGAGCTGCTAAAGCTTCATACCCTGAAACATTTCCAGCTGCAACTTCCATTGAATAGAGCTTCCAGGAGGCAGCTCCAAATACATACCCTGTGGTTATTAAAAACACCAACTCCCGCACTCCTCCAGCGCTAGCTGGAACAGCAGCCCTTAATGAGATGATTTAGAAAATGGGCTGCAGAGATCCGGCAGGAGAAGCTGGATTTATGCAGGATAAAAGAGCAAACACAGAAGACTAGGACAGCTCCTTCTCTGAGAGAAAATGAAGATGGTTTCTGGTTGGTTCTGTTCACGGGAAGCAGCCAGGATCTGCATTAACATTTCCATGAACCACAGAGCTGCACCCTCTATATCTGGCACAGCTGGGGCCAGATATTGGGAGTCATCAATGGGGAGTTGCTCTGCAATCCCCATACTGCCATCAGCAGTTTTCTTCCCCTTAGGGGAGAGAATTTACTTTGAATACAAGTGCCGACAAATTTGTCATAAATAAATCACAGCCCCTCCAGAGCTGCTCTGTGATTCCCGCTGTAAAATCCTGCAGAACTGGTTGCAATACATAGAGCCTTAGCAAGAGCAGAGGCTGCTCCCAGGCAGCACCCCATCCTCAGTGGGCATTGATGCACCAGGATGATTTTGCACAAGGATTCCTGAAGCCAGGCCTGTCCTCTCCCAGAATGAGAGACCTGTTTAACTCAAGGTTTACAGCAATGGAGAAATTCCCAGGGAGGAAATATATGGCCCAGAGGGGCCCATCCATAACCCCCTCGTCAATAGAGAGCACATTATCTCCCACGTGCCGTGACCTGCAGCAGAGCTGGGAGATCTGTCATCCCACCAGGGCGCTGGTGACAGGAATCAGCAGTCACCCTGGCTCTTTGACAGTGTAACAGGAAAATTAGGTGAGTGTTGGACATAAATCTGATGGTGGTTCAGTCCCAGGGGATCACAGATCTGCTGACAGCAAGAACACAGGGCGGTGGCCCCATCACCAGATGTTGGGGACACACAGGCTGCAGCATGAGTGGCATGGACTGAAACTCAGAAAGAGGATGTGGCTGTGAGCTCCTGGCCCAGCACCAAGGCTGGCAGAGATCTGGAGGTTCAGACATGAGTGTTTATTTTGTGTCACTTGGAGGTCACAGGAGGGTCACATCCAGGGGAGGGTCACCCCTTGGGGCGCTTTGGGCTCTGCAGGAGCTGCTGTGTCTTGCAGGGGGACCACTCAGTGGGCAAGTACCGCTGCCTCCTGTGCCAGAAGGAGTTCAGCTCCGAGAGTGGCGTCAAGTACCACATCATCAAGGCTCACTCAGAGGTAAGGAAGCAGCTGGGCTGGGCTGGGCTGGTCCCTGCTCTGGCACATGCATCCTTGGGCTGTCCCTTTCCATCCATCCATCCATCCATCCATCCATCCATCCATCCATCCATCCATCCATCCATCCATCCATGTCTGTTAAGAGCAGAGCTGAGTAACAGCTACCAGTCAGCCTGGGGTGTCCTTTCCTATCCTCCTTGGTGTCCCTGACACCTCTAGGCTCATTGCAGCTGCTCAGCACTGAGCAATTTGACCTCGGGGAGATGATGCCAATGGGTGAGGGGTGGGCCAGGCTCGGGCTGTGTGTGCCTGTGCCTGCCCCCAGGACTGTCACTAACCCCCGTGTCACTCCACGGACACAGAACTGGTTCCGAACCTCCTCAGAGGCCAGCCGGAAAAAGAAAAACAGGGAACAGCTTTCTTCCAGCAAAGAGGAGAAAAAGAAAAGCACAAACGGGAAGAAAAGGGGGAGAAAACCCAAGGAGAGGCCTCCGGAAATGTCCCCGAAGGGCAAAGAGAGCGTGGCAGCAAAGACTAATCACAAGAAAACCCTCGAGCACTGGGAAGGCTCCCGGGGCAGCCCCGAGGGGGATGAGCTCGTCCTCAAGCCCCCGAGCCAGCGGAAGGGAGGAGCCAGCAAGATGCCCGAGAAGTGAGCAGCTCAGAGACTCGTCTCCGAGGATTCGTTTACAGCCCAGGGTAACAGGGTGGGGGTCTCTCCCAGTTTTATGTCCCCTCCTCCCCATCCCACCTACCCTTGCCCCACCCTACTCTCACCCTCTTTTTACAAAAAGAAAGGAAAAAAGAAAAAAAAAAAGACACAAAATACCAATTAACCACTTTAAACAAATCACGGACCTTGTTTCACACTGGAAAACAAACAGGATCAAGGAAGCTGGAGCGTTCTCCCCCCACTGCCCATGTACATACCCCTCGGTGGGGCCCCGCTGCCTCCCCCGGCCCGTGATTCCCGTCCCCTGCGCCAACCTGGTGACGCTTGAGCGAAAGAGAAGTGCAATAGCAGCGGGGTCCCGTGGGCAGGGACCCTCCCCCGTGCCGGGGCGGGGAGCTGCCCACCTGCCCGGCCTCCTCCCAGCTCCAGGGTGATGTTTCCAAAGATGTTTGACCCGAGGGGTCCGGAGGGATGCTGCGGTGAGGGGGGGCTGGCAGCGCTTTCTTTGCCTGCAGCCGCGGGTTGAGGGGGAATGTGTTGGGCAGGGAGCGGCTCTGTGCGGTGTCAGCTTGGCAGGGTTTGTCTGCGTGGTGCGAGGCACAGAGCAGGGAGCAGGGATTGTGACACACGCTGGGAGCGTGGGAGGTGTGAGCAGGAGAGGGGGAGCTCCGGGACTGGTCAGGCTAGAGGGTTTAATGGGAAGTTATGGGAATGCTGTGGGCACCGTGGAGAGCGGCAGGGCAGCCATGGAGGGGGTGCAGTGAGGGAGCTGTGCCCCGGTGCTTGGGTTGTGTTTGCCGGCTCTGGAGTGCTGTGATGGCAGAGACATGATGCCAGTGCCAGGGTCAGGGGGAGATGGCAACCAAGGAGCTGTTCCCCGACCTGGGGACATCAGGGGTGATTCAGGGTCCCAGAGTGCTCCATCTGAAGGTGCCACTAACCCGGGAGGGAGGAATGGAATCTAGATTCCCCCGCTGTGGCCACAGGAGGTGTGTAACAGGGACAGCATCAAGAGACAATCACGGGTCCTGCTGTAGGATGAGCCCAGTTGCTACCCAGGCACCTCACATTCCTCTTGTCCTTTCGAGCTGGGACCCCACCATAGGAGGAGTCTCTGCCTCCAAAGATGCATCTGAGCCCCTGACGACCCTCCTCGGGGTGGCAGGACTCTATGGTGCCATCCCTGCTTGTGCTCTTCCCCGGAGCTCTTTGCTCCTATGCTGACAGTGTCACACCTCGCTCCAGCCCAGGGGGAGCCATCCCTGGACCGGGATATGCCCATCTCCAGACAAAACCAGGCTACCTCGGTCCTTGGGAAAGGGGCATGTTTCCTCTCAGTAACACAACAGAAAACCTTAATTTGATTTCTCCCCCTATGCAGAGCCAGGAGGGAGGCATCAGAGGGGGAGCTTCTGCTTTTGCTTTAATCAATTCAAACCTCAGTCCTCGCTTTCCTTCACTGCTCCTTGTCACCCACCAGAGGCTCAGTATGATTCCCTGCTCCGAGCAGCGGCTCAGTCATAATTAACATCCTCCACTGGCAGGTTATTCCAGCCAGGGAGGGGGGACAGTGGTGGCTGAAGCCAGGGTGGCTTCTCAGGGAGCCAAGGCTCCTGCTCTGTCCACAACACCTGGATTCACCATCTGCATTGCCCAGAAGCTGGGCACGTGCCTGCAGCTGAGGGAACTGCCTGAGCATTGCTGGCTGTGCCGGGCCTCGAGGCAATTAGTGAGAAAGCTTAATTAGTCACTGCAGCTCAGCCTGGTCGCTGCTTGCACTTCATCGAATCTGTGTTTGGATGGTGTTACTGGGGTAGATCCTACCTCCCTTGGGAAGGGGGAGAGCTTTGGGAGCTGTAGCACAGTTTGGAAAAGCTCACAGGCAGCAGCAGGAAGGGGAGCGCAGGCAGAGCTGTGGGTCTGGCACTGAAATCTGTGGCGGTGCAGAGGGAGCCTCTGGATCCCAAAATCATATCCTGCCATGGCAGGAAGTCCCCAGGAAAGCTCCATGCCCTGGCCTAGGGAGGGGAGATAGATCTGGGAGGCTCATTCTGCTGGCTTGGATGGTCACCACACAATCCTCACTGTCTCCCCTTGGGCATGGCCTGGGACTCTGTTCTCATTAACATGCAATTAATTGGCTTCTCATTGATTAAATTACCAGGCAGCACTGTGCTCCACAGGGAGGGAGCCCTGGGAGCTGCTCAGGGTGGGGTAGACAAAGGGCTGGCTCAGAGGTCATCATGGGGTCTGGATCAAAGCCCACCTCTGCTTCCATTATGAGTGTCTGGCAGGAGCAGGGACAGCTGCAGGGACAGCTGCAGTGGCCTCACAGAGTGACACCAGCCTGGAGGGGACCCCAGGGACCATCTGGGGTCTCAGGACAGGCAGTGGGAGCAGCAGTCCTGGTGCTGGGGCTGTCCCTGTCACCCTCAGAGCACTCACAGCCCCAGTGAGGGCAGCACCGTGGTCAGGTGGGAATTTCTATGAGAAAGTGAAATCTTCAGGGTTTTTTCCCCCCCCAAAAAAAGGTGTTTTCCCCACTAGTCATCACTTGGAGAGGAACATGTTCCCCCCCTCACCTTCTCCATGAGACATCCTTTACTCTCCTGCTTGTGCAGGGAAAGTTCTAGGGCAATGCTGGGATCACCAGCACCTGCCAGTGCCACAACAGGTGAGCGGGCAGGGCTGAGTAACATCATGGTGGCATTGCTGGGGGCCAGTAGGTTGTGCCCCTTCAGGTGCTCCCAGTGAGGCAGTGCCAGAGGGGAAACTACCTTGATTTAGAGGGACTGGCAGAGGCTGTGGGACCAGATGGGGGACAAGGTGTCCTGTCCCCTTCCATCCCATCACCCGTGGCAATTGGGGATTTTGTCACCCTGGGCACAGTGACACTGTGGTCCCGCACCTCCACTGTTGGGGAAACCCACCATCCCATCACCCATGTCCCCAAGGAAAGGGCTAAACCTCCATGGGAGCAGGCATGGACTGCAAGCCTGTGGGAAGACCTCATGGAAAGCTTGGATCATAGGGAGCTGGGGAATCCTCGGCACCAACAGCACGCCCTGGTGAGGTTGGCTGTGTCACACCAGCTCCAGCCATGCTGGATGGAGCTGCCCAGGCCTGGAGCATCTCTCACCCCCAGGAACCCTGGGAGCATTTTGTTCTTTTCTTTCTCTCCTCGTGACACCCATCCCACGGCATATCCGAATGTTTCTCGTCAATGCCAGTTATTAGTGCATAAGTGTATTTTGGGGAAAAAATTAAAACAGAAAAAAAGGAAAAAAAATTTTCAATTTATCACTTGTAACCATATATATAAATATATAAATATATATAT
>VXBI01014351.1:117089-147637 GCA_013397375.1 Toxostoma redivivum
CCCCCCCATACACACACACGTCTCCCCTCTATTTTCCACCCCCTTTTCCAGCACAATCCTCATGGGACTGACTGCTCACAAACATCAAATATCTGGGAATTGCATTTGGAGCATCACTGGTGTTCTGGGGATAGGCAAAGCTTATAGGGGTGGAGCATCCCTGCATCCCTGGTTGTAGGGTACCAACACCCTCCGGTGCCAACCAACCAACCTCAGAGTCAGTGCCAGAGCATCCCCCTGTTCCCATCCTGCATGTTCCAGCACCTAAGCCCACTCCTGGCAGCTGCCTGTGCCCTTCCTGTGGGTCAGCA
This sequence comes from Toxostoma redivivum, assembly GCA_013397375.1. NCBI lineage: Eukaryota > Metazoa > Chordata > Aves > Passeriformes > Mimidae > Toxostoma > Toxostoma redivivum. The sequence goes on from VXBI01014351.1 coordinate 117,401, forward strand.
GTGGATGGCAGGGAGGATGAGGATGAGGTTTGGGAGGAAGGAGTCTCCTCGATTTGTGCCGGCCAAGTGAGGGATGAGTAACTGGGTTGTGTAACAGAGGCTCTTCCACCGTGGCTCCCACTCGGTATAAATAGCAACAGATAATTGGGTTTGCAGAGGGAAATGTTTGTTCTTTTGTGGTGAGGCCATAATAGAGACAGACCATAATAGAGCTGGAAGGGAGCGCCTGTGATGGAGCTGCTGGGTTGAACTGTCCAGCTCCTGGTGGCTCCAGCCAGGACGGAGCTTGGTACAAGGCTGGGCTAACTGGGAATGGCATTCCATGGGTTCCAGGATGGGCATGGGCATGACATGTGACAGTGGGGTGGCAGCCAGGTCCCTCCATCCCTTGTGTGGGTTCCTCCATCCCTTGGGCAGACTCATTCATCCCATGTCTGGGTTCCTCCATCCCATGGGTAGGCTCCTTTATCCCTTGGACATGTTCCTCCATTCCTTGGCTGTGTTCCTCCATCCCTTGGAATGGTTTCTTGGTCAGGGAAGGCCCAGCCAAGAGCTGGCACATATGGATCCAGCCCAAGAAAGCCTAGCTCAGTAATGGAGGAAGCAGGTTTGACCTCCATGCTCCTGTGGGTGCTGCTCACAGGATGGGATCTGGGAGCAGGACCCTCTGCTGGGAACAGGCATCCTTCCACTGGGGGCTTGGTGTATATGCAGCTCTTGCACCAATCCAGTGACAATACTTGTGACCAAAGGAGGAAAATCCACATCCAGTCCAGTTTCCATCCTTAAATCCCAAGGAAAACCCACCCAGCAGCTGCCAGCACCAGAAAGAAAAGGGGATCCTGGCCTTCATGCCTACTTTCCTCTTTACCCAAATTTAAGTGTCCCATTAGAGGAGGGATTTCCTTAAAAATCGTCTGGTAGTAAAAAAGTCCCAAACCCAGGAATTTCAACTTCTGCAAGAGCTCAAAAACTGGGAAGGGGCTTGGGAAGCAGAGGTGATTTTTGCTAGCAAGAAGACTCAGTGACAGCTGGGCTTTGGAGCCAGTGTGTCCCACCTGGGAGCCCAGTGGGAATGTCGGGTGGGATGCTGGGAGACTTGCTCCTGTTGCCTGGACATTTAACAAAGGCAGGAAAAGTGGCAGCAGGAGCACATGATAAGGAACAATATCCCTGGGCTCCTCACGCCATGTCCCGCATCCCTTTGCTTTTTTGCTTCTTTAATGAGAAGGAACAGAAGTGGCTCCGGAAGAGAATTTTATTTTTAAACTTCTGAGGGAGCTTTTACAGTGAGAGGGGAGTCCAGGCAGAGATCAGGGATGGAAAAGTTCCTTTGATCATTGCTCGCTTCCCTGACGTGGGGGCAGCAGCTGCAGCTTGTGCTGGGGACAGGTTACCCCAAAACCCTCCTGTCCCTGTCCCCTGTGTCAGGACCAGCCCCTCATCTCTGGTTCCCATCAGGTTTCCACCTTTTGAGAGAGGCTCTGCAGGTCCCATTGGTGAGCAGGAGCAGGAGAGGTTTCCTGATGGCTCTGGGAGGCAGTGTGCTTCCCCTACCTCTGGAATAACCTTGATGGCTCAAGCAGGAAAGGGTTTTTCCATTTCTGACCCCATCTCCAGGTGTTGGTGCTAAGCAGGAGGGAGCACCCTCCCTGGAACCTCTCAGCAGTGGGTGTGCAGAGGCCAAGCTCCTGTCTCACCATGCTGGGGTGAGCTGGGGTCTCACTTGGTGGCCATGGGACTTTGTCAGGATGCTCTGTGTCCCTGGCAGAGCCTGGCTGCCCTCCAGCATGACCTGAACCACCTCCTCCCTTCCTTTGCAGCCAGAGGCTGTGGGCTGAGGGCTGCTCTGCCCCAGTCTCTGCTCCAGAGCTGGCCTGGACCCCCCTGCCATGATGCCCAACATCTCCCACCCTTGCCACATTTCCTGCCCTTCAGCAGCTGCCTGGCTCCCTGGGCTGCCTGCAGGATGCCCAGGCTCCCTGCCCTCTCTGGAGAGGCTGATGCTGGAAGAGGAGCTGGCTGGCCCAGGGAGGGGGGCCAGGGCAGCTGGCAGGGGGTGCTGAGGGAGCGGATGGCTGGGCACAGCAGCCAGCAGGATGTTATTCTTAGCCACCCGCAGCCCTGGGGTGTTGAGTTTCACCCACTTGTTTACTCCAGGGCTGAGGGGACAGTGAGGGGCAGCTCTTGGGGAAGCTGAGTGACCAGGGGGGACCCTCAGCCAGACCCCCCAGTGATGAGAGCCAAGGGAGAGGGGTGTGAGTCCTGGACCAAAAAGCCCTACATGGCCAGCAGCCCCCGGCCCCGAGCCCCAGCTGCTTCACCAGCTGTATGAGGGCTGCTGGCTGGGTGCCCCCTGCACTGGGGTCATCCCCTCCTGCCCCCTGCAGCCCCCTCCCCAGTGCTGTCCAGAAGTCCCTGGCTACTCACCAGTGCCGGTGGATGTGGATGTCACTTTCCAGGTGCCCTCCCTGCTGAGCCCACACATCCAGGACAGCTGAGCACCCCCAGTCCCGGGAGCAGAGAAGCTGGGGCTGGTGTTTATTGCCCATGCTGGGGGCGGTGAGGGGAGGTGTCACCTCAGCCCCAACCCCCCTCTTTTTCTTTAATCAAGCCAGTGCTATTAATATCAGGTAATGAACGTAATCTGGAGGTTAAGCTATCCTCTTATGCTGCTGACCGCCTCGCAGCTCCCGGGCACAGACACTCCCCCTGCTCTGCTCCCTTTGCCTGCCTCCATCTTCCAGCCCCCCGGATCTGCTGGGCTCTGCCTCATCCCGGCCTCTTAGGACTTCTCAGTGCCATTCCAAGGGGACACTCCGTGCATGGCTCCATGCCCCAAGAATCACCCTGGGAGCCTTGCTGCCATAGCCCCTCCCTCACCCTGGTAGTGCCAGAGGTTGTGGGACAGGAGCCCAAGTGTGGACAGGGACAGGGGGTGATACCCTCAGTCCAGGATCACCCCTGGATCGGTGACAGGGGGAGATGAGCAGCCCCCCAGCCTTCTCCAGTGTTCGCATCTCTGGCTGCTGGGCCCTTGGGCCAGATGGCGGGTGAGTTTTGCTTCCATTTTGGGTGGGATTTGCTGGTTTTCATCTGTTTGTTTGTTGGAGTGAACTCTCGGTGGCTCCTGTCCCAGTCCCTCAGCCCCAATTCCTGTCTGAAGAGATTGGCTTCCCATGGGACAGGTCTGCAGTCAGCCAGGCACCTCAGCAGGCTGTGGGGGCTACTGGGGGGTCCACAGGGCTGGGAGCTCGGTCACTGGTTTGTTTACGGGACACAGAGCCCAGGACATGCTCTCCTGTCTGCTGCCAAGTTCAGGTTTGGGGCTGTGCCATCTGTCCTTGCTGCTTTGGGCACTTTTGGGACCTGCTGCCTTTGCCCTCCCAGCCCTGCATGGTCCCAGGGTGATTGGGGGTCTCTGGAGGCAGGAGGAGGCAGAGAGCCCAAGCACAGGGCACAGGGATGGCGATGGGAGCACAGTGGGGAAGGAGAGGGGTGTCCCTTGCACCTCAGTAAACCCATGCTTGGACTTAACAGGAGCAAAACGCTTCCTTCATTTGTGCTGGCAAAACAGCAGAGCTGGAGAGCTCTTCTCAGGAGCAGGACCTCCCCTGGCTTCCTCTGAGATGCTCCAGCAAGCCATAGGGAAGGCAAAGCATCCCCAAAAGCTGGGGAGAGCCTGCAGACAGCTGGGGGCAGCCAAGCCCTCCAGGAAGGCTTGGCAGGAGGGTGGTTGCCAAGCCCAGGTGATGTTTCCTTTCCTGTTCATGTGGCTTTGGCACTCCAGGGCTTTGTTCTGCTGGGGAGGGTCCTTGTTCCACATGGGCAAAGCAATGGCATTGACTCCAGAGTCCCATTCCCTGGGGCCTTCACCTTGCAGGTACAGGGCATTGCAGGGGCTTCAGCACTGCTGCAGGGAATTTCTGAAAAGGAGTAGGGAGGAATGACCAATGGAGATGGCTGAGATCAGCCAACCCTTCAGAGCAAGAAGAGCCCCTTCCTGGCAAAGGCAGCCATGGAAAACATTACAAATCTTGAAGTGTAACATTAGGAGAAAAGGCATGACCTTTGGAGAACTCCAGGACAGCCCTGCAGCCCCATGGTGCTGCTTCTCCCAAATAAATCATGGGGAATACAGATTTGAGAGGTGTAGAATATCATCTGCCTGTAGAGGATTCAGGGATAGGTGAGGAGTAGATGAGAAGTAGAGGTGCAGGTTTAGATGATACTGATAGAAATGGGTAGAATTTTGGTGAAAGTCCAGAATTATTTGGATAAGACAGAACACCAACTCTTGGGATGGGATTCAGGTGCTGCATCCCAGAGAAGCCCCAGGTATGCAGGGGGAGGATGGCTCCACTCCTCTCCCAGGGTCATGTCCCTTCATCCCACAGTGATGTCCCTTCTGTGCCAACAAACTGGGTGTGCTGCAGAGAGAGCAGAGTGGAGAGATGACACTTGGGAAAGTGGGGTGGAGTTGTGGCTGTAATTCTGGGCACTGGTGGAGCTGTTAGAGTCCAAGCCTCTTCCTCCCAGCCAGGTGCTGGTTGGCGGCAGTAGGAGCAGAGCTCCAAAAACAGAGCTCGGAGTCACTTTGGGAATGGTGGCCTGGGTCAGGATCTGCAGGCTGGCACAGCAGAGCTGGGTGCTGTGTGACACCAAGGAGCAGAGCATCCCCACAGGCTCGCCTGTCTCGTGGATGCTGATGTGCAATCCCAGAGGAGAACCAGCCAAGCAGCTCTGAAGTCACCACAGTCCCGGGAGAGAGGCTGGGATGCAGATGAAAGGAACCGCTTTCTCCTGTGGTAAACAATGGTGTTTTTGTCACCTCTGCTTTTATCAAGCCAAAGTGATGTTGTTTATGCCCCAGCACCAGTGGCTGCTGTCAGCCCCACTTTGGGAGTAGCACCAGTGGGTAACAGCTGCTGCAGCATCACCAGTGGGAGAGGAGACCCAAACATCCCACCTAGGTTTGCTTCTCATGGAAGTAACCATTTCTTCACAGGAGGTTTCCTGATGGGTGTCACCTCCTGAGGTTGCTTTTAGAGTCATAGTTCGTAGGAGAACAGATTATGAGACATAGGAAATGGGGCTGCAGCCAAGCCTCATCCCTAATGTGGTGCAGCTATGTAAGACAGGTGAACACCATTAAAGGAGAAGAATGCACGGAATGTTGAAATGTATTGATCAACCACAAAACAGTAAAAGGGCACACAGGTGTTATGCATGTGAGAGAAAAGGTCCAAAGGGCTAGGAGGAGAGCGAGGTGGTGTTGGTGGAGCTAACAGGTTGTGCTGTGAGAGGAAGGAGTTTGTGTTATGTGTTGCTGCTTGTAGGATTGCAACAGAGAAAAGGCAAGAAGGCTTTAATGACCTGCTGATGTTTGCTGCTATCTTTGGCGTCACCCTTTTGAGCCCACTATCAGTCCGGGGAAGGGTATGAAAGTATTTAGATAAGGGACTAATGCTTGTGTCAGTCAAAAGTTCACCACCTATTCAATTAATGTCCTGTGTAAGAAGCGAGTGACAGCAATAGTTGAGGAGTTTGGGGCTCCTGGTTGAGCCTGTTAATGCTTAGAACTGGCTGTGTGTGCTGATGGGCTCCAGCAAAGGATGGGGTGTTGGTGTCTTGAGCTCTTGTGGGGACCTCCATGAATGCACAGCTTAGGGTGGACAGCGGTGGGAGAAGCCCTGTCACAGGGGCAGGAACTGTAGCCTGCCTTTTGTTAGCAGGAGTTCAGCAAAGCCAGGCAAATCCTTGTGTCCTTGCCTGCTCCACAGGGATGTGCCAGAGGCAGGGATAGTGTGCTGTGGGCATCCTACTGTGCCCAGGGGGTTTTCCAGGGGCATCCTCCTGTGCCCAGGAGGTTTGTTTGCCGTGCAGGGGTGGGGGTTGCCTGGTCACTTCACGCACAGATGGCCTTTCTGAAATTTTGATCTTTATCTAAACTTGTTCTAAAAAGGGCTGGGAGAGGGCAGGGAATTAATCTTCATACCAAAACAGCTTAAAATCAACCCAAAATCTGTAATGCCCTGCAGTTTAAGCCCTTTCAAGTGCAAGCCATAACAGAACAGCAGCAAAGCCCTGCTGGCTCAGCCAGGCTGTACCAAACAGGGACGGCTTGGAGTCAGTAGTGCCCAGATCTCTTGGTTTCCTTCCAGCCCAGTCATGGCTAGGGAGAAGAGCAGCATAGCCAGGAGAGCCCTTTGGACTTTTCTCCCAGGTAGCAGACATCACTCTTGGGCAGTGGAATAGGAGCAGGCACTGGTATAAATAATCCTCCCTGTCCCTTAGCTAGCCAGGCAGAGGCAGCAGCTTATCTCCTGGCCAGAGGCCACTTATTGCCTCCCAGCCACAGCTCTCCTCCTGCCAAGCTGAAAAGGGCTCTGGAGGGTGCCTTGTTCCTCTCCTTCTCCAGGAGGGAAGATAAGGGAGAGTGTTCAGCAGCTCCAGGGCTTTGGGTGAGCTCAGAGCTCTCAGCTCCCAAGGCTAAGCTGATGGCTCTGCCCAGCTTGCAGCTTTGTTCCTGGAGGCTTCAGGACAAAAGAGTGGGAGAACTAGAGCTTGGGTGGGAGTGGAGCACTCAAACTGGGGAGAGGAAAGGGATTGGGGATGAGGATGGTTGTGCTGTATCTCATGTGTTCGACTTCTATCCCTTGGCACATCAGGGTGGGTTGTTGCCCCCTGTAACACACTCCTCGATGCTTTGAGAGCTCACTGGGGGATTTCTTTCAGGCAGACATTCCTCAAGCAGCAGGACTTTAGGGAGGGATGTTTGCATGGCACTTCTTCCAGGTTCAAATTGCTTCTGTGTGAGAATTCCTCAATGTTGTCCATGGCCATGGGTCACAGAGATGTGAGTGCTGGTGGTGCTGCAGTGGGTCTGTGCTTGGCTGTCCCACTCTTCCCTTGCATCCCTCACTTGTATAACACAGGATCCTCCAAGACCCCGCTCCCACACACCAGGCACATGTGTCCTTCCCCACATTGGTAATGGTGCCCCTTCCTCTCCCCACCCAGTAGCAGCAGTGCTGAGTCCCTGGACAGGCTGTATCCCACCGTGGGCTCCACCAAGGCCCCCCGCAAGCGGACCACGAGCCAGTGCAAGTCTGAGCCCCCGCTGCTGAGGACCAGCAAAAGAACTATCTACACTGCAGGCCGGCCACCCTGGTACAACGAGCATGGGACACAGTCCAAGGAGGCATTTGTCATTGGTAGGTCACCTTTACACTGCTCAGGCAGCATTGGTGCCCCTGCCCCGTGGCTTTTTCCGGAGATTTTGGTGGGATTCCTTCCCCACCACCTTCTGGGCTTGGCTCCAGCCTGGACAGGAGATGGGGGAGTCCCTGTGGTTAATCCTGCATTGACTGGGTGGGCTGAACCTGAGAGTGTGCAGGAGGAGTAATGGGTTATAGGAGACCACACTCTGCTTCTTGTTCCCTCAGCTCCTGTTGCCTGGGCTGTCACGAGTTCCTGGGGATTCAGTCTGGACTGCCAGCATTCCCTATGTTACAAAACTGTGTAATTCTGGGTTTCCCAGTGTTTGCTGGGCATGTTGCTGGCAGTTCTAGTACATGCCATTTGACATTTTCCAGGATAATATCTGGAAATGCCTGTGGCTTCCCTCTTTGGAGGCTCCTCCAGCTTAGTACAACAGCACAGCACCTGGGTTCCAGCCTTTGCTGGGAAGGGCTGTGCCTGGGGTTCATGGCTTCATCACCTCTTCCCTGGCAGGCCTGGGAGGAGGCAGCGCCTCTGGGAAGACCACAGTGGCCACCATGATCATTGAAGCTCTTGATGTCCCATGGGTGGTTCTGCTGTCCATGGACTCCTTCTACAAGGTGAGGCTGCACCCCTGTTGGCATGGCCAGGCTCCTCAGTTTGCTGTTGCCCAGAGAAGCGGTGGTTGCCGTTGCCCCATTCCTGGAAGTGTCCGAGGCCAGGTTGGATAGGGCCTAGACCAACCTGTTCTAGTGAAAGGTATCCCTGCCTATGGCAGGGGGTTGGAATGAGATGAGTTTTAAGGTCTCTTCCAACCCACATCAGTCTGGGACTGTGTGGTAACCCCTGCTAAGGAAACATGCTGTAGATTTAGGGACAGCCATGTGGTTTTCCCTTCCAGTGGCTCTTGTGGGGCAGGGAAGAAGTGACTGGGCACAGCAGTGGGGAGGGAACTGCCCAGCCACGTGCCCTAAGCTCTGCTCTGTGGCAGGTGCTGACCAAGCAGCAGCAGGAACAGGCAGCCAGCAATGACTTCAACTTTGACCACCCCGACGCCTTTGACTTTGACCTCATCATCGCCACCCTGAAGAAGCTGAAGCAAGGCAAGAGCGTCAAGATCCCCATCTACGACTTCACCACCCACAGCCGGAAGAAGGAATGGGTATGGGACAATGAGGGGGGTGGGACAAGGTGGGGGATGGCCAAGGCAGGACAGGGGGAGCTGACTGGACCCCTCCAGCCCCTGGCCTTTGCAGTCCCATTGGTGCTGTCACGCTCTGCTCTGGGCCTGGCTCAGACTGCGTTTTTTGGGTGAGCTGTCACAGTCACAACCCAGAGAGATTCCCTGAGACAGGGCACCTCTGAACAGATGTTCTGTGCCTAACCACATCCATTTTGACTCCACAGAAAACCCTGTATGGTGCCAATGTGATTATCTTCGAAGGCATCATGGCGTTTGCGGACAAGGAGCTCCTGAAGGTGAGGAAGGGTTTTGAAGCAGTTCCAAGGTGAGGTGGTGGGAGGATACTCTCTTCTGAGGTCCTGCAGCAGGGAGGTGACCTTCTCTTCCAAGTTACACCAGATGCTGCAGCACTTCCTTGGGTAGGAGAAATAGGCTTTGAGTCTTAGCAGCCAGGGAAGAGCCCCTGGCAGAGGTGAAGTGTTTCAGCAAACACCTCGATCTCAGCCATTCGTGCCCTGGAAACAGGAGCTGAGTGGTGACCTGGTTCCTGGCAGTGCTGGTGCATAAACACAACTAGAAATAGCCCACTTCCACACTGCATTTGCTTTAGTTTGCACAGTCAGTGGCAAAGTCTGCTGAACTTCTACTGCACAGAGCCTGGTGCTCCTAGCATGGAATAATCCAGCACTTCAGGCTCTCTTGGGGGTTATTTGGATATATCATAGAATCGCAGAATGGTTTGGGTTGGAAGAGACCTTAATCTCATCATGTTTCACTCCCTGCCAGGTTGCTCCAAGCCCTGTCCAACCTGGCCATTAACACTTGCAGCTTCTCTGGGCTGTGCCAGGGCCTCACTACCCTCACAGGGACAAATTTCCTCTCAATATCCCATCTAACCATTCTCTTTGGCATTGTGAAGCCACTCCCACTTGCTCTGTCACTCCAGGCCCTTGTCCAAAGTCCCTGTCCAGTTATCTTTGAGCTTCTTTGGCTACTGGAGAGGCTCTAAGGTCTCCCTAGAACCTTCTCTTCTCCAGGCTGTACAATCCCAGCTCTCTCAGCCTGTCTCCATCCCTCGGAGCATCTTTGCAGCCCTGACAAATGCTGCAGCAGGCAGTGAGCCATACACAGACTTAGCCAAGCTCTATCTAAAGAGTTTTCTCCCCTGCCAAGTGAGTGCTCGGGCTGCACTTTTCTGGAGCAAGGATGACCTCCAGTGGACAGCTGGGTGAATCCCCCAGGAGGCTCCACTCAGCATCCCCACTCCTGCCTCTTGCAATTAAGGACAGAGTCATGAGCTGCCCTGCTGTGCTGGGCTCCTTTCCAGTATGAATTCCCTGCCTGTGGGAGAGGCTTGGAATGAGATGATCTTTAAAGTCCTTTCCAATTCAAACCATCCAAGGATTCTTTGATTAAGAAGCCAGTGCTTGGTGTGTGTCACAGACAGCAACTCCTCTTGTCTCCTCCTCGCTCTTAAATAACATCCAGCCAAAGTGTTGGAGCTGGTTAGTGGCAGGGACAGAGTTTGGAGCAGAACAGGTCTCAGGGGACACGAGAATAAGGTGGCAGCAAGGGGCTCAAAGCAGCACCAGCCAGGTTCCAGAGAAAAGCTCTGCACAGGCCAGAGCAAAAGAGATCCAGGCTCTATTAAACAGATGCTGGGCTGGGCTCAGCCCTGCTTGGGGCAGCAGGGGAAGGTGGGTTGAGTCCCACACCTGACCAGGTGGGATTTGTCCCCTCCCCTGTCCTTTCAGCTCTTGGATCTGAAGATATTCGTGGACACAGACTCAGACATCCGCTTGGTGCGCCGCCTGCGCAGGGACATCAGCGAGCGTGGCCGGGACATCGAGGGGGTCATCAAGCAGTACAACAAGTTTGTCAAGCCTGCCTTTGACCAGTACATCCAGCCCACCATGCGGCTGGCAGACATCGTTGTCCCCCGAGGTACCTGCCCAGGGCTGTCCTCAGTGGCACCCTGAGACCCCTCAGAGACCCCAGCCCTCAGCTCTCGGCTTTGGGGTTTTCTGAACCCTAGGCTGAGGCTGGTGCCAAGCAGAAAGGTGTGGAGGGAGCCATGTTTGTGTCCCTTGTGTTCCCCTTGGCATGCCTTTTGTAGCTGTAGAGTCCCTGGGGCTCTCTCTGGCTGGTGAGGACACAGAGTGGCTGTCCCATGCCAAAGCAAAGGTCCTTGCAGCTGAGGGTCTCTGAACACTGCCCAATTGCATGAGAAAAGTCTGTGCTTTTTCCTCAGCCCTACCAGCTCCTGCAGCACAGTGATTTATGAGCTGGAAGTGACTTGGAGATACCCAGTAACAGATTATTGAATAAGGATTTAATAAAAGCAGGAATATCTCCTGCTTTGCAAGGAAAGGGCTGTTTGGGGTAGCAGTGTGGTTTTGAACAGAGTGGGGAATTTAGGGAAGAAACATGGGAAAGAAAATGTGCTCCTGGCCAGGGTGACTCTTCTTTCCCTGGTATAAAGTAACAGGACAAGAGGAAACTGCCTCAGGTTGCACCAGGAGAGGTTCAGATTGAATGTCAGGAAATTTTCTTCACCAAAAGGGCTGTAAAGCCATGGCACAGGCTGCCCAGGGCAGTGGTGGAGTCACCATCCCTGGAGAGATTTGAAAGGTGTGTGGATGTGACACTTGGGGACATGATTTAGTGGTGGGCTTGGCAGTGCTGATTTAATGGTTGGACTCGATGATCTTAGAGGGCTTCTTCAACCTTTACAGTTCTGATTCTGTGATTCTTTTGCTTTTGGGTCACTCCAGGGAGTGGAAACACTGTGGCCATTGACCTGATTGTTCAGCACGTCCACAGCCAGCTGGAAGAGGTAAGAGTTGGGTGGTCCCTGGGTGGTGAGGGGGTTCACAGCCTGGCCTGGCAGGGAGCTGTGCTCTGGGTGCCCAGGTGGGAATGGCCTGGCTTCTCCTGTGCTCCAGGTGTGGGAGTTCCAGTGAACTCCTCCCAGCCCTTTCCCTCAGTACAGTGAAGGAAACTGCCTTGTGTGCTCTGGTTGGTCCTGGTTCCTCTGCCAGCTGTGGTCCAGAAGCAGCTTCCTTCCCTCCCAAGTCATAAGGGGACAAATCAGGAGCCCTCCTGTGATCTGAGGGATGTGTCCCCCTGCCTGGAGCCCTCCCAGGGCCAGCATTGCCCCAAACCCTCCACTGCTCTTGGGCTTCTCCTTTTCCCTCCCATGCAGACACTGCTGCAGTCTTTCCAGTCAGGAGCCCACTTTTCCACTTCTGTGCTGTGTGCAGCTGCTGGGCCTCAAAACTCAAAGTCTTGTCATGTTTGAGCCCTGATCCAGGCACATGCTCCATCACTTCACCACCACGGGCTTTAGGTCTTCTCCTGTTTGTCCTGGGCCAGTTCTCCAGTCCTGACCAGTGGTTTGGGACCCTGCAGTGAACTGATGGCATTTTGTGTTACTGTTCCTGAGCAGCACAGTCTGCTCCCACCCCACAGTTGTAGTTTTGGTGATGTTCCAGTCATGGAAATGCTCAGAGTGATGTCCTGGGAAGTGCAGAGAGGACGACCTGGAGATAGATGCACTGGAAAATACAGGGCTTGATTCTTTCAAGGCTTTTTTGGAGCTCCAGGTGGCAGGAGCTGCTCAGCCCCAGGATGGTAGCTGGCATGCCTTGGCATCCAGCTTCCCATATCTGCTCAGGAGGGACTGCTCTTGGCAAAGGTGTCTTGGCAGGTTCCTGCTCCTGAGTACCTGGCTGCCTGAATTCTGAGCACTAAAGTCCAGCTGAGAAAGTGGTTTCTAAATCCTTGGTCACAGGAGGAAGGATATCTGCTAGTGCCAGACTGAGGAGGGCACCCAGCCCTGTGACAGAGCCCAGGAAAGGAGAATGGCTGTTTCCCCCAGCTCCTGGGATCCAGCCAGGGAATATCACAGCAAACCCAGCATCCACAGGGTGCCACTGTGAGCCAGGCAAGGGGTTGGGGAGGGCTTTCATTGACCTGGGGAGGGGAAGAAGGGCAAAAGGCTGCATGTGAATTCAGGAAAATACTCCTATTTTTCCTTTTTTTTTTTATCTTGAAACGACCCTGGTGTTGACAATGCTTAATACCGGTTGCGTTGTGTCTTTGTGTTGCTGCCGCAGCGTGAACTCAGTGTCAGGTAAGAGCCCTCACTCTGTCCTGTCTGTGCAGCTGAGGCATTTCCAATGCCAGGCACTGCTTGGCCTCACCCTGTCCCATGGCAGGACCAGCAGCTCATGTAGCACATGGCCTTGTCACCCTCCACAGTGACAAAAGGCCACCTTGCCCTTGGCTTTGGGATGGCAGGGACAGGGAGGTACTGCCAGCTTGAGCACAGACTCCTGAAGTTGGGACAGGGCCAGGTTTGTGCCTGGGAGTCCCCAGTCTCTGCAGGAAGGGAGCCTTTGCATCCTGAGGTTCTCTTTTATTTCTCTTCATCATCTAAAATGAACGATTTTCAGAGCTGCTCTCCATCCCTGATGATTAAAGATCATTAAACATCAATTACTGGATTAGTCAAAGCATCTTGAGAAAAGGGTGGTGAGTGACTTTTTAAATGGGCAGATAGTGATAGGATGAGGGGGAACAGTTTTAAACTAAAGGAGGAGAAATTTAAATTGGGTAATAGGAAGAAATTCTTCCCTGTGAGGCGGTGAGGCCCTGGCACAGGCTGTCCAGAGATGCTGTGGCTGTCCCATCCCTGGAAGTGCTCATGGCCAAGTTGGACAGGGCTCAGAGCAACCTGGGATAGTGGAAGGTGTCCCTGTCCATGGCAGGGGGGTGGAATAAGATGTTTTTAAGGTCCCTCCCAGCCCAAACCAGTCTGTGATCTTGAGGGTGGTGGGAGCCCTGGACCCCTCACTGCACGCAGGGATCTGCCTGGTGGCACCCAAAGGAGCATAGCAGTTTCACATGGCCAGAGGTACCAACTTTCCCACAGCTGCTGGAGGATGCAGAACCATTTCTGGAGGACTGAAAAAATCCTGCTGCCTAAGTTCAGCTATAACATATATGTTGATTTACTTAAACTCTTCAGCATGGGGCCCCAGATGGGACTTCAGCTCTCTTGCTTCCATTAAGAAGCCACCAAGGCTTTCAGGTATTATAGTAGGGAACAGAGGGAATGCATTACTGAAGATGGGTTTCCATTTAGATCTCCATCATTGCATGAAGATACTCAACTCAAGTAACCTTAATATTTACACTTGGCATACAATGAGCTTTTAAAATAACTGAGATGAACAGGGAGAGGGTTCTGCTTTACTTATTTCTGCCTCAGCCAGTCACTTCCTAGACTAGACAAGTGGATGTTTTATTTTATTTCCCTTTGCTTGTTTAACACCCTGGGGCCTGACATTTCCATACAGACACGTAAGCTTCCCTCTGTGTCTGGAGGTCCAGGTGGGAAAGTGCTCTTTAGTATGAGGAGAAATCTGTTGCTTTAAAAATGGCAGGAATAACATTGGAGAGGAGACTAATATGTGTGCAAATATATATGTGTATATAGAGATAGATAGATACTTATACACACATAAAATTTCCTTTCTCCTCCTTAATCAAAAGATTGCTCAGTACAGGTGATCTTCTTCTGCACTTAAAAATCAGGTGTTTAATATATCCATGAAGTATTAGAAGTTTTATGATAGCAAGTTTGGAAAAGTAGCTCTGACCTCTGAAAACACCTCCATGATCAACACACTCACAGGTGGTTTTATGTTCTGTTTGTGGCTTCCATTTATGCCTTTGACAAAAAATCTGGAAAAAAATTCCTGCAAAAACCCAAATCTGTTGCCACTGCTGGAGCCCCAGTGCTTTACTGCTGCTGTGGTTTTCCCTAGCCCCTTTGTCTCTCTGCAAGAGGAGTGGGGTGGATGGAGGGTCCCATCAAGTGAGATGTGCCTGGCAAATATGGGCTTTTTGTCACAAACAGTTCCCCATCCTTGTCTGAAATGGCTGCATCTAAATGTCACAGTTGTTCTGGAGTCCCTGCTGTTTGGTGGTGGTGGGGACACTGGGAAGGCTTTGTGCTGGTAGGATAAAACGTGAATGCTCAGATCTGGTCCCAATCTGGGGTGTCTCTGTGGTCCTTGTGCTCCAGGGCTGCCTCTCCTGGCCAAGTGACTGGCTGGGACAGGCAGGGAGTGCCTTTCCCCACTCAGATGGGTGAATTCTGGGGGGTTTAAAGCAAGTGGTGCCTTCCTTGGATATGCAAGGCTTGTTTTCATTCTGAAACCACGGGCTCCTGAGGAGCATGTTTGCCTTCCCAGTTATTCCCTCAGAGCACAGGTTGGACCTTAGCATTCTTAGGATATTTCTTGTCCAGCTTTCCCCATGTCTGACTGTGCTCATGCTGGAGATGTGGTTCCATACCAGCACTCCCAGGTGGGTATTCCTCCTGGAGCCTGGCAGCAGGAGCTGGAGCAGCCAGCCCATGCTGAGGCACAGTGCTCCCAGCCCAACCTCTTCTCCATCCCTCCTGTCATGCTCTCAGCATCCAGCCCTGCTCCTGGAGCCAGCTCTCTTTCCAGCCAATTCCCTTCACCAATCAATATTCCCCACCCCCAAAGTCCCGATCAGCTTGGCGTGCCCTTTGCCAATTGTGTCTTTAAATATCAACCCGTGGCGCAGTTTAATAGCTCTTGTTTGAAATGTCAGCCCTGAAAGGCAGCCGTGTACGTGTTTGAAATGCCTTGACTGCATCATCTCCTTTGTAGCTGGATGTCTCTTGTCTGCTTCCTGCTCGATAGCATGTTCCACAAAGAGCCAAGGATGCTCCCTGAAGCCTTCTTGGGAGATGGTCACCCCTTTCTCTCTCTCTCTCCCTCTCTCTCTCTTTCTTCTTCTTTCCTTTTTTTTTTCCCCTTTAAAGCCTTTGTTCTCAGGGGGAAAAAATAAGTTTCCAAAATAAGGCATTTTCTTGACGTGCTCATGGCTGCCTGTCTGGATGTTCTGTCACAGTCCTGTCTTGGCAGGGAGGGACAGGAGGCATTGCATTCCCTCCTTCCCTCCCAGGATGGGCAGGAGGTGACAGAGTGGATGGCTGCTGGAAGGGCTGAGCTCTTCCCTCAGCCTGCAGGCCCTCTCCAGTCATGGTGAGCCCAGGGGAAGGAAAGTCTTCCCTGCAGGTGATGCTCTGTTCAGAGCAGGTTTCTCCCCATGCTTCCAGTGCTCTTGGCTTTCCATGTTCTCTAAGGCTTGAGCAGATCCTCATCATGGAGGAGGGAAGCACCCCTGTGAGTTTGCCTGGGAGCAGGGCAGGTTGGATGAAGGATTTTTAGGTTGGACAAAGGTTTTGGTCTTGAGTGCCTGTGCTTGCTCTGGGATTGCATTGGAGCCCTGGGTGAGGGCTTAGCATGAGCCCTGGCAGTGTTGAGTACCAGGTTGGAGGGGACTTGGAGCAACCTGGTCTAGTGGAAGGTGTCCCTGCCTGTGGCAGGCGGGATGGAATGAGCTGATCTTTAAGGTTCCTTCTCATCCAAATCATTCTAGCATTCTATGTCTCTCCAAACTCAAAGAGCCACTATTGCAGTGTGGCATTGCCTAGGATGGAGGTGGGACAGTGTCCCTGCTGTGGCTCCAGGACTGTGAGAGTAGACAGTTCTTTTCCTTCATGGAGCCAGAAGTGGAGCCAGTGCTGTGGAGAGCAGTGGTGACATGACTTGGTCACCAAGGGAGGAGTGTTGGATCTGCACGGTGATGGCCCAGGCACCAGGCAGGTCCAAGAGCTGTTGATCAATGAGGGGATTTTTTCCCCCCTCTGACTAATGACAGTGCTTTCTCCTCTGTTTCATGTCATGTTTGTCCCTCTCCTCTTAAACTCTCATGTCTCCTGTCTTGTCTCCCCTGAACATCCCTCCCACCGGGTGACCAGAGGAAGCTGCGCTGGGATATGTGAGGAGACAAATGCTTATGGCAGTGTTTTGGTTGTGACACTAACGGGGAGTGGGTGAGGGCTGTGCAGGGTGAGCTGCCTCACTAACCTGGGAGGGGGGTCTTGGGGCAGACAGCTCATGGGGTCCTGCTTTGCTGGGGCTGTGTGGGCCAGACAGAGGTGGGGGCACTTGAAAGAGAAGCTGCATCCCAAAAATGGGACCTGTTTCCCCAGAAAGCACCATGGAGGCACCCCCACAACACTGAGTGGCTTCCAGGCAGGGTGGTATCCAGACTTCTCTCACTGCACAGGTGTCAAAGGAGGGTGTGGAAAACTTGGGGACAGAATGCTGACACCATTTCTTGGGGGTCTGTTGGCAGCTCAGGATGCTGGGGAAGTGTTCCTGTTGCTCATGGAGGTTGGAAAACCCTTGGCATCTGTGGCAGGGAGCAGGAGTCAGGTCACACTGTGACAGGAGAGGGGCTGCCCATTCCATTGGCATAGCGGGAT
Organism: Toxostoma redivivum; assembly: GCA_013397375.1. Lineage (NCBI taxonomy): Eukaryota > Metazoa > Chordata > Aves > Passeriformes > Mimidae > Toxostoma > Toxostoma redivivum. Next base: position 134,185 of record VXBI01014351.1, read on the forward strand.
GCTGTGACATTACCTGGCAGTGATGGAGGGGAAAAGTGCCAGTGGCAAGTTCGGTCCTGTACTCCTTGGTGAGCTGTAGTGATGGAAGATGACACAAACAGCTCCTCTGGCTTAGGCAACAGCAGTTTATCGCCTAGGCAAACCCAGCCTAGGCCATGTGCAGGTGTGTTGGGGGCCCATCTCTATCCCATAAAGCAGGTGAGCTGGCAGCCCCCACACCAGCACCAGCATCTGCCCAAGGCAGGACTCATGCCCTCACCACCACATGTGTTGGCATCCTAGGGGCTGAGAGGGGTTTAGGCAGGGCTGTGCCCCCAGGGTCTGTCCCAGGCCAGCTCTGGCAGGAGGAGGGAAGGGATAGCTGTGGGGGCAGAGCTGTGGGTGCTGCCAGCAGCGTAGCCCTGGCACGGGAGCATCTCTGAGAGCTTCTAACCTGTGGGACAGTGTCTAACGGGGTGAGCTCGCTTCACTGACAGCAGGGCTGGGGCCTTGAGGGCTCCTTGTCCCAAACCAGCCACGAGGTCTGCCCACAGCAGGCAAGCCCACGAGGGAACCACAACCCATCCATGCTTTCTGCATGGCTGCCAGCTGTCCTGGCTCTCTGGAGCATTTCCTGTATGGGGGCTCTTGGCTGCTACACAGGACTGGAGCTAGTAAAGCAAGAAGGAGCCCTTAAGTACCCACAAGCCTTGGGAATGTCTCGTTTGGTGTTGGCTCACCAAGACCAGGAGATGGCTGTGTGGATGGAGGCCTCAAGCTCTGCCCTCCTCCATGCCTATCCATCTTCTTTGTCTTCCTCTCTGCTTGCGTGCCTCTGTGTGCCATTAATCCAGGTTTCTGCTTGATTTGAAATCTTATTCATGCAGTGCTTTCGTTTGCTCTCTTCTCTGCCTCCCCAGTTTCTTTGTTTTTTGCTGGATGCAGCCGCTGGCACGTGTGTGTTCTGACGTGTGGCTTTCCAACCCCAGCCCTCCTCCCAGACAAAGTTGCTTGTCCATCCTGCCCAGCCTTGTAGAAGCCAAATGTGACCTTCTTCTCATTTACTGCCACTCTCACGGGGAGAAGTGACTAATGGGGCTCCATTGTGTGCTTCCCCGTGAATGGTGTTCCCTTGATCCCAGAATAGCTCCCAGCCCTATTCGTTATGTGGAATGAGTCACACAGAGTCAGTCCTGTCCAGCCATAAAGTCTTGAAGCTGTTCCCAATTTGGAATGGGCCAAGTGGTCTCTAAAATAGTCACATTCCAGATATGTGCCAGTGCTGCCAGCCTGGCTGCCTGTCCAATTCCTGGTGACATCTGGCATCTGTAGGTCACATACAACCACAACAGCCCCTACTGACCCCATGAGTCCAAGATCCATCAACAGATAAGACTCTGGAATAGGAGAAGGTTTTGATTTTATTTTCTACTTTCTTCCCAAACAGTGGAAACTAAGATGGGCCAGCCACCTTCAGAGAAGCTGTGGCTGCCCCATCCCTGGAGGTGTTCAAGGCCAGGTTGAATAAGGCTTGGATTAACCTGGTCTAGTGGAAGGTATCCCTGCCCATGGCACAGGGCTGAAACAGGATGGTCTTTAAAGTCCTTTCCAACCCAAACCATTCTATGAACCTGGGTCAGCTGCCCAGCAGGAAGGGCAGGTCCTTGGACTGCAAGGTCTCCCTAACTCCAGTGACCCTGGTTTGTGGGTGCAGGGCCCTTTGCCATGGCAGGGACCAGGCAGGGCTGGCTGCTCACTCAGTTCAGCTCAGTGGCCTCTGTGTGTGTTTGCAGTGTGAGATGACATCTGGGAGGATGGCTCTGGCTGTGTGCTGTGCTCCAGCTTTCGGGCAGCCTTTCTCAGACCTTCTGACCGTGTGTTTGGTTTTCAGGGCTGCCCTGGCCTCTGCTCACCAGTGCCACCCCCTTCCTCAGACCCTCAGTGTGCTGAAGAGCACCCCTCAGGTGAGGGGCATGCACACCATCATCAGGTAAAGCCCCTGCTGTGGCTCCTGGGGTGGGATGGGGCTCAGCTGCTGCTGAGATTGGCTGGCCAGTCTTTGGGCTTCCCAATCTCCCTTTTGCCTGTCTGTATGGCTTGGAAACACAAGACAGGGCAGATGGTGGTGGCCTCTGCATAGAGGGAGCTGTGCAGTTACTTCTCAGTGATTTTGCCAGCAATCTTTCTGCTTTTTACCTTGAAACAGACACCACAGTTTCAGGCTCAGATGGTGCAAACAAGAACTAGGAAGGGGCAGGGACAGCCAGACCTCTGCCAGCATCTCCTGGGGCACATTTTGGTCCAGAGCTGATGTTGTCTTTCCTCCCCTCTAGAAACAAGGAGACCAGCAGAGACGAGTTCATTTTCTACTCCAAAAGGTTGATGCGGTTGCTGATTGAGCACGCGCTCTCCCTGCTCCCGTTCCAGGTGGGTTCAAGGCTGTACATGCTGGGTTTCCTCTCTGATTCCTAACCCTCAACTGCTGGGGAACCAGAACAGTCCTGGTGCTGCTCTTCCAGTCTTCCCCATGGACCAGTCCTTTCAACCCTTGGATTAAAAAGCACCAGGACCCCCCCAAGGCTATGGAGCAATGCTGTGGCCCTGGGTGACAACTCTTTGTCCAGCCTTGGTGTCCAAGGGTCCAGTCCCCCACAACTGGCTGATTGCAGGGCTCCTGTGAGAGCCACATCAGAGCCTCTGGTAATTTTTGTCATGTGTTTTTTGTAGAGTTGCACAGTCCAGACCCCTCAGGGACACGACTACGAAGGAAGGACATACAGCGGGAAGCAAGTAAGTGGAAGCCAAAGCACTATGGAGACCTGCCCCGTGGGGGTGCACTGGATCCCTGACTAACATCAGGCTGGGTTTGGTGCCTGCTTTCATGAGTACGACACCCTGTACCACCAGGAAAGGCAGGTTGGTGACCAAAGGTGCCATCAGCAATGTCACTGTGCTGCTCATGCCCTCTCACTGAGGGTGGACTGGGAGTGGCGCAGCCCTCTTGGAAGGGATTTGCTTTTGGGTTGCCTGTTAGAGTCCGCAGCTACTGAGACCCAGTGTGGGGTGGTGGCAGCTCCTACACTGTGCAACCCCCCTGGCTGTGTGCTGCAGATCACCGGGGTGTCCATCCTGCGAGCAGGAGAGACCATGGAGCCGGCGCTGCGCGCGGTGTGCAAGGACGTGCGCATCGGCACCATCCTCATCCAGACCAACTGCAACACCGGCGAGCCAGAGGTAAAGCCTGGGCTGCTGAGGACATCTCCTGGTGTTAACCTGTGTGCAGGGCGGGGACATGGCTCAGGTGTTTCCTGCCAGCCCTTTAGCGACCCAGGAGTTATTCTGGGCAGGGGTTGAGTGCTTTGAAAGCTGCTTGAGTGGGTTTTGCTAGCAGGCTTGTGCACACAGGGGCTGGTTTGCTGCCGAGTGTTTGTGCTGGCTCTGATCTGACAGCCAGGGGCCCAGGGACAAAGAGGCAGGGGTGATCCTTCACTCCTCAAAGAGAAGGGCTCATTTGCCCGCAGCCTCTAAGCTGCTCTCACTTTCCCCACCCAGCTCCACTACCTGCGGCTACCAAAGGACATCAGCGAAGACCACGTCATCCTGATGGACTGCACGGTTTCCACAGGTGCTGCAGCCATGATGGCAGTGAGGGTGCTGCTGGTAAGGATGGGTCAGCAGGGGGTTGGCTCTGGAGCAACCTGTGAAGCACCAGCCACAGCCATGCTGAGGGGATGTGCCTGGAACTGGCTCCTCTGCGGGAAGGAGGGTGTCAGGACACACAGCACAGGCTGGGGTAACTCACCCTGAGCTATCCTTGTGCATTTCCTGTAGGATCATGATGTCCCAGAGGACAAGATCTTCCTGCTGTCCTTGCTCATGGCAGAGATGGGTGTCCACTCGGTCGCCTATGCATTCCCCCGGGTGAAGATCATCACCACAGCTGTGGACAAGAAGGTGAATGACCTCTTCCGGATAATCCCCGGCATCGGTGAGTGTCTTGGTAGGAATGACTTGTGGTGAGGGGATTTTTAGTGCTTCTTGTGGGGAGAGGACATGAAGCCCTGGTTGTCAGCAGCAGTTTAGGTCTGGCCTTACATTACCCAGAGCCCCAATGCCCATCCTGGGTCCTGCTGCCAGGTGGGTGTCAGGATCACCATGCTGGCTCTGAGGGCTGTGGGGCAGCCATCACCTTGTCAGCAATAGGAGCCATTCCACGTGCCATGAGCCTCCTCCAGCCCCAGGCAGAGAAGTCAGGCTGGGACAGTTGGGGCAGCCCTGTGCCCACCTCCTTCCCTAAACTGCCACCTTCCACAAGTTCACCTAAAAAAAGCTCAGTGTGTTCCTCTGTCCTCGCCTCTACTGTGCCAGGAAACACTTTCCACTGGGTGCTAAACCAGCCTACAGGCTGCTCTAGTTTTGCTGCTACTCAAGATTTCCTGCTGTTCAAGCTGTCAGATAAACCTGCTCTGGTCCCCTTGCCTGCTGTGATGAGGACAGGCAGAAGGATGAGTCCCAATGCTCCCACAGTTCTGACTCTCTCTATCCCCACAGGGAATTTTGGTGATCGGTACTTTGGGACGGACGCTCCTCCTGACTGGAGTGATGATGAGGATGCTCTTAGCACTTAGCTGGATGTGGAGGTGCCCCTGGCACCAAGCAGCTTCAGCACCGCACCTTAACCCCTCTGTCCAGTGCAGATTCCTCCTTCCTCTCACCAAGCATAGATATTTTTTTCAAATCTTCATCGGAGATCTAGGGCATATTTTTTCAGAGAAACATAAATCCTAGTTTGACTTTATGGACAGTTGTGTGTCCCAGCATAGAGCGGAGTTAATTTATTTTAATTTAAATATTTGCCTATATAACTTATTGGAGATATTTTATAAAGGACAATAATAAATTTTTTCTCTGGTTTTCTTGAATGGAGCCATTCTTTGTCACTTCCTATGGGTGCCTGGAAGGATTAGTGACCCTTCAAGACTACAGTTCTGGGAGGGGAGATGCCATGAGCAGTGGTGGGAGGTCAAGAATACCACATCCACAATCCAAATGAAGACTTGGTGCCAGAGTAGAGGCAGTTCCTCCTGCCTGAAGGGAAACCAAAGCCATTAGAGAGCATCCAAAGGTGCTACACAAGGATGGTGAAGGATCTGGAGGGAAAACCATATGAGGAGCAGCTGAGGTCACTTGGTTTGTTTAGTCTGGAGGAGACTGAGGAGAGAAACTGTTGAGGTCTGCAGCTTCCTTCTGAGGGAGGTGGAGGGGAAGACACTGATCTCTGTGTATGACCAGAGATGACTGAGGGAACAGCTGGAGTTGTGTCATGGAGTGTTCCAGGTTGGATATTAAGAAAAGGTTCTTCTCCCCAAAGAGTGGTTGGGCACTAAAACAAGCTCCCCTGAGCCATGGTCACAGTCCCAAGGCTGCCAGAGCTCAAGGAGCATTTAGACAACACTCTCAGGCACCTGGTGAGATTCTTGGGGTGTCCTGTGCAGGGCCAGGAGCTGGATTTGATCCTTTTGAGTCTCTTCTAACTCAAGCAATCCTATGAGGTTCAGCTTGGATCATATCACACCTCAGCTGAAGAAGCACCAAGTGCCTGTTGTGAGTTCAGCAGCCAAAGTGAAACAGAGCTCACCCCAACCTCAGCTCTTGCTGAATCAGAGCTGCTTGAGCTGTGGTGAGGAGCAGGTCCTGTATCTGACCCAGGACACAGTGAACAGGGTGACCTGTCACAGAGAAGGATGACCTCAGTGGAAGGGGAGCTGGCCCCATATGAGGAGGGTTCAGCCAGAGGAGGCTGTGATCTCCAGGGCTGAACATGAAGCGTTTTCCTTTCCTGCAGGATTCAAAGTACCAACCCACCATTTCTGTACAGAAGATAAACATCCCAAGAGGAGCAAACCTATCTCTTGTATGGGTATCCCTGGCCTGGAGCCAGCTCCTAAAGGGTCAGGCAAGGCAAGCAGGTGCTGCTGGCAGCGTGGGATTGGAAGGGGGATGTTCTGCCAAGCCCTCACCAAAATGGAGAGTCACCTGGTGATCACTCAGTGTGGGCTTGGGTGTGACAAGCCCTAAAACCGCCACTGCTCTGCGACACATTGTGCAAATTCTCAACTCAATTTAAAAGAAAACACACACCCGAGTTCCTGCCAGCACTTGGTGAAAGAAGGAGCCCTCCACTGAAAGCCAGGCTCAGAGCCAACGCTGACACTTGATTAGTGTCTGCTAAAAATAGGTCCCTGTGTGGGTGGAAGGAGAGCTGATGAGCACAAATATGGGAGGACAGGCAGGCATGGGGGGTTTAGGCTGGAGCAGCGGTGGGTCACCAGGTCCATGGAAGAGCATGACATGGACAGGGACATCACTAGACCAGGCTGCTCCGAGCCCCATCCAACCTGGCGTTGAATGCTTCCAGGGATGGGATATCCACATCACTTACTCTGGAGGGCAAAACACCTCCTCTCCCCCAGCACTGTTGGTGTCTGTCTTCAGGGAACATGCGACAAGACAAGAGGAAACAATTGTGACAGGGGAGGTTTAGAATGGATATTAGGGAAAATTTCTTCACTGAAAGGATGCTCAGACATTGGAACAGGCAGCCCAGGGCAGTGGTAGAGTCACCATTTTTCCTTAGCAGATCCCTCCTTTGCCTCAGATCTGCACTTTCCCCAATAGAACCACATTTTTACTCAGATCTGCACTACCCAGTCTGTCTGAATTGGAGAAGGGTTTGGATAAGGCTCTTGTGCACGTTGTGTGACGTTGTGTCCTGTGCATGGCCAGGAGTTGGACTCAATGATCCTGCTGGGTCCCTGAGCATTTTCTGTGGGTTAATTCAGCACATTCTATGCTCCTGTGATTATTTTGCTTCAGCAAACCAGCCCTGTCCTCATGCCAGCAGCTCCCACTGGGCAACTGCTCCTGCCAGTGGCAAACATGGAGCCATCACCTCCCTTCCCACCCTGTGGGCTGCTCCTGCCACTGGAATACATGGAGCCATCCTCTCTCCTCCCACACTGCGCCTGCTTGAGGCAGCCATGGCTGGTTCATCCCCCAGCACTGTTTCTGGTGACTTCCGCCCCCGCTGCCGCCATTGCCCTCAGGCCGCGCCGCCATCTTGGATCCCTCACCCTCCCTGTCTGCCCGCCACGTTCCTGTCCCTCACGCCGCCATTACCAGCGCTATCACACCAAATTTAGTTTCAGGGCTACGAGACAGAATTTGTTTTGTTTGTGACAAACTGCTGGTAGCAAACAGCACGTCGGAAACTGCGTGGGCGGCAGGCGGCTCCCTCCCTCCCTCCTTCCCCTCCGCCTGTGCCTCACTGCCCCCCCAGCCCGAGGCTCTGAGGCCATGCTGGTCATGGGCTGGGCTGGTTGAACACAATAAAAACCACTTTATTCTTACCAAGATACTGATCTAAGGCTTTCTGAACAGTCCCAGCCATGAGGCTTCATCGCAGCAGAGTGGGGGACGCAGCAGGTCTCTACACCCACCAGGGTAACGCCATGTTTTCAAGCTGAAAAAAGGACAAAAATGGTGGGTTTTAAATATGGCTGAGCCCAGCACTGCACAGACCCTGCCTAGGACAGGCACTGCTCCAGCTCCTACCTGCTGTTGACCAGCCCAGTCAGGAGCATGTGGCACATGATGACATTCCCTAATGCCTCCTCCATAACATGGACACACTGGAGAAAAGGACTGAAAAAGAAAAAAAAAAACACCTTTTTTTTTTTCTCATTGCAAACCACACTTCCAGGTGTCTCATTATATCAGACAAAAATACCCAAAAAGTATTTGATTTATTGCTATCACAAGGTGCCCGTGTGCTCAGCTGCAGTCCCTGGTTATCAGTAGGGTTCCACCTCCTACAGCAGGACCCCCACTTTGAGCAGTGCCTTCGTCCTCCTGCCATCATCACTATCCCAAACCCCCTATGTGGGACCCGTGCTCTCAGCAGTGCCTGCAACCCCCCACCATCTTTGGGGTGCCATGGCAGGACCACCAGGACCGGCAGGGCTTCACTTCCTGCCTGGCATCCAGAGTGACCCAAACCCCCACCAATCTGACCCACAGCAGAGCCTCTTGAGCACCATCACTAAAAATAGATCCGAGCGGTTAAAAAAAAAAAGCCAACAGGAAAAAAAAGAAGCCAACAGAAAAGAAGACGAACAATGTCTGCTTGACCATCAAAGAGCAACCACAGTCATTTCGAGGCAGGAACACCTGAGACAAGGATTTTCGGGTTGTGTTTTCTCTTTCCGCAGCAGATGGGTTCTGTTTTCTCTGAAATAGATGAAATGTCTCCTTGCCTGAGGTAATGGCATGCAGAGCTCCAGCACTGGGGGCTGCCCCTCCTGTGGGCTTCTTGGGGCTGGAAAGGAGCCAAGGGAACAATGGGTCAGAAGAGAAATTCAATTTCCTTTTGAACTCATTACCCGCTTGATTCCTATCTGTACAGAAAGACACAGACCTTGTGGGCTGAAACCTGTGTGCTGGCCCCAGTACTCATCTGACAACTTGGCAATTCATTGCAGGAGTGGGCTGTGCTGTCACGGTCACCTCCCAGACCTGGGTCTGAGTGAGCAGTGTGTCATAGCTCTTCAAGACCTGGCATGTCCAGCCCATGGGCTTTGCAGGGCACAATCTTGGCCAATTGCTTAAAAAGTGCTGAATTTCCATGTATTATAAACAAGGAGATTTGCCGGGGATGCCATCAAACACTCTGCTCTGTTAGCAGACATTTTCAGAAGTCAGTACTGAAATGGTGGTGGAAAATGGAGCCTTTTCAAGCTATTGAATGAGCAGTTCAAGTTGTGCACAGTGATCAGCCGATATAAACGACAGGCCATGCATAAAGGTGCTCATCTGGTGCCACTGGAAACTTTTCAGCAGCACCTTAAATCAAACTCATCTAAACCATCTGCTGCTTAGAGTGATCCTTGGCCAAGCTCACTCACCACAGAGGCATTTAGAAACATCAAAGATATTTAAAAGACTTTATTTGACCTTAGTGCCTTTGAACAAGGACGTGAGATGATAGGAAAGGGAGAATGGCCCCAAACTGAGAGAAGGCAGGGTTAGATTGGACATTGGGAAGAAATTCTTCTTTGTCAGAGTGGCAAGGCCCTGGCACAGGTTACCCAGAGAAGCTGTGGCTGCACCATCCCTGGAAGTGTTCATGGCCAGGATGGGCAGTGTTTGGAGCAACCTGGGATAGTGGAAGGTGCCCCTGCTCATTGCAGTGAATTTTCAGTTTATATTTGTTGAATCATAGAATCCCACAAGGGGCTGGAAGGGACTTTAGAGCTTATCTCGTTCCAGCCATGGGGTCTTTCCCCTCCATTCCAAGAGACACTGCTCTAGATGGGCCTGGATCCTTCAACAAGTTCCATATTTTCATGGCAGACAGTTTTCCTCCTTTCCCTTTGCCCTCCTCTACTTCAGAGCCAAAATGGCTCTTCTGCACACACTGAGAAGAAACGAAAGATTGAAATAAATTGCTCTCCAGATCTTTCCTCTCTAGGTTATGCATCACTGGAGGATCTGCTGGCTGAGACAGAGTGAAGGGGGATGCAGACAACCCCACAGCCTCTGGTCAGAGCAGGACAGAGCTTTGTCTTGTGGCTCCATTCAGTGAGGCTGCATTTGGGAAACATTTTTTTGGGGTGGGGGGTGGGAAGGAGGATCTTCTTGTTGAACTGGGGAGCAGGACCTCTCTATCCCCTTGGGGAGAGAGAAGGGGAACCCAAAGCAGCTGGACCAAGACTGGAGAAGGGTCTGCAGTTCCCACTGGCAGGGCACCCCTTCTCACCTCTGCCTCCATCTAACAGCACTTTCTCATTTTCAAAAGAGTTGAGAGAACCACTGAAACACAGAGTCGTGTTGGGGTTTCATTTTTTGCCTCACTTCTCTCTGCCACCCTGCCTGTCCAGCGTGTAATGGAAATTTTACCGCAGCCGCTCGATGAGCAAACAGGAAGCCAGCAGAGAGCGTGGCAGCTCGCTGTGGCCCGGCTCAGCTCAGCCGGGTGACAAGAAAGGCCATAAAAGACGGGGGTGGCAGGGAGAGGAAAGCAGGCCGGAGGGACCAGGGCTGGCAGCAGTGCAGGGGAGCTGGTCCTGGCTTCACAGGTAAGGCAGGCACTGCCCTGCACCTTCTTTTTCTTCCTTCTGCAAATGATTCCTGAGTATTTTTGGAAGTATTTTCCACTGTTCTTCTTGGGGCCAATTGAGAGGATTCTGCCATACTTTATTCTCTGTACCAGACTTACTAAAACCTTGCTTGGAAAAACTAATTCTAATTGGCTTTTCCCTCTTCTTTTTCATCTGTGCAAGCCCATTGTACAAGCCTTAAAATCCCCCAAAACTGCTCAGATTTCCAATGGAGGTATTGGAGAAGGTAAAGCTGGGCAGTGGTTCCACAATTCCCTTGCTCCTGTCAGAAAGATTTTTCTTCCTTTTCTCTGAAGGAAATCCAGAGCCCCTCCATTGAATAGTCTTGGCTGTGTGTGGAGTACTCAGAGCTGCATCTGGCTCAGTCGCCATCACAGAAGTGGGAGGGTATTTGGGCCCAAACAAAGTAAAAAATCCAGAAAGGGGCTGAAAACAGATCACAGATTCCTTTCGCTGTGATTTTTGTGACAGCTTTCCAGATTCACTCACTTTTTGCATGGAGCTTGGGGAAACTCTTCCCTTCAGTTTTGTACTGAGTTCATTCATTTTGATGGTTAAGCTTTTAACGTTCATTTTTCTTTCAACTCCCTGAAAGGAGGGTGTAGCCAGGAGAGATGATCTCTTCTCCCAGGTAACAAGTGACAGGATGAGAGCAAACAGTCTCAAAGTGCACCTGGGAAGGGTTTACATTGGATATTAGGGAAAACTTCTTCACCAAAAGAGTTGTCTAGCACTGGAACAGGCTGCACAGGGCAGTAGTGAGGTCACCGTCCCTGAAGGGATTTAAAAGAAGTGTGGATGTGGCACTTGGGGATATGGTTTAGTGATGGGTTTGGCCATGCCAAGGGAGTGGTTGGGCTTGGTGATCTGAGGGCTTTTCCAACCCAAATGGTTCTGCGATTCCCTGGGAGCAGGCAGGGAAATATGAGGAGGTTTGAGTGAGTCTCACAGACAACTCCACCTTAAAAACAGAGCCAAGGGGTTGCTTCTTTGTTTTCTCCTCCAAATTCCTCAGAGGTTGTGAGATCTGGGCAAGTGCACGGTGTGAGACACAAGGCACACGGCAGGGGGTTCAGCAGCTGCCCCAGCGAGGGGCACCTCGAGGACTGTCTAACCTGAGAATGGTGAAACATCAGGGTCAATCTCAGGTTCGTCAGCCCATGAGATGCCTTCTCCAGAGCGGACGGGCAGCACCAGCCCCCACAGCCCCATGGCTGCCGCCTCCACCCAGCACATGGAGAAGCCCAGCAGGGAGCAGGGGGGCACCAGAGCTTCGTCTGCACCCTGGCATGGCTTTGTGAGGATGGGGAAGGACCAAAGTGGGTGTCAGCCCCCAAGGAACAAAGGGAGGAAAGTGCCTGGCAAATCCCACATATTTTTAGGAGAAGCTGCTGGAAGCTCGGCCACGCGTTAGTGATGAAGTTCCACGGTCGGGATGCAGCAGCTGCCGCGTGTGAGCTGCTGCTCATGTGACAGGAGGCTCCGAGTATCAAAAGCACCTAATTAGGAACCTCTCCGACTCCCATCCGGATCTGTGCCTCTGTGTGCAGTGAGCGCAGCCCAGGGGTGAGTTTGGCATCCCTGAAAACATCATTAACACATCGCTCCTCACATTCCTGACTAGAGGAGGAGAGAGTGACAGCCCTAAAAGTGACGATAATGAATCCCCAGGCAGTGCACGGGGCCTGTCAGCACTGGATGTGTCAGTAATTTATGAAGGGAGCAGGAAAAAAAAAGGGTGTTTTTAACTTTTCAAGTTGAGCTTCCTAAATAAAACACAAGTCCAAGGTACACTTGTCGGAATCACTGTCTTTCCTACAATTAAATTACTAATCCTAATGATAAATGGTCTAAAACATTACCAGCCACAGTGCAGGCCATGGAGGCAAGGGGTGAACTGAGCTGCCTCTCTCTGTGCCTGCTCCCAGCCATGCCGGTGGCAGTGCAGGAGCAGAAATCTCTTCCCAGAGCCACGGGCTCATTCCTCTGAGACAAGGTGGCCCCCAAAGCCCCCTGAGTGATGCTCTGAACACCAGCCCCTCCTGCTGCATCGCTGTTTTCATCTCCCCATGGGATTTTGGGGTCTCATTTGCCCTCAGCCCCCCGCAGGTGTGGGGATGCCCTGGGAGCTGCAGGCAGCACTCCTGGCAGTGCAGCAGGGCCAGGCTGGTATCGGGGTAGGGAACAGCAGGGGGTCAGGCACAGCAACAGGGAGAAAAGCAGGCTCAGGTGAAGCACTGGAAATGACAGACGATCTCGATGATTCAGTGAAGGACTTTAAAAGCTCACAAAGCCAGCAGGAGGCAGCTGCTCCCCCTTCCTGCCCACCCAGCACTTGCTCTGCTGCTGCTGGGAGTTATTCTGCATCTAGGGGGGCTTAGCCCCCCCTCTACTTGCCACCCCCACAGACCTCTTGAGCCCTTTCCAGTGACCCTCAGAACTCTGCAGAGCCCTTGTTTTTCATGCGGTTCTTGCCATGGAGGAGAATGGGAAGGGTTCTTGCCATTCATCTGGGTTCTACCTTACGTGGGCCGGTTTGCTTTTTCCCTTTCTCTTAAGTTTGTTCCTCAGGAGGGAATTTTAATTTTAGAGACAGCAGTGATTCTGCAAGGTGAAGGAAGCAATTGCTGAGCTCTGAGGGCCAGGCAATGAAGGCTCCAGCAGGGAGGCAGGGAAAGGCAAACGGATCCCTGGCATGGCTCCCTTGGATCCTGGGATGCACCCCCAGGTGTGTGTCTGTGCCAGGATCAGGCCGGGAGAAGAACATGCCTTTGTGCTGTCAAAGGGGGAAAACTGTGCTCCAAAAGCGCAGTTTGCTTCTGCAGTGAAGTTTTCATCCGTGTGATAGCAGGAGAGGGATCGCTGGGAGGAGCCGGCAAGCAGCCGGGGCTGCCTTCACCAAACAACTGCCGAAGGAGCCATCGGGAAAACTTTCCCTGCGTCGAAACGCTGCAGAGCCCAGGGCCGAGCCCGCACACACGTGTGTGCCCCAGGTGTGCCCGGTGTGCCCCTCTGCCATGGGCACACCTGGCCCCGAGAGAACCGGGGGGCTCCATGGGGGCGTCCAGGGCCCAGGTGCCAGGAAACAGCACCCGGAGCAATGTGAGAGTGTGGGGCTTGGCTGGCGGGTCCTGCTGCACCCCCAGGCACCCCGCCATACACAGAGGGTCTGTCGTGCACACTCAGGAACTCACACACACCTCACAGCCCTCCCACCCCCACAGCTCCCCCTCACCTCTCGAACCCCCAAAACCACAACACACAGAGAAATGCCCCTCAAAACATTTGTGCCCCTT
>VXBI01014351.1:150613-223568 GCA_013397375.1 Toxostoma redivivum
CCACGGCAGAGCGGAGAACGGGGGGGATGCTGTGGGCTGCAGCCGTGCCACCTTGCCTGGCAGTGTTCCTGTCACTGCGTCCCGCGTGTCACTGTTGTGCATTAAAGTCACAGTCGTACCTGCCCTGCTGCTGTGCTCTTATGCTTCCCTGCTGTCACGAATCTGTGGACCCGAACCAGGTTGCCCCAAAAACATCAGAGCAATCCCAGATGCTTCCTTGGGTGAAAAACATCTGCATAAAGAGCTCTGAATAATTCAGGTAGTGCCACCCGGCTGGAAGCTGCACCCTGAGACCCGACCAGGGCTTCTCCATTATCCCTGAGAACCGCTCCAGAAGCTGCTGCTTCCCAACTTTGCAGCAAGCCTGCACCTTTTTGTGTCACAGCTGGGGATTTGGGACAAGGTTTAGTGACACGTGAGCTTGGCGGTTCTTGGAGGAAGATGAGCACCTGTGTAAAAGATTGGCAGCAAGGGCACTGCAGCCCCCCCAGGGGCCCCCTCCCTCCCCAAGCTGTGTTCTCTCTGGGACATGGAGCCCTCCTCAGCTCAATTCCCCTCCCGCAATCACAGCCCCGAGCTTGGAGTAGCTATTCCCACCCCAAGTTGTGCAGAGTCCACTGCCAGGCTTCATGAGGCTGAACTGGGTTTGGGAAGGCTCCCAGGCACTGACAGTCGTGGTGGAAGGAGGAAAATTGTCCCAGAGCCCTGCACTCCGCAGGGCAGGGAGGAGTCAACATCCTTGCCCCAGAGCAGCTCGGCCATCCCAGCCTTGGGTGATTGACTGGGGTGGGCACAGGGCTGGACAGGACCTCTGGCACTTTGGGGACATCAGAGAGGGGACAGTGAGGGAGCAGAGACTTGCGGTAAAGATCAGACTGTGCCAAGACAGGAATGTGAGGAAGTGGTGAGGAGCAGGTGCCTGAGCTGAGCAGCTTGGTCTCAGCTTCGAACCAGTCTGGCCTGACCCTGCACCCACTCCCGCCTCTTTGGAGGGGCTGCTCGGCCCCAGCAGTTTTTGGTGTTGTCAGGGCAAACATGGGCCATGGGCAGGGACACCTCCCTCTAGACCAGGTTGCTCAAAGCCCTGTCCAACCTGACAACCCCAAGTTAAAACACAATTTTGTGCTCACCTCCATCAAATGCAGAACTCACCTTTCCAAAATGAACAATCCCAGAGTCAGAACATCTGCTGGTGGCACCTGCAGCAGGGACAGCCCCACAGTCACCATGGGCAGGACAAATTTGTGCTGCCTTGGCTTGGATCAGTCTTGCAGCACCTTCAGCACATCTTCCACTCGTTCTCTCCACCAGCAACACCAGAGCAAACCCACTCTCAATAACCTGAGTTTCTCCAGAAAAAGCTATTTTACTGCAGAGACAGACCCTGTTGCCTCCCTCAGCCCTGCATAAAATTCCCACCCCACCAACTCTAACCTGCATTTACATCCCAAATACCTGCCAGAGTCCAGCATCACATCAAGATCTTTGGACTTTAAGGTTCAAAACCAGCCCAGATCCCATGGTGGGTGCAGGAGGGCAGCAGCCCAAGTTCCTACCCCAGGGACCCTGCACCCAGTGCCTATCCCAGGGATGGGTGACCTCTCCCACTTCTCAGGCAGCCCCACCCTGTCCCACAGACCTGCCCTCTTGTGCTGAGTTCCAGCGTGCAAATAAAGAGAGAAAAATCTGATGGGCATTTCTGCATTGAAAACATTTATTTTACAACAGTGGTTTCCGATAACTTAGCAATCTTTATTTTAGTTTATATTCAGACATACAAGACACAAATTACCATGCTGAAACAGAAAATAATTCCTTCTGCCGTCGCCGCGGGTATGTACAGGAGCTCAGTAGTATCGAGTGTTACAATCCACGAAGTTCAGACAGCCACGTCTACTTACAGACAACTCAAAGTATGGTCCTTTAGTAACATAACAAAATAGATATATATGTCTATATTATAATTGCTTCTTAGATGCATTTATACTTCAGTTGTGGTGGGTTTGGTTTGGGGTTTTTTTACTATTTTTTTCTTTTTTAAAGATGCGCTCCCCTTATCCCCCAGCCCGAGTTGAAGTGCAGTGCAAATGTAGGCGCGTCTCTACCGGCATCCTCAGCTCCCTCTGGCTCCATAATGGGGCCAGGAAACCAAACCCCATGAGGAATTACACAGTTCAGGGCCTTGCTCACATGCAAAATGAACATAAACCGCCTGGGATGTCAGCAGTGACACTAACCAACCCATCCACACCCCACCCCAGCAAGGCAGGCTACGGTGAGATGAGAGGGAGGAAGCAACGACAGCAATCAGCTCAGCGTCCAGCAAGGAAACAGCGTATTTGGAACTGGCAAACTTGGAGTTCATCAACCATGATGGTTGCAAACAGAACTTCAGCGGTGTCAGCAGTAAAAATCTCCCCAGAATTCCCTCATTTCTGCTGTGAAGCAGGAACCCCTGGTGTGCTGCATGGCAGAACAGCCCCTGGCAGGAGCAGCCTGAGGAGGAGGGCAGTGTTGACTCTGTCCAGTATGGCATGGTGGGACTCACACGTGCATTAGCCACAACTGTTGTGCCTTCATGTGGATCACTGCCAGCTTCAGGTGTAGGAATTTCAGTAACTCCAAGTCCTTATGGAACCAACCTGCAAGAGGAGGGATGGCACCCGGCCGTGCAAACATCACACTGCCCATGTGGGAACTCCCTGAGCAGGGTGTGGAGAGAAGGAGCTGCTTCTCCCAACTCCATTTATTTATACAACAGGCTCCTTCACCATGTCCTCACCAGCCCCTCAACCCCACAGGTCGGGTTTGGGTTTTCCTGCAGCTGAAAGCAAAGAAGCACAATTGTGGCCACACAAAACTCACACCTTCCCCCTGTCTGGCTGAGTTCAGAGCACTACTTAGAGCCAAATCTCACATTTTTGCCACCAAAGAAAAACCCAAGGTGCACACCTGTTGTATAAATATATACATATGTGCATATATACATACATACACACACGTGATGCTGCAGTCCATGCCCTCAGCATGGGGTGTACCTTGCTCTGTGAGCTCACCCAGCCCTGCTCCGGGGACTCCAGTGTGGTGAAAACCAGGGAGAAAACCCAAATCCATGTGTTCTATCACAGCTTCAGTGATAAACACCCCACGTGCCAGCTGCACTAGCTCCAGTCACTCCAGAGCTGCCTCTCCGCCAGGTCTCCCTCCTCTCCTCCGAAGGAAAGCTGGAGCAGGCAGAGCCCTGTTCCAGTCAGAGGAGCTGGGACAAGGGGCAGCTCATGGAATTCAAGTAGACTGTTAAATTTTTGGAATGGTTTGATAAGCAATCGCTCACAGACTGCAAGAGAACACCCACAGGGCTGGGAGAGGGAGCAGAGAAGACAACGGCACTCGGGAATGAACAGCCAGTTTATATAAGAGCTTCCTCTATACATATACATACAAATATATATATAACCACCAGAAATTCCCAGCATCTATCCTTTGAACATCAAAACGAACTGTGCACGTAACATTGGCATAATGAAAGTTCGTCTTCCAGATTTCTGGCATTTGGCTTGTGCAAACATCAGACAGCCAGCTTCCCTCCTGTGGCTTCTCCTTGTAAAGGAAGTGTCTTCTTGGAAGAACACAGAAATTGCAGTCTTGCCGAGTCCCAGTCTCAGTAAGCCTCCAAAGGCAGCTCATGGAGGGGACCATGGATCTTGTGCGAGCTGAACACTGGCAAATTTCCTGCCACCTGGTGAACTACAATTTTTTTGAGAGATTTTAAGCAGCTGTTGGTGCAATGAGACACTACAAACTAGATGATCTCCACTAGAATACAGAGAAGCAGCACCAGATGCTGAAGCATGTGAGGTTTATATCAACCTGACACTATAAACTATAACTGGGAGGTTACGGTTCAGTGCTCCACGATTAATGCATTTAAACACCATTCGGAATTACTGACACGAGGTGGGGGCTGAAAACTGCCCTGACCACCCTGCCAGAGTGACCTGTTAAACATGATGCCAAGACACATGTGCACTAGGTACAAAAAACCTGCAGCATAAATTTCCTAAATTTATCCAGAACTGGCAAAAAGATCAAAGGGCACCAGAGGAAGGTAAGAAAGCAGTTGAGAGAAGCAGGTGCCTCTCTCAAGGAGCGTGCATGGTACAAATGCTCTGGAACAGCCCCTCAGAGTGCACTGGTGTCCCCCCACACCACTAAACTGCCTCACAGATGGGACAGGAATAGCTTTTCTGTCAGGCTCCTACCCTGGTTACACCTGTGTGAGGTGTTTACAGGCTGACAGGAAGGGTTTGGAGAGCTGCACTCCTCTGACCGCAGCCCTGCTGCAGGACTGGGTGTTTCTGTGCCATGCCCAAGCCCTCCTCCTCAGTTCTGCCCCTCCAAACCTCCAAGAGGATCCCACTTTAAGAACACTAGGAGTGCTAATATCTAAAGCAGTTTTAAAAGATTACAAATCTAAAAAGAAGACTAAAAAGGGAACATGGCTAGAAAACGTCACTGCATGGGACCAGCAAAGACTGACACCCTATGGAATGCCACTGAGGTCTCACATAAATTTATATACAGATAAATATTTAAGAATTCCCTACAAAAATCACTAACAAAATGAGACTGGCATTGAAGGGATGCAATGCCCCTTCAGTACAGTGCGTTTAGGATGTTCCCATCCCTAGGGAGGACGGGCAGGACAAATCTAGCACCTCCTTTTCCAGCAGCTCCATGTGCCAGGACGGACAGCCAGCACCTGAGCGCTCTCAGCAGCAGCTTTCCCTCCTCACCAAAGCTAGGAATGGCTCTCCACGCAACACAGGGATAAATCAGTATCCTGAACACCAAACTCTCCAGATGGGATTCACCCCAATGGAGTTACAAGTGCTAAGGAAATCGGGGCTGGAGAGGTTGGAGGAGCTGGATGGAGGCGGCCGAACAACTGGAATGGAGAACTCAGGCAACTTGTACAAATGATACAACTTTAAAGAAACAAATAAATAAATAAAATCCAAGCTCAAGTTTCAATTCTGGAAACACGCTGGACAGAGATGGACAGTGCTCAGGTTTGATTTTGGAGGGAAACATTCTGCACTAAGCCAGGTCAGGCTGCAGCACTGGGATGCTGCAGCTCCCATTGCCCAAGCTCAGAATTCCCATCTAAGCTTCTCCACCAGATTTTAAACCATTATTCCCATTAGAACTTCGCATTTACTAGGATTCTACTTGGCCATTATGAAGTGCAACTCATGTTAGAGCCTGGGGTACTCTTGTACCTTCCCTCCAAGAGGGGAGAAGTGGGCATTAACGTACTTATGTGCCATGACATGGTTTTGGCTTTAAAGAAGGGATGTTTAAATCACTTCCTTACATAGTTCAAGAAGAACTTCACTAATACACAACAATCCTAAACTCAGAGATTAAGCAGTAACATGGGCAAACTTGAAAGAGCTTCAAAAAACATGAATATTCCTCTAGAATTATGTTTTCCCATCATTCCCTGTAACTGAGATCTTGGAAAGGTTTCCCTTGGAGCATCTAACATCACTCTGGCATGTAACAGACTAATTTCCTGTTCACATACCACCCACAGACAGAACAAACAGGAAAGCAGTCTTCCTCCAAACTCATCCCTTGCTAAGCAAAGAACTAAAGCTGCAAACTTATCCTGTATGTCATCTTTCCCCATAGATAACTGTTCTGCCTCTGGTCCTCATGTGCTGCCCACACTTCAGTTCCCTTGTCAGGAGCCTGCAGAGTGACTCCAGGTGTGTCACATGCATCCCTGGAGCCACAAGTTCCCACTAGCCTCTTTACTTCTGTGGAAACAGCCCAGAGAGGTTAAGAAATAAGAGTATTATTCCAAATTAACAGTGACAACCAGCCCCCAGCACTGGGGGCAAAGCAGCTCTGCAGCAGAGCAACACCCAACAACCATCTCTGTGTTATCCACTGAGATGAACACAGGGAAAGGGAATGGAACAGCTCCCAGGGAACAGCCCTTTCCTCATCCACTGACTTGTTTCGATCAGCCATGCTCATTTACAAAGCCAAATTTTTTTTTTTTATTACCAAGAACATAATTTGCAGATACAGGCAATTCTAACCAGTGAATGTGGAGAGGACAAAGCCTGCATATGCCCTACCATATTCCAGAGTGCAATTCTACATCAAGAACAGGCTTCAGGCAAAATCTACAGGGACAGACAGAATGATATTGGGTTTAAGCCTAAAAATGGCTTTTTGTTCCAAGGGGTCAAAGAAAGACATCAACTAAATAAGGACCTCAAGCCAAATCATACACAAATCTCCTCAAGGCCATCCAAGTCAGGAAAAATTAAAAGTATCTTGCACTAAACCTCCACATTTCAGATCTGTAAGGACTATGGGCAAAGAAGAAATTACTTAAGGAGTGCGTGGCTGAAATTGAGCCATTAATTAAAAGTAACAGATTTTTTGGGGAATTTTGGGGGCTGGACGTGGTACTAAAATTCATGCTGATCTGCAAGCTCTCATGCAGGCAAATATGTGCTTGTACCAACAGCCACAGCAAAGTCTGGGTGTGCAAACACTCCTCACTGAGCAATGAGACCATGGGGAAAACATGTTCTCCTATCCGGCACATTTAACATGGTTCCATGGCAGATTTCATGTGCTCCATCCTTGTTGCTCATGCAAAGACAGCAGGAAAATATATTCAGAATAGTTCTCTGGGTCCCTGCCCTTTCCTGGTGGTCTTTGTGCAGACCAGTGGATCCTCACCCTGCTCCAAAGCACCACCTGGAGCTGGTGAGGGAGCAGCAGACACGGGGTGAAGGTGCCAACAGCCCCTCTACAGGAAGGGACAGTAGAGGCATTGTGATATAAAACTGTAACGATCAAAATTAACGAGGCCGTAATTACCCACTGAAAGTGCCAAATGTGGGTTCTCTGGAGCTCTTCTAGATCTGACTCTGGAGCACCTAAAGCAGGTCTATTGACAACAAAATACACTAGCAATTCAGCAGCTGCCTAAAATGCCTTTTTAACAGTTAAACCTCAGTAAACCACAGTTTCTAGAACAGAATTCCGACTTGATTTGGTTTCAAAATAGTACAGGAAACCTTTCAGGGTTTCCACACAGTTGTTCTGAGGAAAAGAGAAACACTGGTGTAAACAAATCTAAATTCAAGACAATGTGCAAATCATAAAATATAAACACAAAGAAAGGTGGTTTGTTCTTAAAAATCCATTTAAGTATGCCACAAAGATGTTCATGAAAAAATTAAAGGGTTAGCGTATTTTAAAAGCTTTAAAAAAAGACATGTAATACCCCCTTTGCCTATTAAAGTTTCAAATTATTAGAACAAAATTTTAAACACCAATTGTTTTTAAACGTTTCTGCTGTTGCCTACTGTCTGCATTTTACTCATTTGCTCAGTGAGAGCCAGTTAACCAGTTTCACTTTAAGATTCTCATGCATTCAGAAACAAAGCTGTACTATTTGGTCTTTAGCATTACAAGGTAACAACTGAACTCAAATCAATAGAATTGTGCTTGGAGTTGAAATCCCACTGCCACCACCACAGGAGCCCATTCCCAGTTGGTTTTGGTTCTATTGTCACTGGAGATCGCCTCATACACAACGAGCTGTTCAATTTACTGTTCAAAGATTGGCAACTCTCCCTTTTTATTTTTCAAGGTAGATTTATTTAAGCTGAAAACCAGCATTAGAGAGGACTCCAGCTCTGCAGGACTGGTATTTTTTGGTTCTTGGCTTTGTAAACTTGCTTAGATAATAACATAGGAATAGAAGGAGGAATAAAAGAATTGGTTTGTTGCACTCAAATGAAAATCCTCTAGATTTAGAAGAAAACTTCTAAAGATCTTCGACAGCTCAGCTGTACAGAAGAACAGTGGCTTCTGTGACACTTTCTAAATCTCTTTTTTAGTACTGCTGCTTAAAATGCAGAATGTCTCCATCGCACTGATATTGTGACAACTCAATACGTTACACCACAGACATTTAACATAACTCCATACATGCTATTAAAAAAAAAAAAACAAAACAAAACAGGAGAAAAAAAACCAAAAGAAACAAATAAGACCGTAGCTAAACTGCTTTAAATACTGCATGCTACAGCACTTCACGTATCGTCCAGATACGACACTGAAAGGTGACAAAAGGCTGAAGGGATTACAAAATATTTCCGGCAGGTTGGAAAGCTGCCTTCTTACTGTGGCAGAATTATTCCCCCTCCCCGTTCTCTACTTCTAATGTTCATGATTCTAGTGTTGAGTTGGCCATGTATTTTTTTTTATCCATTCTAATGACAGTGTTTCCTTAACTTAATTAAATCCATCAGTGTGGTAGCTGGGGTGAGAGTCAGCTGTGAGCTGGGTTGTCTCTGTGGCTGATGCTGGCTGTATCACAATAGGTGCGTCTGAGGCCTCTGAAAAGTGAAGACAAAAGGCTTAGCACACCAAGGAACAAACACAGCACTGTATGTTTTGGTAAGCACAAGTCACATCTCTCTACAACCCTCTGATAAACACCATTTTACACTCCTTTAGGAGCATATCATTAATTCCCTGATTTTCAGTGTGCACACAACAGCTTTCCCCTCAACTCTACGTGTGGAATATTTATTACATTTCCTTCTTCCTGTTAAAGCAGCTGATTCTCACCCACCATTCAGCAGTGCCCATTAAAATTATCATCAGAGCATACACAAGGCTCTATAATATTTTAAATTATTGGTTTAATCCTACAGAAATAGCTTCACAAACAGTATTAGAGCTACAAGGGTAGCAGTACCAGCTCCTCTACACCTGATGCAATTAATGCTGCCTTGACACCCCCAACCTTTGGGTACAAGAGTCCCTTTCTGCAATTCCACATGGCTGGTCCACATGTTACCCCAGGATGTGGAAGGAACATAATGATGATCACTGAGTGCTCTGAAGCTGATACCAGCAGGTTGAGTGAAGACCTTCCAGGTGTTTTTAGCAACTTTATCTCTGTTGTTGGCATCACCTGTGTAACTCGTGGCACAAACATTCCCTGCTCAACATCCACACCCCAGGACCTGATTTCTCCTCAACCAGCTCACTAAGCACTCCAGCAGGGACTGATGTACATCCTAGACAGCTCACAGCATTTTCACCTACCCCTTTCATCTGACTGCAACTGTGCCTCCAAGTCCTCTGGAGAGACGTAGAATTCCTGCTCCTCGCCTTCGGGAGGTTTCGGTTTACACTTCCCACAGCAACAATTACAGCAGCAGCACAGACAGCAGCAGCAATAGCAGGCTGTGATGAGCCCACAGAACACAAACAAGGCCTGCAGAGGACAGAAAACACAGCAACAGTCATAACCTGTGTCTACTGTGCCATGACCACAGAGTTTGTGAGACTTGGATCCAGAATCAGAGAGTAAAACCACAGCAGTGGTTTTGCAGAGACAGAACTTAGTAGCAACAGCTTTGTACTTTATCTCTGAGAAATACTCAAATTATGTGCAAAAGTGGCTATGGTTCTCCACATTTTACACTAAGGTGAATGCTGCCAGCCTGGTTTGCTTGAGTAATTTCTACAATTTAAGTTAAGTGGACTATTTTGCTGCATCTGGAAGAAGGTACAGGTCTAATAAGCACATCTGTACCAAAATCCAGGGCTACAACAGTTCAGGACAGGCTGTAACTTGCATAAATAACCCTAGAAAACACTGAGCTATACCAGCTGATGCAAAGACCACGATGTACCTATGGCAAGGACACAGAGCAGCCCAAGGCTGTGGGCATGGCTGAGGATTTATGCTCCTAATATGTGAGCACGGCAGCTCCAAGCAAGCCAGGTCTGCCAGGTGCTTATCACAGTGACAATGGGCTAAGTTGAAGTCTTCCTGTAGGTCACTGTGCAATTGTTTGAAAAAAATAATTTTACAGATAGCAAACCTGCACAGTAATATAATTATTGTCTTCCTAAGGGGAATCAAGAGATGGAGGCAACGCTGGCAAAGGGCAGAAAAATGGACCCATGCAATGAAATGCAAGGAGATTTTCTGTGAGCCCAAGTTCACAGTCAGGACTCATTCTGCAAAATTATTGACCAGATATTACCAGAGAATACTCCCCAAATTCTCATCTCTTCTAAATCTACTAGAAGAGTCCAAGCTTCAATTAGTAACCCAGGTCTTGCTTATTAGACCTGTATCACTGGAAGTTCCTAGAAAAATACTTCTGAACTCAAGATCACAACACAGTAAGAGAAGGTTAATTAACATGGTGTCAGAAATTCAGCACTTTCCAAAAGTAAAACCAAGAACAGTTATCAAACTGAGCTCTCTAAGAGTTTCCAATACCAATCAGAATAACTCCTGTGCCCTTTTATTTACCTTTGCCCACCAGCTGGACAGCACGAAGTATGTGTTCACATTTTCTTCACCAAACTGCTCTGCTACATAGAGCCCCAGAGACCCATACTTATCGTAAATGTTCCGCTTTGTGGCATCGGTCAATATTGCGTGGGCATTATTGATCTCTTTAAATTTTTCTGCTGCCTCTGGATTATCAGGGTTTTTATCAGGATGATATTTCAATGCCAGTTTCCTGCAGAAAGAAAAAAGAGAATAAAACCTGGGGTTTGGGTTCCTGTTTTTTGATTTATTTTACTTCTAATTCTGTAGCCTGCCACTCAAGGGAGACTTTCAAGTTCCAACTGTTTTCCTTCATCTGTGATTCAACTTCCCTGATGATTCTTCCTTAGATGATAATAAAAGGCTATAGCAGTGTCTAACTTAGCTCACAGGATTGACTTCAGACTGTTGGATTTGACCCTTGGAAATCCAATGGAAAAAAATAAGAGACATTGAATAAAAATAGGTTTGGGTTTCTTTATCCTCAGGTCCAGCAATTTCCACCAGTAAGTTTTGCTCCTGCTACAGCAAAGATACACCACAAGTCTAAGGTATAGCACCAAAGAGTAAATAAAAGCAAGTTGCCACAGCTGCTTGAAGAGTGTCTGAACTGCTGCTTCTGCAGTGTCTGAACACAAAAATAGAACAGACGATCACTTGTGGTTAATTCACCAATTCCTGTGCAGGAACAAAGTACTTTTCAGTTCAAGCTTTGCTAGAATAGAAAACACTTCTGAGTTTCGAGATATCAGGAAATCACAACGTACCTCCCCTAATCAGGCCAGATCTCTTACAACTAACAAAAAAGATCAGATAAAGCATTGATAAATGTGCTAGTTCTCACATGGCCCAGGCTATTTACAGACCTCAATAGAAATAACTGGCTAAACATCTCCTTATGAAGAGAAAATACGTGCTCCCAAGTAGAAAAATGACACGGAGCCACATGCTGGCAGTTCTCCTCCACCACAAAAGGTACTTGTCCTTTTACAGAAAATGACCACAAAGTCACGTATATGAGAAAGACAGTAGGAGTCTGCAGACAATTACATGTCAGCTTTGTAGTGGGGAAATGTTTAGACAAACATAAAACAATAATGTGTGCAAGCACTTGGATGTGCCTGCAAGTATCCCACAGCATTTAAAAACCAGCCTGAGTGTCCCCTTGGGACAGTTCACTGTGCATGATGCTGCTCCAGTAAATCATGTCCACAGCTGCCACTTGTGCCCCAGCCTCAGTGAGGGCTGAAATAATCACAGGGAAGTTTTAAAAACCTGGAAAGGGCTTAGCCAGGCTGCAAGATTTAAATACTTTTATTTCCCATTTCCTACACAAACTTCACAGCCCCCAGGCCAGAAAACTGAACATCGGACTGAATATGATAAAGGAGCAGCAGAGGAAACAAGATGAGCTGAAGGTTCAGGTAAGTGTGAAGCAGCTACATTTCACTCCAGGATCTCGTGGGGTTGTTCCTCCAAAGGAAAAACTCAGAGTATTTCCCCTAGGAAAGTAAAATTATTTTCCAGTTACTTGAAGATAAACTACTTAAACTTCCACTTAAAGGTTTTAGGAAGATAAAGCTAATTTTTGAGAATCTGTGGACTTGGTTTATTTGTAGACTTCACCATGTAGTTGCCATCAGTAAGTAACTTTGGAAGGGAAAAAGCTTTGGCAAAAGTTAAAAGACTAAAGGAAAACAATTTTGACAATGAGAAAGATGATGCTGACCCCTAGTGTATTCCAAACACATTGCCACTGGTCACAGCAGCAATTACCTTTAAGCAGATTTATGAGGAATGTGGAAAGGAAGATGTTACAAGACTGTTTTTTGGTAGTTTTTATTCGGTCAGTATGAAGCCATTTCATGTGTCCAACTCTTAAGGAAAGAGAGACAGAAAAAAAAATCTTTTAAACTAATAATTCCAGAAAGAACAAGAAATTTTGAACAGAATTCCAGGAAAAAGTGATCACTGATGCTGTTTTCATCCTTATTTGTATCTTTAATCTCTATCTCCCTGTGCCAGGAGTGGAAATGATGGACAGCAGGGCAGCTCTGCACATCTGTGGTACCCCTAAGACAGACACAAGGCTACATAACAGGAAGAGTTTAACTCTGATCAGTCTTAAAATTCTGCTCAATTTTAGGCAATTTTTCAGAATGACACTGTGCATTTGAGAATTTAACTTACTAGATATAAGCTGGAAAAATTTAAAGCCGAGGCATTTTTTCACACCCTGTTTTGCAAAAAGCAACCACGTTTTCACCTGTTTTTCCCACATATTTTTCTTGCAAAAATAAACCACCTGAGGCTCCTACATAAATAGGCCATTTGTTGAATACTGAATTAAAGCCATTTGTGCTACTGGGACAGGCATAAAACTCGAAGCTTTACCTGTAAGACTTTTTGATATCATCTGAAGTGGCATTTTTGTCCAGCCCCAGCACGTGGTACAACGACTCCCCAGAGGTAGAGAGCGAGCGTTGCCTCTGGTCTGCCATCTTGAGCTAACCTGAGGAGAGAACTGGCCCCTGCAAAAAAATAAATATCAAGAAATGCTTAAGGAAAGGAAAAAACACACCTCTTGAAGCAAATTGTCCTCAAAAAGAGTACACATCAAGATTCAGCTTTTATAAAACGTGCTTTGAAAAGGTTCTTTACACACATGGAAGGTAAAAAGTTATAAATTCAGTGAAAACAACTATGACATTGTTGGCACAATACCAGCCACACTAAATCCCCACTGTATATACTCAACTCTTCTTTCCAAAAACCCCAATTCAAGAGCTGAGGTGCAGCTACTGCAGAACACATCTCTCAAGTCTTTCATCTCCTTTCTTAGTCTTAATATTAAGATAATTTATTTGTGATAATACCTATAAAAAACAACACGGCAACAGAGAAGTTGATATTAAGTTGAGGCTGCCTTTTGACACCACACTGGCATAGGAGTAACTGACTATTTGTATTTTCTATTTCACAAATTAAATTTAAAAAACTACTAGAAACCAACCTTCCCCACAGCTCCCAAATCCCAGTCCCCCAGGTGAAACAGAATCCTTAGACAAATCCAGCGTGGCCAACCCTGTGCATTCCACAAGGAAAGAGGGAATGTCTGCTCAGAGAGGAGATCCCCTCTCTCATAATTTAAAGTTGTGGATCAAACATTTAACATGCATTCTAGTTAAAATCATGCTACTTGAAGATGGATTAACCTCCTGCTCCACATCCAAATGTGACAGACCCCAGAGGTGTTCCCTGTGCTATCCCAGGCCCAGATCTGGTTTTGCCCTCTCCCATCCTGAGCAAATCAGCTTTGCTGCTCTTTAGCTGCAGAACTGCAGCCACGATGAGCATCCAAGAAAAGACTATTGGCTATTTTTGGATTATGTCATTACAATTAGCCCACACCAGATTATGCAGCCTTTGAAAAAGATATTTAAAGCACCAGACTTTTCTAATTTAACCCTATGTCTTATATAACAAATTAATAACCTCAGCTTTCACGAGGCTGGCTGAAAGCAACACCCTCAGCCCCCACCCCCTGCACTGCCTGGGTGGAGCTGTGACCACACCTCTGCTTCACCCAACACATGGGAATTGTCACACCCACAAGAGGGACCAAATGACAAGGACGTGGACAGACATCACCATTGTCTTGTTCAGCTCAAACCCTGCTGTTGATTCTCTGCCCCACTTGGCCTCTCTGATTTTACATCCATTTAACACTGGGCACCAGGTCCAGTTGTTTTAACTGGAATACACCAGCTCAACCAAACTTTAACCTACCCTCCTACAAGAAGCCTTTGGCAATTCTACCCAGTTTAATTGAAAGCTTCCTATAGAAGGCTATAAATTATTACTATTAATAATAAATAGTCCAAACTCTAATTCTCTGCTGAAAAATTCAAACTACACCCCATATCTGGAAGGTGAATGTGTGGGTGGGGAGAGAAAATATCTTCTTTTCAAAGATACTGCTCAGCACCAAAAGCTTTCTGTACAGGAGGAAAATTACTGAGTGCTGCAAGACACAACACAAACAACTCACTTATTTGGGCATAATGTAATTCAGGGAAAGGAAAACCATATTTCAGGAAAGAAACCCTCCACCCAGGGACACAGCAGACACAACCCCCTCGGCAGCCTTTCCCAAAGGCAGCCTCCCAGCCCCCTCTGCCCAAGAGCTGAGGTCAAAGACTGATGATCCTGACGTGTCTCTGCTAATCTACCTAATCACACCAGCCTGCTCCTGCTGCTTCCCAGGCTCCCTGCTCAGCTCCTCCTGCTCTGTGCCCATCATCACTTCCTCCCACCCTCCCAGGAACCTCCCTGCAGCTCCAGCACACCAGTCCCTGCCAGCAGCTCCCTGCCAAGGAGTGTCTGTCACTACTGCTCTTGGACAGGGACCTGAGAAGTCAGAAGGGGGGAAAAAAGCATCCTGATTGGAATTTTACATGTTGATTTAGCCCTTCTGAAGAAGATACTGCTTCAAACAGGAGCTTCCAGGGCATTATGGATATTTTTGCTAAAAGCTGCAGCTCTATTTAAGCATAACAAACTTCCTGTAACATCAATCCAACATGGCCTTGGTGACAGAAGCTGCACATCACAGCCATACATCATGTTCTGCTTAACAAAATCTGCGCTGTTCAATTAGGGTCAATTTGTTTAATAAAAATGAATTCAGTTTGACCCAGGCAGTATCTATCAGTCTGCAGGCACAGGGATACAATTCCACACTGCTGCATCCTTAATTGCTTCCATCTGAGCAGTGCTGAGGATCCACAGCTTGGGGTAATGGGATGTTAGCATTTATTTCTCCAAACTGGTATGAAATAGACACATTGGCCTTGGCAGAAGAGTGAAGGACAAGGCAGTGATGAGAATTCATCTGGGAAGCTTTTTACTTAAGGGAACAGAGGAGTATTATTACTAGGAATGCAACCTTTGGCTTTTTAAATATGAAACAGACAGTAAAGGTGCAAGTTATTTCAGTTCAGAGTTTTCCTGAACTCGGATATCATTTCTCCTGCTGTTTTCACACGTGGCTCTAATTCACAATCCTGAAAGCTGCCCTGTATTTTTAAAAACTGTTGTGTTCAGCAGCAACAAGCCATCTGCTCCCTTTTCTAACCAAGCAGAATGCCCTGAAGAGGTTTCTCTGGGAAGGCCTGGAGAAAGGTAATCTCCTGGATTAACCAGCAGAGTGTTTAACCATCTGTATGCCCACAATATCCTCAGTCAGCTCTACCACAACAAGCAACTGCTTTCAGCACCACCTTGCTGAAAAGACTCAGATTAAACCTGGCAGGTAATTATGGAAGTCAGCCTTAATGTTCTAAATACATCCATGGAAAATTCAACCTCAGAAACACTAATTTGCTTTTCAGCTTCCAAGAGAATCCTATCAAGTTTCATGAAATTGGTGATACCTTAATTTCTGCCAGGTCTGCTGACCCTTTCAGAAGTTGTATTTAACTCATTAAAATGGCAAAGTGTTATTACAGTCAAGGAAAAAAAAAATCAATAGCTCTCAGCCAGTCTAGGGAACTAAATACTCACAGAACATACAGAACATCCCAAAGAATGTCTGCACTGAAAAGGGTGACAGCAGATTTGGTGGCTAGAAGCAGGGAAGGAGGAATTAAACTCCATTTGATCCGCTGCAAGATGCTGCAAAGAATTTCAGTGGAAGTTGGCAGTGAGGGGGATAAATTTTTCCAAGAAAACATGCTGAGCTGTATGGCAGAATGGAGGGTGGAGGTTCTGACATTGATCACACAAACAGCAGGTACTTGGGACAACACTGAACCACCACTATTGGATCTAGGAAGGGCTACCTTGAAATAAAGGGATGGAAGGCTAATTCCATGGGCAATACCCACAATGTGTTGGTGTCATTAGCCTCTGGAAGCAGACTAACAGCAGTACTTGTCATCTCCCTCCAGGGCTGAGGCACTGAGTATTTATTCAAAAAGAAACCTCTGGAAGCTGTAATCCTCAACTATCACTTTTCCCATTACCCCTGTGCAAGTCACACAGGCACTGCTGTCCCTTGAATTTCCCTGCTGGAGGAAAGACTCCTCTGGGAAGGGGTTGTGGCTGTTCAGCTCCACTGATGGAAACCAAAAGAGGCACACGAGCACCAAACAATGTTAGCTTTAAAGCCATTACTACAGAAGGATGCTGGGGCACAATCTCCAGAATTCTGAATTTCTCAATGCCTGTATACTCACCAGTTTAAGTTCCTAAAATTTAAATAAAATAATAAAATAATTCCCTGAATGCACATGCCAAGACACACACCTGTACACAGGTGCTGTCCATAGCATTACAGTGAACTGTCTACACACACTGTGGGGAATCTGGTTGGAAACAGCTGTTCCAGAAAGTGAAATCCCACTGTAAAGGAGAAAATCCATCTCCTCCTGACACAGTGAATGATACCCACTAGACGCAGGATAATGGGAGGTTATTAATGGATATTGTTTGCAAAGGAGTTTGGTTAAAACCAGCACACAACATCCTCTCAGTCTTCAAAATATCACCAGAAATACAGAGAATGGAGGAATTCCCAAAAGGGAAAATAATAACCAGAAGGAATGACCCACACAGACTCAGAGAAGTGCTGGGAGTGCTGGACAGGAGGAGGTTGCTGCTGTCCCAGCTCAGCCCAACCCTGCACATGTCTGTAACACAAATTATCAGGAATGCTGTCAAGCCTTCTACAATTAAGAGCGTATTAAAAGATGATTAGAGAGTCCAGCTTGGAAATTATGTTTTGCCAGCTCTTACAAAAATAATGTCTAGTTAATACTTTATTATATGACTTTAGGAAGCACTCGAGTATTTTAGGAAAGATTTGGATTCCACAAAACATTGCTGCTAAGTGGTAAAATCTAATGTTGGTTAAAGTTATGCTTCCAGCTTTGCAAAGATTCCCAAAGCAGAAAATTAACTACAGGTGTTAATCTAAAACTGAATTATTCTATCCCAACCAGTATTTATCAGTAAGAGTCTAAATAAAAACACCAAGCCTGAAAGCACTTCAGTAAATATTGATTTGTCACAGAAAGGAATAAGCACCACTGGCCTCCACATCCTGTCCATTTGTCTCAGAGTCACTTAGAGTTGTCCTCACAATCTGGTATTTTTCAAGGGAGAAAAAAAACCAAAACATTTTTAAAGGGGAGACAAGAGAAGCATATACAAGATTGTGTTACCACAAAAAATATGAGGTGTTTTAGCCTTGTCTCCCTGAGGTAGTAAGAGATTTTTATAGAAAACTTTGTTTCCTCAGCAGTATTTGAGAAACTACAAGAAATAAAAGAATCCAGAACTCACCTGGTGTCTACTTCAAATATTCTAAGGTAAATGGTAACAACCTTCACACACTTCTAAAACTGATTCTCCTAAAGACAAAACGACAAAACAAAAGCAAATTAGTTGTTCACCAATTCTGAAGTTGAGGATTCATTGATAAATTATCATCACATTACTGGACAGTAAAAACACAGAAGTGTTTTATAAATACTTGTACCACAAGTATATATTAAGTCCCCACAAGGTAAATACTTGTCTTTAGAATTGATAAACTGTCAAAATAAATGACAAATATTTAAAAACAGAGTCAAGACCTCTATGGCTTGAACCAGAGCTTCACTCTCTTTTCCTCAACTTTTATCATGGGAAAGACACACACCTACCCAGTTGCACAGAAACTCTAATAACCATTATCTGTTTAAGACTTTGGACTTTTTCAACTTAGGCCTTTGTGAACGTAAGTATTGAGAACACGAGAAGCATGTTTTTCAAGTCTTGCTAATCTGTTGTGCTGTTAGAGAGAGACTGTAAAGCAGCTTAGCTAACACAGCAGACCCCAAGCTCTGGCACTGGAGCAGCAGGCACAGCCTGATCTGGGGAGCACCACCAGCTCCTCTTGCCAGGACAGATTTCCATCAAGGAAACCACGGTGTCATCCAATTCACATTCCCTCATCCTGAAGTAGACCAGCCAAAGGAGAAAAACCAGTCTCATTTTGGTGTACAAGGAGGGAGAGAACCCAAGATGACCCAGCAGTACACACTTGGGTCTTTAAGCAGTCAAGGCTCCAGATCAGCCATCACATGGAAACAACAGAGCAAAGCAACCTAGGAAATGCTACATGGTGCTACAGAAAAAATCAGGGAAAATCACTGCAACAGATTAAAATACCTTTCTGATGAAGCAGGTACAGCACATCTAACCCACATTACCAATCACAAAGTCACTTATGCATTAGATGACTGAACAAACCTCGTGAGCGGAACTTCAGAGCAGCTTTTACCTGGCAAGTCATCACTTAATTGTCATACAAACCCTTTCAACAGCTTTCAGAAAATAAGCTCTGAATGCACTTGTGAAATAAACTCCCCATTGAATTTATAATTAGGCCTTTCATGGGTTGGAAGGTTTCAGCATGGCAAACAGAGATGTTGGGAATACACCCAGAGAGCTGCTGGCATTGCTGTCCACAGCAGTTGCTTGGAGCCATCTGTAAGAAGCTGCTTGATCCAGCAACACATCCCTAAGTGGGTATGAATGAACCAACCAACAACTAAATAATCAGCTTATTGTTAATGGATCTGTTTAGCTCCTTTGATAGGAACCAGCAAAGGACTTTTCCTGAATAATGAAAGGCAGGAAGTTAAACTTTCCCACTCAGAGTCTGTGCAATACTAGAGGGTGGACTAACTCCCCAAGAAAAAATGTCCTATTTTGTGAAGCTATAGAAGCTCCCAGGTTCTCTGCCCATAGCTTTCTTCATTAAAAAGTAACCCACAAGAATATTCTTTAAGCATTTATAGAAAGCTACAGATTGTTAATGGTGTTGGCAACCAGAATTATGGCTTCCTACCCAGATGAAGACCACCTCTAATTGTGCCACTGATTCTGTTTCAGACAGCAAGCCCAGATCCAAGTATGTTGACAGTCAAACTGTGTTCAATTTATGGAAATAAAATGAGTAGAACAGGAGAAAAAAGTGAAGTCCAAATGCAACTTGGAAACAAATGTACTTTGAAAAAGTTAGCTACCCTGCTAAGGTCAGAATTGGGCATATAATGACGTAAATATCATACAATGGTGTGTGGATAGAAAGCTCAAATACAAGATCCTGACTCAGGCCTCATCAAAACTCCATCAGCAGAAAAGTTATAATTTTTTACAGCACTTATATATATAATAACCAGCCATGTAGAGACTCAAAATGTACAGTGAAGTGCTGTCTTGATCGGGATGCAAGCAGCAATATTTCCTTCAGTCTCACAGCTATGCCAATACCAAGTTTCATTAAGAGCAGGCAGCCTGATTTACAGCTGAAAATAACCAAACAAGACAGAAATAAATTCCCAAGGAAACTGCTCCTTGTAAAAATCAAAGTATAGGAGAAACCCATGCCAGCTACCTCACATCCTCCCCTCCCAGTGCATCCTCCCCTGCCAGCACCCCTTGAGCCAGCCCAGCACCTCCCAGGGGTTTGATCCCTCGGTTTCTGTTGCAACTGGCAATTCCAATTTAGTGACTCAGGAATGTTTTGATCTCCCCATCCAATCTCATTATTCAGCAGGCCAGATCCACTGACCCAGAGCTCTACATAATACCCTGCTTGTAATTACTTGTAAATATCCCCCCTCCTTATTACATGATATTCACAATCCAAACAAAAGCAGATAAGATGAAAGGACAGACGCTGGAACAGGAGCGTTCAAAATCTACATCAGTGCATGACACCCGGTTCAACAACATACATGAGAAAGAAGGAAGTCTGAGGAGAGGAATATATAACTGTTTAAGAATCAGAAAATACAGAAATGAGTATGAAAATTAGAAGAAAAAAGATTAAAGAATGATAAAGATAAAAAAAAAGCAAAGCTACACAAATGCAAACTGAATTCAGCAACGCATTAAAACTGTGGCACATTTTGTAACACAAAGGAAGAAATTCGCTTGGGGAGGTTGCATGCTCTTGCAACCATTTTGCTCATAGCAAAACCAGCTCTTCCAGCCTTATTCCTCCTGCAAATTTGAATTTATGTCCTGTTGTATCTTCCCCATATACTGGAACCCTAAATATGCTCAGGACCCTTTCCTCCTCTAACCAAAAGACAGATACTCCCTTTTCCTTGCAGAAATCAGACATGTTCTCAGCTCTACTGGACAAAAAGCATATGTGTTTCTTGAGAACTCAAATCTCCTCTGAGAGATGCAGGAGAACCCTTTTTATTGAATAATTCTACTGACAGGATTGTCCTCATCCTGCCCCATATGTTGTTAGCAGAAAGAGGGAATTATCTTCAGCATACATTGCTTCATAATCCATCTCCACCATGTACAGGAGCTGTATCATGGCTAGCAAATATTTAAAGAAATAAGGCTGTAATCAAGGCAAATAAAATAAAGTAAATCAATATACAAACTCCCAAGTCTTTATTTTCACACCCTTTCTTGCTTACATGACTTGCAAAATGAATCATTACTGGAAAAACAATGAGAAAAGGCTGAAGAGAAAGCAATCTGGCAAATAAGTGCCTGCAGAAGACCACTACTATTTTAAAGCACTCTTCTTTGCCCTGTAGCTCTCTTGAAATGAAGATTTTTAACCTATTAATTGGAGCACTAACATTTCCTATTTCATTAAAGCATCCAAGAATGTGTTCTGGCATTGCTTATATTTTTATATCAGCTGAATTTTGCTATTCAGTTTGTGACCTTTTGATAAAGATCATGTGAGAGATCTCATATCCATAAAAACATTCTGTTTTAACATGTAAACCCTGATGGAAAGCTGAGTATCCAGGGAATTAAAGTAAATGCATACATCTCCCAGAAAAAAAGATCCTTACTGTGCTCAAATCCACCTGCCTTGGGAACAGAGGACGTCTCTTACACTGAAAGACTGTGACACTAAAAACTTCATTAAATTCTCTTGTGTTTTTTTTTTAAAAATAGAAGCACACAGCTTTTAAATAATTGAAATCTGGAACAATACCATTTTTCTGCTAAATTCAAGTCTGAACTGACATAACATCCACCACTGCTGACTGCAAGACAGCTTACACTGAAACTTGTGATAAACTTAACTACAGCGACACAATGTTGTTTCTCTAATGAGCTTAGCAGATTAAAATGTAACCATTTAAGTCTGATTGACCAACCTGTTATAAAGACTTGTGACCTTGTACCCTACAGTAAGACTCAAACCTACTAAAGAAGGTTTTCCATATTAGGGGAGAAAATATAAAGTATTGGATTTGCATTTTCTATCCTCTCTCCTCAATTAAAATAATTACTCTAAAAACCTGAGGAGGGGAGGTTAGTGGATTCCCTGCTTAGGATTTCATTGCTCCTATTTAA
Organism: Toxostoma redivivum; assembly: GCA_013397375.1. Classification (NCBI taxonomy): domain Eukaryota; kingdom Metazoa; phylum Chordata; class Aves; order Passeriformes; family Mimidae; genus Toxostoma; species Toxostoma redivivum. The sequence goes on from VXBI01014351.1 coordinate 172,413, forward strand.
TCTTTCAGCAATATTGAATCATTGTTTATCATCACAGTAGTTTATGTGCAGAGTGCAAGCATCACAAACTGCACATGGCTATAAAAAAACCCACATCTGCTTACTCAGATAGTTAAAAATCTCTGAAAAATCAGCAGCTCTCTTTGCTTTGTTCATTATTACTCTTAATTTTTCTTCCCTATAAATAGTATTTGAATCACTGTGACTACTCACTGCAAGTTCACTAGAACAAATTAGCCAACCCACAACATTCCCTGCTGTGGGTGGAGTGATGCTGATGCCACTTCTAAAGAAGAAGAAATACCTTAAACTACTTCAAAGACATAAAGCCCCATTTCTGCTAAGTGGGTTGTATAAACTACATCAATAAAAAAAACCCTCATATTGTAAATGACTATATCAATATAGCCTAACCTTTAAAATATAAAAGAACTCTTGGAACAGATGGGTCTACTCACAAAAAAATTAGATTTACACTATTATGTCACACCTAATGTAGGTAAGACAACTAAAGGCTTTTAAATAGGAATAAAAGAAAAAAGAAGTCTATTGTCTTGTGTAAGAAAAGGTTGAGAAAATCACATCAGTTGTCAAAACACGAATCCCTTGACAGACTGTTACAAAAAGAGAATTTAAGGAGACAACGTTGATCCAAGCAGCCCCTTCTTACAGCACAGGAGATTTTTGCCTGGTCAAAAAGGAGGAACAAAGGGAGGTTACAAAGTACGGCAAAAAAGCCAAATAAGCAGTTTGAGACACAAAAGGAACAGAAAGGAACGCATCTTTCAAATTACAACCTGGTTGGCAAAGGGCAAGAAAAGAATTATCTGAAATTGGTTTGGAAGGGCAGGGGAAGGTGGTTCCTCTCTGTGCTCATCGACAGCAGTAGGAGATGGAGGGGAAAAAAGTTCATTCCTATCTTCCTTTCCTATCAATTGTGAGGCAGATGAAAAGGTAAATGAGGGTCTTTCCATACACACAATTTAAATAATGCAAAAGTATGGCCTTACAAACTGCAAAACATAGCAAAATTATTTTACACCTAATTTGGTGTTAGAATTGCTTTGTCGCCAAATAAACACTATAAACACTCCTGGCAGTTTCAATCATGAGGAGTTTTTGTTAAAGACTTTGAAATGAATACTTTATTTTAATGAGTAAAAAAGCAAAAAGGAGGATCATTTTATAGCAACAACTGAAGGCAATACTTTTATCTTCACCTTCATCTGAAATTATACACCCTGGTGCTTCCCTTTTGAGAAACTTCTCCTATTTTCAGACTACTAATTTCTGCTCTTTGATGGTTGTCTCCCACCAAACACACAAATCTTCCCCTTAAAAAGTTATGAATAAAAAGGCAAAATAAGCAGAATTGAACAGCAGAACTTACAAGGAATTTGTATTTTCCAGAAACAACCACCCAGACAACTCAGGAACAGAAAAGCCAAAATGCCTTTAAATGATTACCAGGAACCCAACGTTACTGCCTCTGCCAGAGCCTTTCTATTTCAGAGGATATTAGGTTTTATTCTAAAAATTAAGCTGATTTATTTAATAATACAGGCAGAAAGTAAACTTCTCCCTCTCCCATTGACTTTTACCTCTTGTATCCAATCAGGTCCTCCAGCCTAAGATGATGAATAATTATTCAAACAGTACATGTATCCACTCAGTTAAGTTCCAAAGGCTCTAGTTCCAAAGATTATTTCTTCTGCAAAGTTAAAAAATTAAGTGTATTTAAAGATCCTCTCTTCTCCTAATTGCTCAACTGGATTTCCCCAATTTTTGTGGAGGATGGGGAGGAGACTATTTGATAATTTCACTTCCCCACAGAAACTGAGCAACTGGTGGTGTAAAATACATTTTAGGCTTTAAAAACAACAAAAAAACCCAAATAAAAACAAAACCATTAAAATATCACCAGGAGTAAGGGGCGTTCTGAATAGATGTGGAGCACAAGCTGTAGGTAAAACCCCTGTGACCACAAACCCAAATAAACCAATACCCCCAGAGACTATCTCCAGGATACAGATATCTATATATATATAGATACATACGTCATAGAAGACATTCTTCACCTCATGCCACAGATTTCTCCCCTCTGGGTGGTGTCAGATGTTACAGAAAAGGGTCTAAAAGCCACAATGAGATAAGTTTCATACCTGCCCCATTCAAATCCCCTGCACGTGGACATTCAGAAGCATGAAAGGAGTTAAAACAACAGAATTCCACAATAAAATCTGAACTGACCGGCACAGCTTGTGTTACTCAAAACTTCTACTTGTTGTTTTGGCAGGAAATATAACTAAATTCCTTTTGAAGGCTAGGTGATGCCTTCACTGCAAATATTTCTGTTTCTTCTCAGGTAAATTAAACCAGAGCCTGTGTCCAGAGGCAAGGACACAATACATCACAGGAGAAAGCACCCTGGGGTAGAGAACACATTTATTCCCTAGTGATCCCAAATTCATTCCTATGAATACAATGCTAGTGTCACAATATTCTTATAATATCACAAATACACCCCCTGCACGTTGGAGTCAGCTCTTTCAGCTACAAATACCCAAACAAATCACAGGGCTGGATTAAAAACAGCTTTAATTTAAACTGGCATTCTCTTACAGAAGACAAACTCTTTGGTATTTTCTAACCATACAGTGTGGTTTCACCAAGAAAAAGATGAATTTTATACTACTCCCCCACAAACCATAATGATATTTATTTCCCCTGTTCTCTCATACTGCATACATTTAATCTGCAGACTGCCTGATGAAGGATGTCCTCAGCTCCACCACTCAGTCTAGCAACAGTATTTCATGGCTGCTTAAAAAGAAAAAAAAAAGGCAGTCCATAATTTAGAAATAAAAAGGCAACAAAGAATGCATTTGTCCTAATGATTTCCCCACTAACTCACTGGTGATTTAATAAGAAAAGACACAGCTTGAATTTCAGACCATAGACTTAGCTCGAAAACCTGACACTTCAGGAAAAACCATGTTCAGCCTTTATTTGTAACTGAGTTTTCTAACACTGTAATTGAGTAAGAATTAGAACACACAGATTTTATACACTAGCTTTTCAGACAGGATTCACATTTTTAGAGGGCTTAGAACCAAATAATTTAATCACTGCTATTCCCAAGGCCTTTCAGTTTCAGCACAAAGTATGGAATTATCACATTTAGTCTTTTTTCCACCTAAATAACTGATAATTAAGTCAGAAAACCTTATGCATAGTTTTTGACTGATGTTTTTATTCCTCCCTCTGATTTTCACTAACACTGGAGCATGATAAATGTCTCTTAACTCTGCCTGTACCCCTGATGTGATGTCATCAGTGCAATATTAAACCAGGTTCATTACTACATGTATTCCCCAAACCAAGGGTATGTCCTCCTGGAGATCCTTAACAGGAAAAAAATTAGTTGTAAAACAGCACCTTTTCTCATTTAGTGTTATTTTAAAATAATATTTTACATATCTACACATTTAAACAGCCTCAAAATAACAAGAAGAGTGGAAGTCATCACAGATCATTTTTAACAGCAAGAGGGACTCCCTGGCCCTTATATGGAAAACATCAAAAAAAAAAAAACAAGTCACAGGAAGAAATGTGGTTTTAAGATAAACTGCAGGAAACCAGGGTAAAGAGTTGTGCATTACAGGACAACCATAGGAAATGCTGGGTTTTCATCATCCAGGATGTTGCATCCAAGGTATATTCCATGCCAGGCCCAATAACAAAGTCATGTTGGCTGCTGGCCCTGTTATCCAAAGCACTCAGGGAAATATTAAGGTAGGCTTGGGAAATTACCCTGTGCACCTTCCAAACACCTTCTGATTAATTCTGACTGCCTGGTTTTCCCAAGTCAATTGTGAAGAGCCAATGCTCTTGGCCAATTTAAAAAGTGCAACAAGAATGAAGTGAGCAAGTGTGGAAATCAGGAACCTTGTAGGAAAATAAAAAGTGAGACATTTATTAAGGTAAATAAATATCTTCACTAATTACTGTCCAGACAAAAATATTTCTATTGAACATATATTTATTCTGCTCTGTGATAAAAATGGTCTACTCCAAGCAAGAATGTTATTTCCCAGCATTACCATTACAGCCTTCAGAAGGACTGACCAATGATTCGTCAAACCAAATACCAAAATTATAAAATAAGTTTTCTAAAAAAAAGACATGCTTCAGACCCTATCTTTCCTTCACCACTCAGACCAAAAGAACTCCAAGACACACCTCAGAATTGTACACATGGAGAAAGCAGGGTCCCTGTGCAACAGAGCTCATTAGGCATTACATGGAAAATATTCCTCAAGTTCTCAAAGAACAGCAACTCAGAATGGACCCGGAACTTAAATCTATTCAGTGCTCTGAACAGTAACTGAATTTGGCTTTTAAATTCAATTTAAAACAGGAATATTTCTGGTTATAGCTTCCCAGAAACAGGTCACCTCAGATTTCAGTGGATTTCACGGTCCCTTCCCTCCTCAAGAAGAGCAGGTGAGGAGATGCCAGTGGGTGCTGGGAAGAATGTAGGATCCAGGACCTCCAAGCAAGGACCCACCAAACACTCCAAACCTCTTCCCCTTCCCACAGTACCCACCAAGGGCCTCTGCCCAAAATGCCACATAGATCTAGTCAGGTGAGGTGTATCAGATGGGTCCAATGTATCAGATAAAGCTGACATCAGTCTGACCTGGAACTGCATTGGGATAACCCCAGTCCCTGGTGGATGTGGACTACAGCATATCTTAAAAAAAACTCCCTGTCCAGATGATTTCACAGGGATCCCATATGGCCTTCGTGAAAGCACATGAACACTTATTAATTTTATTCCCCTTCCACCTGCTCTTCTCACAATGTCACATGTCTCCCAAAGACTGCAGACTGCAGTCCAGACCCTGAATAGGATCTTACACATCCCATTTTGTCTGCTCATATCCCTTCCTGTAATTCTAACTATCAGAAGCAAGAGCATCAGCCTCCATGAGGAGCTTTGAACCACAGAGAAGAAAAATTAAGACATTACTTAAAATATTTTTAACAACAATCTCTTAATTGCTTACCCTCAGGAAACTCAGGAAGCAACCTGAAATTACAAATATCTCATTTGATGGGGCCTAGTCTTGGTAAAAGGAATTTCTTGCACCTGGGACATTCAAGATTACAGCAGATATTACCACTAGAAACTGCCCACAACATCTGGAGTTTGAATCCCAAGTCCCCCTCCTCTCTGCAAGCAGCTTCAAACCTAATTATGTGTTTCCAGTAAACGTGAGAAGCAGATTCATAAAGAAAATTCTCTGACAACTGACCCAGGCAAAGGCCTACATAAATAAAACTGCACAGCAACAGAAAAACCTGCAAAGATATAAAATAAGTAATGGCAGATGGAATGGGAAAGAATATTTTCATTTGAAGTAAAGCCAAAAAATTAAAGACATAAAAGGGGAAATGCAAAGAGAAGACCTCTGTGAGTTTCTGCTTTTTGGAACTGCGTAATAGGTAATGTAATGACATCAGAGAACTCTGGGCTTCTCCTTTCCCCACTGCAAAACATGAGCAATCCAGAGGTTTTGTACATTCACTTTTTCTACAGATTATCCCTTAAAAGTCTCACAGGTGCTAGAATCCCTGACACTAAACACAACTTTAGTAAAGACCCAGGTGAAACCAAGGAAGGATTGTGAAGTGCCCTGTGACCAATGCAAAAGCAGGATGATGTAAATGCTCCTAGAGCAAGCTGTTAAAAACAGCTCCTGACAGATATATAAATAAATATTCTCAGAGGGAAGAGGAAGCTCCGAAGGCAGGAGGGGAAAATGTGGGGTGCTGGTGGATCCCTGGTTAGTGCTTTTCTGTCACTGGTCTTAGATACTGCCTGTGATTGCAACCAGATCCACTGAACTGTCTACTTGCATCATGCATTGGTCAGAAGCCATCACCACAAAAATATCAGTTAATGAACACAGACTTATGTCACAAAACAGAAAAAAAGGTTCCTCAGTGATGCTTTGGTAACAGGCAACCAAATGCCACCAGGTTTTTTCTTTGCTCAACCATTCACCCAACAAAGTTTAGATGAAGGCACTGAAGTACATTAAAAAGAAAAACAAATAAAGAGCCCTGATCTTTCATTGAGAAACTCTATTCTCATTTTCAAAACCCTTGAGCAGATTATGAAAGAGGAGACAGCAGCTGCTAATTTAACTTGGGCCTAGAGGACTCATTCTGTTTGCACCCCTGTGCACCACAAACCTTCAATTTTCTCCTTTCAATACTTGCACAAGAAGATGAGAAACTTGCAACCAGAGGAAAAAAGCACTTACAATTTTACAGAATTTGGCACTACAACACACTGGTGCTGAAAACACTTCATCATTAATGAAAGAGGCAGAAAAAGGCTTTAAAAAGGCACATTTCAGTGCAATGCAGATACAAGATAAGTGAAATTAGGAGGAGTTACCAGGACATAAGAAATTTTAACATATGATAAAACAACCTTATTCATGTTCTCCCAATAAAAAAAACAATGTATCACCAATGCATTAAAATCCCACAATTAATGCCACTAATTAGAATTAACTATTGAACGCAGAAAAAAATGGTAACCCTTTTTGGCTACCATCACTTTATTAAAAACATTTAAGCAATCTTTTGAGGCACCTTCTGGAACACAGGTCTTTCTATCTGTTTGCAAGGCCTGAAATAGGAAGCAAAGCGACTCTGAAGGTAAAATATGCACTTTTCAACAACTGTGCTTTGTATGTTCTTATTGATTAAGACAATATTTCAACTGAGCTTCTAAGGAAATCCTAAGATATCACAACATTCAAACTCCTTTCTTTCAAGACTGAAAGCAGTCACTGGTTAACCAACCACCATCACCACGGAGCAGCAGTACTGCTTAATTCAAACTACTTCAATTATCAGAGCATGTGGAGAACAACTTCTTCAGGTGAAAAGAAACAGCTCAATCCTTCACTTAAGTCCTGGATATTGGTGATGTTCCTCCTTCCTCCCTCCGGATTCTGCCATGACCCAATTGTCCAAAGGCCCAGGTGGCCACACCTGAGACAGGGGACAGGCTCACTGCAGGATTCTGTGCCATCTGCTGAGAAGGTGGGGGTCACCTTACAAAACTCCAGCGATCGCCAATCCGCATACTCCTGCTCCTGGAAAACATCCTCTTCCTCAGGCCAAGATCCTCATCTTCCCAGGCAGAGGCAAAGCCCAACAAAGAGGACTTGCACAGCTCAAGAGCAAACTGTGAGGGAAATCAGTTAATGTATTAAAACTAACTTAAATTAATCCCTGTTTGTGGTTTGACAGGAGAGCAGTGAAGTTGCCAGCAGATGCCAGTTTGCATGCTCTGGAGAGGTATTGGGAGTGCACAGTGTGGGTATAATATCTGCAGAAAAGTTCTGGCAACCCATTTCCAGACATACTGAAAAATATTTTGATCTGGTTAACATTAATGATACTTAAAAAAAGATTACAAACTGGCAAACTGATAAAAGAGGGAAATATGGCAAATATCAGAGGCCACTTACAGCACTATTGTTCTAAGTCAAGTCATTCAATGGATAGATAGGACTGGCTGAAGGCCCTTCCAGCCTCCAGTTGTGCCTGCTTTGCCAGAGAGGATATTCTCACAACTGAGTTCATCAATTCAAAAAACAGAGGTAGAACAGGAACTTTTGTATCTAACTAAAACATGATTTCGTAAGTAATCCAGTTAGGCTTCCATTCATGCTCCCTATCACGCTGTTTAACACAGACAAAAATCCTTCTTTTTTGGAGGAAGCTCACCACAAGAGGAACTACAATGAATAACAGCATCAGTGCTGACAATCACCACCTGCTAAACACATAACCTGTGAGGGCAAGGCTCGTGCTGTCGGGCTCCTGGAATCCCAGACTGCTTTGGTTTGGAAGGGACCTTGCAGCTCATTTAGTTCCACTCCCCTGCCATGGGCAGGGACACCTTCCATGGGACCAGGCTGCTCAAATCCAGCCTGGCCTTGAACATCTCAGGGACGGGGCAGCCACAGCTTCTCTGGGCAACCTGTGCCAGGGCCTCGCCATCCTCACAGGGAAGAATTCTTCCCTAGTATCCAGTCTAACCTGTCCTCTCTCAGTGAAGCCATTCTCCCTTGTCCTGTCACTCCAGGGGCTGGAGTCACTTAGGTACTGGCAGGGGCTCTAAGGTCTCCCTGGAGCCTTCTCTTCTCCAGGCTGTACAACCTCAACTCTCTCAGCCTGTCTCCACAGCAGAGCTGCTCCTCATCTTCATGCCCTCCTCTGGACTCCCTCCAGCACGAATGTTCTTAAGTCACACTCTGTTACTGCTCCATGTTTTCCAAAGTATGAGGATCCAAACTCCCTCGCTGACTCCATGGATGCCTTCACGCAGCATCCTGAGTGTTATGAGAAGTTTGTCCACACCACAGCTGCATTCCAACCCCTGTTCCCATCATCTGCTGCAGAACAAGCCTCAGGCAGACTCCAATCATCCTGGGCAACTTCCCTGGTGCAGCCAGGTCGGTGATGGTGCCACCTCAGCCATAAACCAAATCAACTGCCTGCAACCCACTGCAAACTGAGACAGGCTACCAACAGAGCAGAGATGGATCCCTGGGCACTGGGAAAGGCAGAAAGAGTATTTGTACTTCCTGGGAATAATCAACATGGATTATGGTCTATACTAGGAGACAAAATGTGCTACAAAACATTACTTTTTTCAGGCACTCACTGATAAAAGATGGTTAAATATGGCACACAGCCACCCTGGGGAGGGGAATCTTCCACTTGAGCCTCCAGCCTGCCATTTATCAATGCAACACATCCAAAATTTAGGAGGAACATGACCATGTTGCAGTATCTCCCCTTTCATTTAAACGCTGCGGACAATCCCAAAGATGAAATAAATGAGGGAGAAAGAGAAGTATTTATTTATGCTTACAAAAAGCTGTTTGGCTGAAAATCCCATCTCCAAAGCCCGAGTTCTCTACAAAGCAGATTCTGCACTGCCAGCAACATGACAAATTTCTCCAAAGCCCTTAGAGCATGGCAAGAAAACCACAGGAAGCTGCTCAATAAAAATAAACTTCTTTTCATCTTACACTCTATATATTAACATCAATCTCTCTTCCACTCCAGCTTCTGTTTCCCTTCTTTTCTCCCTTCCAGGGCATAGCATACTTGACTTATTAGAGCTAATTCATTAAAGCAAATGAATTTGGCATCTATTTCTCAGGATCCCTTAGTCAAGATTAGGATTCTATCATATTCTATCAAAAAAAACCAAAAATGCAAACACTGATCCTAAGCAACCTGAAACCAACAAATGCCTGAGAAGCTGAAAATGCCTCTAATGAAACTGCAGTCAAAAGAATAAATTCCACTTCAAGGAGGCTGCTACAATTCAAGAATTTAAATAGGTCCAATCCTGACGCATTTCCAAAGGAAATCCTTGCAGCTCTGCATACTTTGGAAAGCTTAATTTACCCAGAGAAATGGGTGAACCACCACTGCTCAGCCACTGGGTGACTGCGGCCTGCAAGTTTTTGCTTCAAAAGCAGCAAACTAACACAGTATTTAAGCACACACACCGCATTTCCCTTTCCTGATGATAAGCTGGCATGAGGCAAAGATCAGCAGAGAGAATTAGATTATTTCACACTGATCTGAGATGATGTACCAAATTTATACCCTTTTTTTTTTTAAGCCTTACTGCAGCACAGACAGTTCAACAGCAGTGTCTCACAGTGCACAAAAATTAACACCTCAACAAAAACAAATCTAGAAAAGATAAAACCCTTGGCTTTCCCTCTTATGTCAGACAGGACGGCCATCACCTTGCTCCCTGTGGAGCACCAGCTCCATCAGTGCCCACTGATAAACTCAAGGCTTTGTGTCACTGGTGTGGAACAGTCGGGTATTGATACAGCACAAAAGCAGGAGCGAGGCGCTATCAGGAAATCCGCTGTCTCTGTTCGGTCCAGTTGCATTCCGTATCTCCAGAATTACCTGACCGGAATTCTTAATTTGAGAGCCAGAAGACACTGCACGAATAAACAGAAATATGCTGCCTTTGCAAGTTTCACGTTATAAAGGCTGGATTTGCTTCCCGCTGCTGGTACGTCATTCATTAAGCATCTCATCAGCCGAGCGGCTGCTAATTATTTCGATAAAAATTAAGCAGGATAATGTAAGGAAAGGGAAAGGAAAATCACCGTGGCTCCTGGAGCGAGCCAGAGTGATTCACGGCTCCCACTCACACAGATGACTTTCATTTGGAATTCACCTTCCCAGGCCTTTTGTTCGGGGTTTTCCCCCACTGCTCCGGGGAGTGTTGGGGGGGCGCGGGCCCCGNGACCCGGCCACGGGAGGGGGCGGTGCCGGTGCACTGCGCATGCGCGTCTCCGACACGCAGCGCCCCCGCTGAGCGCGCGCGGGCACGCGGCCGCAGCGCCGGGAGCGCGCGGGGGGGATCCCGGTGGGAATGGAAGGGGCGGGGGAAGGAAGGGGGAAAAGCGGGACAGAGCGCGGCAAAAGCGAAACTTCCCTGACCGGGAATCGAACCCGGGCCGCGGCGGTGAGAGCGCCGAATCCTAACCACTAGACCACCAGGGAGCGATGCTGAACTGTCTCGCTCGCCGCACTTGAGGTGCTGCCTCCCTGGCCAGCCAGGGGTGGTGTCACCGGGACTGGGGTTTTGCTGGGGCTGGGGACTGCGGTACAGCGGGCGGGGGCTGCCATCCGTCACAGGAGCCGGTGAGTGTGGTACAGGGACCGGGAGCTGCAGTGGGATTGGCGGCTGCGGCACAAGGATCAGTGAGGCCTGCGGCCGCAGCTCCGCGCGGGAGCTGGTGACCGTGGCACAGGGAGCACTGGGTCCGGAGCTGTGACACCGGGATCTGCGGGGCTGGGGCAGAGTACAGGACCTGCAGTCAGGCCGGGATGGTGGAGGAGCCGGAGCCTTGGGCTGCAGCAGCACACGGACATCACCCGTGTGCTGCAGGCCGGAGGGTTCACTGCCTTTGGGGCGCTGTCCGGGCGCTCAGCCCGCACACCGACCCCAGTTCTGAGTGTGCTTCGGGCAGCACCTGCACCCCCACCCGTTCCGAGAATCCCATCCTGCCACCCCAGCCCCACACCGACCCTTGGGGTCCTCAGGAGCTCAGTGCAGAGCCGGTTCCCTTTAATGAAAGCGAGTGCTTACAATTAGGGCAAATGAGGTTTTTAAGCTCATTAATCTCTTTTTCCTAGTTGCTCAAGTTTCCTGGCACTCCTGGCTGTTCCCTGGGAAACATGGCTATTTCCCAGTGCTGGGTAAAAGCACAGCTTCCACCCATCCAGTGCATCCTGGAGCAGGTGACCCTGGAATGGCGATCTCAGGAACACTGGCTCCAGTTATCCCTCCCATCACCCCAGCATGGCCCTGCTGCCGTGTGGCTTCTCCGCGAGGCTCTAATGGCCTTTCCCGTCTGCTGCCTCTGACTCACGTTTTAAAGAGATGAATGATGATGGATCCTATTTGCCAAGAGAGTCATCACCATGAATCACACACCCACACCCTCTCCTTCCTCCAGCTCCATCTCCAGCCCAGCTCTTGCACCTTTCCCCATCCAAAACACTAGCTACTTGTGGGGCTCCCCAGCACTAGTCTTGGATCTTGCACAGAGTCTGCACCCAAGAAGAGATGCTGAGCCTACCCCAGCACTTCCAGGGGAGCAGCAGTTGGGCCCAGGCTGGCAGCCTGTGGCCAGCACTTGGCTCTGGACACTGCCCACTTGGCCAGGATGAGCAGAGGCTCCCACTGCTGGATGGTAGTGCAACCCCTCTCAGACCATGAATGTAAAATTCTTTAAGAAACACTTGCCGTGGTTTTGGCTGAGGGTTGGGACATGGTGCCAGCAGAGAAAAGTGGCTTCTTCCTGCTTTTTGCAGTTAGTTACTTTTCGATTCTGCTGTTTATCTGCTTTGTGGGATGGAGCCATCTGCCCTCCCCTCACCTTAGCCTGGATGCTCCCAGCAGCATCTCTCCTCCAGGATCAGGTCTCATACCAACCCCTCTGTCCTTAGCCTCACTTGGAGAGATGTAGTTTTACCTAATGAAGAGAACGTGAAGAGAAGGAAAAACACTCCCAACCTTTAAAATAAACACCCAAACCCCACAAAACCAAAACCAAGCAGCGATGCCTCAAGCCTAGCTGGGCATCCTTCCTCTGACCACACTGAGGATCTTTGCTGGCCTCTCCACAACCTATTTGCCTGCTCTGCACTGCTCTTTTAAACTTGGAGACAGCAGCTCCCAGCTCCAGCCATCCATCCATAACTCCCCCTGTGCTGTGCTGTTTGACTGCCAGAGCTTCCATGGAGGAAACTGATTCCCTGAGGTATCACACTGTCAAGCCACACCAGCACCACAGCTGCAGCTTTTCCACATTAGAAATTTCTCCAGCCTTAGCTCCCAGTGCCAAGGTTACTGCTAGGACTGCAGTCCCATGCTCCCAGCTCAGGAGAACGGCGTGAGGAAGTTTGGAATTCACCTGCAGCACCCGTGGTGGAGTTTGCAGCTCCTCAGTCCAGAGCACACCCTGGGAACAGTGTCCAGTATCTTGGAAACATCAGACTGTAAATATTATTTAGTCCATTCCTTCATGAGAGAGCATCCACAGAGCCGGCAGACAAGCCAGAGGGATAGGATGGAATATTTCAATTGCTTCTCGCCTCAGGCTGCTGCAGGCAGTTGGTATTTACCTGATGAGTTCATAACATGCACTCCAGAGAGGATTTCAGTGCTGGTAGAACAAAACAAAGACATTCACCCCATTTTCTCCCAAAGGAATTCTTTATTGACAAGTTTCCTCAGTCTTTATTTTAAAGAGAAACAGTTCCATACCCAAGCTCCTGCAGTCCCCATTTCACTGGCTCTGTTCCTCACAGGGAGGCCAGTTCCAGTCAAACAAGGAGTGCCCGTGAACAACACTCTACACTCCACCTATGGCCTAGTACATCTGCCCACTAACATCTCATCCCACGTCCCCAGGTCTGCAGAGGGAGGTGAGCAGGGGTGGGGGAAATGGAGATTAATCAAATCAGTGTCAAAACTTGCTTCTCTAAAAGGTCAGAGGCAGTTCAGTCCCTCTGGGGTGATAAACCACTAAAACTACCCAGATATGTACATAAGTTTAAAGACCTGAGTAAGTCCCACTTCGCCTCTAAGGCACAGAATTGCTCACTCTAGGTATTTCTATGTGGAGGCACCTTGCCTAGAATAAGATCAGGCCTCTAGGAGAAAACTAGGAATTTGTCAGCTCCTGAGCAATGAAGCTGGACATCAAAAGAGCAAAACATCCAGCCCCTGGAGGGACTGGGTGAGCTCCATGACTCTCTGCCAGTTTTGTAAACCAAAATTAGAGCTGGGGCTTTCAACTGAGAAACCCATCCAGTCACAGCCAGATGTACCAGCTGGAGGAGCCCTCTGAGAGCAGAGCAGAATCCCTCCAATGGTATCCATATTCCAGCCTTCAGAAATTCCTCCTCCAAGAACGAAGGGATAAGCTGAGAAGGGAGAAGCAAGTTTTATACACTCGGGAAACAGAGTGCACCACTGAATTTAACACAAGAACTGGCTTTATAAACATGCTGCTATGACTGCATGATGCAAAACTCCAGTGCTCAACAACCAGCTTTAGAACCCTTGCAGTCTCCTCTACAGAAAATAAATCATAAACAAGTAAAGCATAAGTGATGTAAGGCTTGCAATTCAGCTTCAGAGTCCAAGGGAGCATCGCCCTAATATGCCAAAGCTTTTTTTTTTGTTTGTTTTTAAGCTTTATTTCTTTAAAGTTCATTGCATTTAAAAATAAAGATTCTTAGTTTTGTTAAAGCTAGAGCATTAGTGTAACAACGAGGCAGCTGCTAAGTGAAGTTTACCTTTCAGAAGCCCAGAAAAAACCCCAACTGTTTACCCCATTTACCTGACAGCTCCAATGAGAGCCAGAGAAAACAGTAACAGGAGAAGCCTGGGAACTCCCAGAGTAGCCCACACAGAGAACAGAGCCAGAAGCTGAAGCTAAGGTGCCCATGCACTTGGCTTCTCGAGTTACTGCCCTCTTCAGGCTGCTCAGGGCCAGGTATCTGCTCCAAGCTATGTCAGACAAGGGAAAACTGTTTTCATCCACAGCAGTGCCATTTCTGAGCTACTTTAAGGAAACTCCAGCTTACACGCTCTCCCAAAAGGACAGCAGTGATACATTTAATCTACAAACTTTAGTGTAAAATATTATTTGTGTACAAAACTTTGCATTCTCTTTATTTGACTTGGATCCAGCAGCAGTGTCTATGAATGAAGGATGGATGTCTCCAGACTGGCTCTCAGCCCCTTCTTGGATGTTGTTGCTGTGGTGAAGGTTTGGGAGGGAGGGGGCTCTTCCAGTTGTGCACAGCTGTGCAAAGCCACATCCAGGTCTAGAAGGGAGCATTGTCTTGTGGAGGCTTGTCCCCAGCTCCAGAGGGAGAGTGGAGGCCGTCAGTGCTGTTTTCTCTGCTGCCCACCACTCGGGACTGGAAAGAGAGAAGAGAGTGAGGACAAGAAAGCAGCACTGGGAATACCAAGTCAATTCCCCCTTGTCGAGGACACCTACTGTAGCCAAGACTTCACATATCTGAGAGGCCATTTGCCCGAATACTAGTCTACAAGAAAAACATTGCAGAAATTAAAGTTTCTGCACAAGGCTTCACACTCTGTGTTTACAAGACAAAGCAGACTGTTACCTTTATGGTCCCAACTCTATCTTCAAAGGACTTGAAGGTTGCAGAATTCCTTGAAGAAAGAAGAGGGGAGAAAAAAAACAACAAATCAAGACAAGTTAGTTCTTAACCATATCATATGGCACAGTGTGACTGGGCTCTGTGGCTGTTCCCCTGCAATGACACCATCACCCAGAACACTTCTAGCTCCTCACAGCCTTTAGTACAAATCTCTCAGGCACACCAGGCAAGGACACCACATCCAAACGCTGAAGGAAAACATTTATACCATGTGCAGTGCACTCAGTTGCTCAAGCTAAATTGTTGAGGAAAACATGTCCTAGTTCACTGGGGAATCAAGGCACAGTAAGTTGAGAAGAAATCAGCTCTTAGCTTTAAAAAACTTCCAGCTAAAACCATTTTGTTTTAAATAGTGGAAAGGGAAAGCTGAGAAAGGTTTAAAACGAAGACTTCAGTTTCCTGTATCACATCCCATGGGGAGGAAGGGGAAGGGCCACGTACCTGCATCTATCAGCAGTTTTATTTCTACAGGGGTGATCATTTGCATCAGGAAATGCTCATGAAAATCACAGTGTAATAAATTAATTAGAGCATTTCATATTTCTAGCAAAGAAAACCAGGTCAGTTGTTTGACAGCCCAACAAGCTGCTTCACTGGCAAAGGATTTCAGAGAGTGCTCTGTACTGAGCTTCCAGACCAGGCAATTACTCATAGAGCTGCTCCCCCAGGCCAGGCTGCGGGAGCACTGCGAGATGACTCGCCTCGTCTCAGTTATTTTTGTTCCAAGGAATTGCGTTAGATTTGCAGCCATAAAACCACCTCTGCTGATCTGGAAAGAGGATGAACAGAGAGAGTTCTGTGGGCCTTGTCCAGCCTGGCAGTCGTTTCTCCTGCAAGGAGATCACCACCTAAGGCACAGTGAGAGAAGGCTGAGGAGAGGGTTCCTGTTAGGATTCACCTCGGTGTCAGCAATGGCTGTGCCATACATTGTGACAGAACTGTACTCCTGCCCTTCAGGGACCTCTGAAAGCTGCAAGCTTCAACCAGGCTTTGGTACAGGTGCAACACTGCACTTAGTCCAAGACAAGACAGGTGCTAATAATCTTAAGAGATATTTAAAAACCCTTTAAATAATCAAACTGCAGGCTGTGGTTAATCCATGCTCTGAGAGGGGCCAGCTCAAGAAAGGAGCTGGTTGTCCAAGTCAGAAGAAACCCCCCAGCAGTGATGGAGGCAGCTGTCCTCCCCCCAGCCCCACTCAGGAGACACAGGCATGGGCTACGTTACCTCATGGCTGGCATACTTATCGAGTGGCGGATGGAGTAGCCGCTGCTCGGAAGCATTTGGGACAAGGAGGAAAAAGTTAATGACAATTTGACACCGTGCAAAAGCAGCCTAACCCCAGGTCTGAAGCACTCACTGTCCATACACAGGCTGCTGTGGACAACCCAAGTGAAGGAGCCAGCCCTCTCTCCCCTTATTTAACAGCTGCAACCCCAAATTTAGTTTTCCAGACACAGGATAGCCAATATTTAACTGCAACTGTGATACAAACGTCAATCCCAGGGCACCGGCTTGTGGTAGATTTCTCAATCTGTGTCAAAAGTTTAGGCAAGGCTTAAATAACCAGCTTCCCCTTTAAGGTCTGCAAGGGCCTGGCACAGAAACAAATGCTCTTTTAGAGCCTTGAAGAGTATCTTACCTAAGGGAATGTGAGATGGAGTGAGCCCTGGGAGAGGCCACGGGCAGCAGAGAGAAAAAGGAAGGAACAGTCAGGAACTTGTGCAGAGCCAAACACAGGGACACGGTCACAGAACCATGGGACAGCAAAGTCAACTACCCAGGAGGAAGCCTCTCAAAGTAAATCACAGGAGCAAGCAAAAATAATGCTTTTCATTAACTCCAGACAAGTTAAGATGTTTGTCAAAGAGCAATAACAGTACCTACATCAACTTAGAACCCAGTGGGGAGGGGAAGGAGTAGATGTGCAACAGCAAACCAAAACATTTTACCTATCCCCCACCTATTGCTTTCACGTTTTTTTAAGCATTTTTTCTAAACTGAAGGTTTTACCAAGCTACATTGGTAGAAATACCTCCTTCCCTCATTTCCCCCTGTGGTCTCTCATACAAAGACAGCATTGCTCAGACTTCTGGTGAGGACTTGAGTAAGGGCAACCTGCAATGGATACCTGCACGTTATCTTGCCAAGCCTACAAATCTCAAAGTTACAGTTCAGAGAACAAATGTACTGCAGGTTAAAAAATATAAAATTAAAGGTTATCATGTTTACTCTGTAACTTGGTTGCCCATTTTTAGGATGAGATTTTGCAATGCAGTAGCAACTCAGCAATCTGAAACAACAGACTGAATTTCCTACTTCTATTAGGAAGATTACCAGGATGCTCTAAAGAAGCTTCTCCTGCCAGAGCAGTGTTTTATTCCACTTAAATATAATTTTTGTCCCTGCAGTAGGAAGCAGCAAGCTGGATGTGAAGTACTTGGCAACGAGTACAAGGGCTTTTCCTGACAGTCAGAGCAAAGATGGGCTCTGTGGTTTCATTTCCCCATATATCCAAGTCAACTCTTTGGCAGGGCAGATGCCTTGAAATGCTGCCTTTGCATGTGAAATAAATAAACTTTCTACTTACTCTTGCTTAAAGGAGAACAACACAGATAACACATCCATGCACCATGCTGCTCCATACAGAATACCACAAGCACTGGTTCCTTGTTCAGTATCTTGGCCTGGACCTAGCAGTAACCCTTTTCCTGCTTCCGTAAGAATTGAAAGTTTACAGAAATTCCAGAATCTGCAGGCACTTTGGCTTCAGGCTAACATTTCATAATGAATTTGCTCATAGCATTATGTACAGCAGCAAACTTCATCAGACACCATGAAGTGCACAGGTGGACACAAACCCACGAAGCAACAAAAAGAAAACACTTCCAATTTTGCAGTTTACTGGAATCAGTAAAATGCAGGAACAGAATGTCTAAAGGACAATTTATTTTTTAACTGTAGGTGGAGATAACAGAGACATCTGAACAGGCCAAGATTTGAAAAAATCCCACCCACTAAGGTACATTTCCTCTCCTCAGAGCAATCCAGTAGAACATTAATGCAGAGAGCACATGGTTACAGTTTTAATTTCCCAAGGTTACAATCCACACAGCAAAATTATTTTGACCAGAATACAGCAAGTCTAAAGATTTAACATGTTACTTGTATTTAAAAACAATTTTATCCAAGCATTTTTAATGGAATTAGGCCCACACCCTTGGTGTGTTGGAGGCTCTGTCCCATTCATCAGGCCTTCCTTGCATTTATCAACCGGTGAAGGCTGACTAAACAAGGAAATCCCCTCTGTTATCTCAACACTTCCAGTTCTGGAAAATAAACTCGCTTTACAAGTGAATTTGTAGTGTAAGAAGGAAAAAAAAAAAACAGAGTACAATAATGGAGGTCAGTGTCAGCTACAAGGGCTGTAAGAGAGATTCTCTGGGAACAGAGATCATCCCACTGGTTCAGAGCAGTGATCACAGCAATACAACAGACTTCACTCCTCATCAGCTCTGATCACATATCAGAACACCAGAGTTCATCTGGCAAGGGTGAAAAGTGGGACAGTTCCTGCAAAACCTTATGCTCAGAGTTAAACCTTCTTCAGTATCAGAAACAGGAAGACTTGGATGCAGCACAGGAGATAGAAGTCTGTTTATATATGCAGAGAAAAACTGAAAGTCATAAAAAAATATCATTACTGTGTTCCCCCGCAGGGCCACATATACAAATCCTGCTGAAATAACTTTGGCAGGGATTCCCAAGTGATAAGGCAGAAGCTGCCTCTATTTCGTAACACCTCACCCAAGGTATTAGCTATAAAAAGAAATGCAGATGTTGAAGCTGGGAAAAACCATTGCTGCAAAGGTCTGGCTCATGCCTGGGCCAGCTGATTACATGGCCAGTTTTTCACACCCAGCTCTGCCACCAGGAAAGCACCCCAGTATCCCCTCCCTCCATCACCTGCTCCTGGGATGGCATAAACATTCCAGCAGCTGCATGATCTGCATTCTCCCAACTCAAAAACAACAGGCAGGACCAAGCCTGTCAAAACAGCTTCGGCCTGTGGCAACCCCGGTTCAGGAGTTCCCCATCCCAAAAAAACCACAGCTCCCATTCGTCTGCTGCAATAGCCTGGCCAGACAGCAGAAACCAGGCCCCAAATTCACTTATCTGTTTGGCAAAATGTGTTCCTACCACATCTTGTGCCAGTATCTGTAATCTGCTATGATTACATGAAAGTCTCTTTTTCCAGCAGACTAGGGAGTTTCCAGGGAAGAAAAGTTACAACTTGAATGCTGGAAAGGGTAGGAAGCCAGCTAGTCCTCTGCCAAACTCAGAGATGTGAGCTACTGAAAACATCAAAAAATACCCTCCAGGAACACAGTAACTAACTGAGGACAGAACCAGAATAAATCAGTACTATGTGATCAGAGGCCAACAAGTTCTTACCACTCAGATACTCCCAGCCACAGTGGAATAGGAAATTCCCTACAAAGAATGACAGCTACCCATTCAATCCAAGGTTTGAGACAGCATGTTAAATACAAGCTCTAAAAACCCTTCCTTAGTAACCTAGACAGGCTGTACATCCAGAATTAGCTCTCAAATCCAAGAAAAACATGGTCAAGGGATTCTGAATGAAAAATGCGGATACTACCATTATTGGGGAAGAAATCTTTAGCTTAAAGCTCTGAGGGGCAGGTAAATCACCAGTTCTAACCTTGAGCTTTGAACAGCTGAGGAACTCACAGAGCAAGAATCTCAGTCAGGAGAACCTGTCCCTCTTGCCAGTTTAGAGAGGAGTTTAAAATTTGCAATTATTTCAGTGGTCATGTACTTAAGGAATGGAGATAACTCCAACCACAGAACAAGTTTTTAATGTTGTCATAATCTTCTGAATCAACTGATATTTTCCAACCAACATGATATAACTGTGCCTGGAAGACATGCTGCCCTTCTCCATGGAATGTCAACACCCGAGGCTTGAAACCACATGGAATGCAGCAGACTTTCCCTTTTTGTTTTTAATCATAACAGAGCACAGGAGGGATGACCCCTCTCTAATCCAAAGCAGTTACACTGAGAAAACACACCTTCATCATCCAGTAAGAAATGGAAAAGGGAAATTTTAATTCTTATTTCTTACATATGATATAAAAGCTGCAGTGAATCCATATGACAGTAGAAGGGGAAAGGATGCTGAAAATGTTTTTTCAATTCTCCTAAACCAAACCAAACTTAAATGCCTTAGAACAGGTTTATCCCTTCAGTACGTCTTCAATAACTGTTCAATCTGTCCTAAACTACAATGCACAAGGCCACACAGAAGGTGGCAGTCCATCAACATCAACATGCTGTCAACTAAGTGGAAAAATGGAAAAAAGTCTAGTTATTGTCTAAAGTCCAATTCCTGTTTGAAACCAAGATCAAAGCACCGGAGTGCAAAGCAGAAATCTTACCTCATGTCACCAAGCTTCCTGCTGATAACAGAACCTACATTGGAAAGGGCTGCTGAAGTCTTCTGTCCCGCCTGGGAAAGGGTTTCCTGGGTCTTCTTGTAACTACATGGAACAAAAAAATCATAAATTGAACTAACATGTTGGATCCAAAAGTGTCCCCCTCATTTTGAAAAAGGACCCCAGATTAAAGGAAAGAAGCTGGGTTAGTGAGCTGCACTGACTTCACTGAAAGAGCCACTTCCAGATTTGCATATATTCAAATACTTGAAGTTTTACAAAAGCAGCAAGTGTAAGATTAACCTTTCTATATGCTCACCTTATACTTTTGACCATATGTTCTTAAATCTAACAAACATCTGCTAAAACCAAAGTAAAACCAATTTTCCACATGGAAGCTCTAACACCACAGCACTGTAGCCTAATTGCTCTGCAACCATCTTTTCTTGTCCTGGAGAAAACAAATCTAAGAACCTATTCCATACTAACCTTTCATCTTTGAGGAAGCCATAGCATTTGTTGTGAGGTTATGTATTGGAGGAAAGAGGCAAGAAGCAAGACCATCATCCCCATACAGAAAATAAATGCAGGAATCAGCATTAGCTCTACAGCAGCAGTTTAGAAATAAATTGGTAGAGAAGTTTCCTATCAGTTACCATTAACCACAGTAGGTAAGAAGTCTGACAGCTTTTATTTGTCAGCGGATTATTTGAGTTTATACCTGAGCTGGAGACACTTGAGAACCTTTGTTTCCTTCAGATGAGACTAATCTCAGGAACAAAGATTCTTTGTGTCACTTTCATTAACTCATTCTCTCTAAACTATTCTACAGTTGATGATTAACATCTAGATTTATGTCATTCTTCAGACTACAAAGAAAAGACTCAGGCTGGAAAACAAGTTCAACATTTTAAATTTTTCTTATTCCAAATATTTCAGCCTGAGATAATTTTATTGCCTGGAGAGGTCATTTAGGAGAAGGACATTATAAACAGCCTCATGTTCTCTCATGCTGAGCTCCCTTGACTACAAATACCACAGTGACAGATGACTTACTCACATCTCCTTCTCTCTAGGCAGAAGTGCATGGACAGCACCACAGCACCAGAAATGGATTTGAGCAATTCCAATTACAACATGTTGGTTTACTGGGGTTTTCTTTAATACCACAGCCAAGTATTTCTGAATCATGAATATACACAAGACAGGCAGAACAGGGCAAAACTGCATCAGCTTTTCCTTCCTTTTTCCTGCTTCTCAGAGAGAATTCCTATAATCTACACATTTTTCAGATCAATTCTTCTCAAAGTCAACAGCTCCAGAAGAACCTGAGCATGCCCCAACAGCAAGGCTTCAACATTTACTCTGCACAGCACAATTTTCTGCACCTCAGCACAATTTAGGAGTGAACTGATCAGCACCAAGGCTGCTCGATCTCATACAGGGGTTGCCTTCCTATTTGCAACCACTGTGTTTGAGGAGGATCTCAATCCCTGCCTTCAGCAGCCAGGCTCCTCCCTGGCTGAGCCCTGTCATGGGATTTGATTTAAAGCTGCCTAACAAATATCGAAGCCCTCGTGCTCACCAAAGTATGTAGTGCTGACTCTATGTCTGCTTGGCACTCAGAGTTCAGCACTGAGAAATGGTTTACAGCCTCAAAGGACACCATCACGCCATTCACAATGCAAAATTCCAGGTATTATGCCCAGCTTCAACAGATGAAGGGCAGAAAGTTTCCAATCATGTTTTCCACACTTGACAGCAGAATTTTTAATATAACTGAAGAACAAGCACTTGGATGCTGCTGTTTCTGCCTGAGTGTGCTCCTTCCACCAGCACAACTGCTTGTGCTGGCACAGCAATCTAGATCAAGGCAAAGATCTGGATTAAATATAAACTTGGAAGCACATAAAAACAAGCAGCAGCTGGATCGGATGGCCAGCCTAGTCCTGCATCCACAGCTCCCACACACACGTACACATCTCACTGCTGCCAGGCAGGAGGCAGAGCAAGAAGCACAGGGAGATGAGCAGCTCTGTAACCCAGAACTGCCACCAGGCACACATGTGCAGCTGCAGCTGTGACAGCCAGGGATCAGCTTACACAAGGCTTTAATGCAACTTAACTACACCCAGCCCTGACCTAGAAGTTGCAACTCTTCTCCTGCAAGTGCCACAGCCTGGTTTTTCACGGGTGTAAATTTACAAACACTCACTTTCTTCTCTTAGCCCCAGCACAAAGCACAATGGAATAATCCAAATCTGAGAGTAATAAATATAAGCTCTGGCTAATACCCTGCTTTACTCACAGGCAATTGGCTGCAGCAGAAGCCACAGAGATGATCTCTGCCCTGTGCTGTTCATCCCGTGGTATTCCAACATTTCACTGCACTCCTTTCCTATAAACCCTGACAGGAAGGAGTGAAATCTGCACCCTCAAATCCTCCTTTATCCATTAACACCAGCTTCCTCTCCCTTGCTTTTATCCAGCAATCACCATGTGAGCTGTCTAGCTAAAGGCACAAACCATGTAAGTGAGCTCACATTCTGGTTACAGTGAAATTGGATCTAGGAACAGACTGGTGTGGGTTTTGCCTGTTTATGTACTGCTTGCAGAGGGAAAGTCAGTGGCCAGGAATGGCAAACACCAGGAAATTCCACAGCACACAAAAGTACCATAGGGTCAGGAGTCAGGTCCATTCCCAGTTCCCTCAAGAGCCTTGTTAGTTACAGAACAGAGCAGCACTAAAACAGGAAACATGATCCATTTGCATAAAAAACCCCAAAACAAATTAATAAAACCTCACCCTTGGGCTTCTTGAACTTGCCTTTCTGCACTCACTGAACTTTAGAGAAATAGAAATTCTGACTGATTTCTGAAAGGTTGCTGATATCTTTTAATCCCCTCACGTCTCTTTCTCGCCAGCACCAATTGTCACTCTGTCCAGTGCCAAAGCAAGCAGGAAAGCTGAGGTGTCACAGCTCTTCAGACCCCAAGTGCTCCACAAAAGCACATTTCCGCCACATTTCTGGTGCTTATGAAGTACAAGGAAACAGATACAACCAGAAGTTTTCTACTCTAGCAGGCACACCCAGGGAGGGACTCTGAACACCACTGGAGTCAGCTACTGTCAGCAAGCACAAAAACCAAGGTCATTCTACTTGGCAAGTGAAATGGTGACAGTTAACAGCTTCTTAATCTTGAAAACAGAGCTGAAAGCAGACCTGGGTACTTCAAAGTTTTTTTCTGTTACTCCTACATTTTATCTCTGCTCCTCTTTCTCCCATGTTAGGAAGAAAACTGTGCATTCACACATGCTGCTGATAACCAGCCAGCTCCAAGGACTGCATTTTATACCCACTCTAGAAAACAGGAAAAGCTGGCTCACATCTAAGACCTACCTCCCCAGTTTAAATCAGCTCAGAAAATAATGACAAAAACCTACCTGCTCCCACTGCAGTACTGTAAGGGATTGCCCTATATGCTGTGGGAAAGGCACAGTGAGAAGGACAAAGGCCAACTTCCATAATATCCTTCCATAATTTAGTCCAGATGAGAATTTAATTTCAGGCATTTAGTAAAAGCACATCTAAGAGAGATTTGCATTCAACAACTGGAGTAGAACAGCTGTGAGGTTTAAGCTGAGTCTATTTGTGGCCCCAACATGACAGGAAGCTGCCCTGGCCCCTACAGCTTTATTCTCATCAGGCACCACAGCAGAAAAGCAAAGCTCCTGCTCCCTGTTGGGGTAACAAGAAAATCAGTCTGGCTATTGCCCAGCTTCTCAGCTGAAGGTGTAAGGTGTGGCACACAGATTTCAGCTACCCAGAAGTTTCAGCCAGGGTAGCTGAGACCAGGCAGGCATTTATACAGTGTCACTTGGATACTGACCTGAGGAAAAGCTCCCTCTCCCAGCAGAGGCATTTATTGGGTTAAAAAAGTAAAAGCTAGGAAAGATAAATATCCAGGTAGATCTAGTGAAAGCAGAGCAGGAACACAGCACAGTTAGTGGCAGCAGACTGGCAGAGGAAAGCATTTGTTAAGGCTGAAGGTTAAGACACTCACGCTTCTGATTGAGTTAATTTTTCATTCCAGTCCTCCAGTGTGCTGCTGGCTGAAAGATATCTACAAACACAACTGAGGTTAGAGACAGCTCCAAGATTCACTGCAGATGCTTCTTCTGACACTTTCCACATTATTAGTGATTCTTTACACTTACAGTATCAGAGGCTTTATTTCTCTGACAACAGCTTCAGCCTCTCTGATACAGCCAGAAGGAAAAGAACTGTTTGAGAGGCAGGGAGATACCTAAGCCCCAGTTTCTTTTCTTTAAGCATGTTCAAACACTGAGCACAAAGAAACAAAGCCTGCAGTTTAAAAGGTGTCAGGAAATGAAAAACTTTGCATCTTCTGCTCCCTTCCTACATGTTCTGTTGTTGGTCTGTATTAAAAGCACACAGCAGTGAACTGATCTTAAGGCCAAAAAAGTCAAACTGCCACACCCAAAGATTTTACCAATACAGCAGGAACCAGACAAACAATTAAACTTTTGTTTTTCTGATCTTTAGAAATCGTGTTTCTCTATACAAAAACAGTACCTTAAGGGTTGTGACAACTAACACTGAAGGTACAGAACACTCACACTACAGAAGGTAGCTGCTCCCATCTCAGACAGAACACAGAGGTGTTCAAAGGAGGGGACTTAGCACCCAGAATTCACTTGCCCCAATTAGATCAGTGCCACCTGGCCTAATGATGTGATGCTCCCAATCCATGTTCTCCTCTTAGCTAAATAATCTCCTTCAACACAAGACAAAGGGAGAGAAACTTCAGCACAGAAAGCACTCAGGGGCTCCTTAGGTTCAACTGTGCAGCAGGAATCAATGATTCGTGTCTAATATCAATGGAGCTCTAATATAATTAAAGAATAAATTCCAGAAGCAAAAGCCAGATGCTCTTTGTCTGCATTTGTCACCTGCTTGGATACACAGCAAAGATTAAAATTCATGGATTTCTAGTGCTGACACTGGGAAAAGGGTCACACATCAATGCAGCAAATTCAGAAGCTCATGAACACACTGGCAGTTGCACAACCCCTAATTCCAGCTATGGGAAAGCACCTCCAGCCACTTCTCTCGCAGGTGCCCATACAGAAAGGCAACAGTCAAACTAATTCCTATCACATTCATGATGAGAAGAGAAATAGTTTCACAGTAAAGGTAGAGGTTCACTAACAAAACACCTGAAAGAAGAGACTAACCTACCAATTACCAGCTGAAAGGAAATTGTGGTTAAATTTTTGTCCCCTCCATTTTTATTTTTTTTTCATTCAAAATGTGGTCTGGTAACTGATTGGAATTTTTCTGCTGCAATAGCAAGACCATGACAGAGATGATGGTAGTAACAATTACTCATCTCCTCTGCAACTGAGGGATGTTTCTAGCTGGAAGCCAGGCATGCTGGAAGTAACAATCCTGCTTCACCCTGCCTCCAGTTCCCAAGCAAGCCCTGATGCCTGGGAGAACAAGGAGTAGCACAAATCAGGGAATGCAGCAAGGAACAAGGAGGTGATGCTGAGGAGCCCGAGGCACTCACAAGTCAGACTGTGTCACTTTGTCATTCCACTCTCCAAGTTTCTCAGATGTTTTCACATAACTAGAAACAGAAAGTGTTAATGAATATAACTTTAATATTCATTTTTTAGAAGACAATGACACAGATTCCAGTGACAAAGGAATAACAGAAATGGGACAGGGACAGAGGAGGGGAGATGAGGAAAAGAATAAACAGCAAGTGAACAGCTCAATGATCTGCTCTGCAGTATCACTGTCAATAACTTCAAACCCCAGTTAAGTTACAGGAGACTTTTTAGCCTGAATGATGCATCCATAGGCACCCAGAGTCTCTGACACCCAGAGCAGGGACAAACTTACCTTATGGACCCTCCTTTGGGCACAGCACAGCAGTGACCATACCCTTAATGCCTGTTCAGGAACAGCCTCACTTCACATATTTAGGACAAGATGACTCTGGTGAAGCACACTAATATCACAGATTTTTTTCCTAGGAACTGCAGGCTTTTAATTCAGGCTCTACAACCCAGGGAATGCTTCTGAACTGGCACAAGCTGCAAAACTGCTTGCACTTCTCTTTGAGCCTGAATTCAGAACAAAGTAGCAGCTGCCTGTGCCTCAAAGAACAGGCAGAAATAGGCAAACTGAACCAGTAAGTGTGATCCAGATCTCTAACAACATGGGCAAGAGCAGCCAGCAACAATTTATCCTGATCACAGCTATGAAAACTCAGTTTACACAGACACAAAAAGGATTTTTTTAGATTTTTTCCTTTACTCCAAAAACCCATCAGAAGAGAAACCTCCATCCACTCAAAAGAGCACTGGAATATCCTGCTGGGAAGTGTCACAGAGAGTCCCAGTTAGACACAGGAGTGTCACAAGTAACACTTACGCATTGGAGACTTGGACATCGTGCCAGCTTTTGGACAGGTTTTGCTTTAGCCCATCCAAGGGAGTCAGACCCAGCTTCCTCTTCAGCTCCCCACAGTGCCTCTCTTTGGCAGCAAGAACTTGTCTGAGAGTACCAATTTCTTCTTCAACCTTGGAGAAAGGCAGAAGTTTGTCTCAAATCACAGTTTAGTTAAAAACTGTAAATTAAAACAGATTTTAGCCTCCCTCAAAACTAGCAACATTTCATTAATTTTAAAAATTGGGAAGAACATCACATGAATTATTCAACTCAACATGAACTATGTTGGATTGGGAGGCCACTCAGACTTCACCTCCATACAAGTCACTGGACTGGTGATTTAGTGACCCTAAGATGAACAGAACCCCTTCCTTGTATTGTAATTTCAACAGCAGACACGATTCATCACCAAACCTTATTAACTAAGATTTTATCTTGTGTTTCTTTTCCTCTGATGTCTTAAAGCAAAGAGTTTTTCCTCAGAGCTCTTTCTTACAACACTTTCAAAGTACTCTGGAGCTGTTTCCAGGCAGAGTGGGTTCATTTCTACCTTAGCTGCTGCTCAGCAAGCCCTGCATGACCACCCAGAGCAGCAAAGTCCTCCCCTGCCACAACCTGCAAAGAACCACCACAAGATTCTCACATGAAGGAAAGGACAACGGAGAAACAGCTGCAACCATCTTCAGCCACGTTTCAGACAGAAATGATAACCTAACCTTCAAACCCCAAAACGTGCTCAGACTTTAGGATGTTACATTACAAACCATCAGCTCTTTGAAAGCACATAGGCACCAAAAATAGTTGCCTGAAAGTGTGATAAATATTTAAAAGAAAAAGGTAGCAACAAAAGCTTATTAAGTGCTCCAATGTTTCAGTTTCCTAAGGAAAAATGGCTTTCTTTTGCTTAGTATTTGCCTGAAGTGTTTTCTCTCTTCACATGGACCTAAAATCCTACACTGCGCTCATGGCATCAAAAGGCACTTATTTCCTTAGAGCCCTAAATTAGACTGTTCTGGGAAAGAGCAAACAACACACCGCAGCGTTTGAAGTATCTGCCAGTTTTGTGCATTTTAACAATTAGCTGAGAGACCCAAAGGTAACACTGCAAAAGTAAAAACCCAAAAAACAAACCCCAACAACAAAACACCCACAGAGCTCCTGTGGTTCCCGTTTGCTCCTTCCCAGCAGAACACAAGCAGAGCAAACCGAGCCCCCCTCACCTTGGCGAGCTCGGCTCTCAGCTCCTCCTCCTCGGCCAGAGTCAATCCCTCGGGGGCAGCACCCCGGGCCGCGTTATCCACGGGAACATCTGTCATGGCATCCGCCAGCAGACCTTTGTTGGGAGAGTTAAGGTTGATATCTGTCGCAGACAAGGAGCAGAGGGCACTGAATAAGCAAGCGGCAGGCGAGGCGCGTTATGCAAAGCAGGGCGGGGGAGAGGCAGAGCTGAGGGAAGGGGCTGCGCCGGGGCGGGGAACAGAAACCTCCGCTGGAGTTTCCTCCACGAGCATCGATGGGAACCGGCAGCAGCACCGGGCATTCCGCGGCCTTACAGCTCCTGTGCCCGGCAGCGTGGGTGGGGACGGGGCCCGGCGAGGGAAGCGGCGCCAAGGAGCGACCGCCGGAGCCGCTCCCCATCCCCGGGGCCGCGTCCCCCATCACGGCAGCGGCAGCTCCCGCACCGCCGCGCCCGGGCTNACGGGACAGCGGGCACGGCCCGGCACACCGGGCACACCGGGCACGGCCACACACACCGGGCAGCAGTGGGCACGGCCCGGCACACCAGGCGGCACCGGCACGGGGCACCGGGGACGGCCCTGCCTGCCACGGTCCAGCCGCTTTGTACGATCCCTGAGCTCCGTTCCCTGCCCCAGCCTCCCACCGGGCCCGTTAATTAGCGCTGATCATTCAGCACAGTAACGAGCCGCGCTGCCTGTCCCCTCATCCCTCCTTCGGGCTTTGGGGCTCCCGTTAGGTCCGGCGGTGGCTGCGGCGCCCGGAGCCTCCCCGGCACCCCCAGCCCGCCCTGGGTGCCCGGTCACCGGGATCCCCAGCCCTCTCCCGGTGTGCAGCTGCAGGGATCAGGCCACTGCCCGCTTCAAATATGCCCCAAAAACCGGATTCTCTTGTGGTGCCACCTGCAATGACACCAAAGGGGAAACAGTGGCAGGAGAGAGAGGTCTGGCCCGTGCCTGCTGCGGGCAGAGCTCGGCTCTGGTGACAATCTGCTGATCCCTTTGGAGGGAGTGGAGCGGGAGCCCAAACCTGCCGGCAGCACAGCCTGCAATTCCACCTGGGTTTGAGACCCGCATCAGGGCACGGGGAAGCCCTGGGCTGCTCTGCTGCCAACTATTTTGCAATCCCTTCCCTGAAAATCCCACAGGGTTGGGGCCTCGTTTCATTTTTAGAGCCTTTTCCCCTCTTTGGGTTCCCCAGGATGAGGCATGAAAAGGGAAGTGAATATAGATGGGGAAATGGAATTTGTCAGAGCCCTTTCCATCAGCACCTTGGCCACCCGAGCGGAGGCCACAAGAGCTCCTGGAAATGCCATTCCTGGAGCACAGCACATGACCTCCATCTGCCTGCTTGGCCTTGGAAGGACAGGGAGCACTTTAATAGCTTAACTTTTTATTGGGGGATTTTTTGAGGGGTTATTATGAAATTTGGAGCCTTGGTGAACACCTCATTTCAAAGCTGAGCTCAGTGGAAACCCAGGGAGTGGCTGAATGCTGAGCCCATGAGAAAAATCTGGATTTTTCCAAACTCACCAGAGCCTGAGTTCCTGAAAATCTGGCCCCGAGGGGTGGCTGCAGCAGGAGGAGCTGGGAGGGCTGCAGCTCACAGGGACTGCCGTGGCCTCTGCCAGCTCTGCCAGGCACAAAGCCCACTGCCAAGTCCAGCCTCCCTCAACAGCCAGGGATCAGTGCCTCACGGGATTGCCCTCCAAAAATCCCCTGCTCTAGCAGCTGATTTCCCTCTACCTTCAGGCACTGGCTTTTAATTAAATGCATCATGGTGCCAACTTAATTCCCCGAGACCTTGAAAGGGTTGGGAAGTGCAAAGCAATCCTAAATTTGGGGAGAGGGGAAAAATAAAATCCGTTTTGTGTTTTTGGATCTGCTCGAGCTCTGCTGGGGCTGGGCAGTTATTTGGGGGGCAAAATATCTGTGGAGGCATTTGTTCGCCCTGGCAGCCACAGCTCTGCACCCTCCAATCTCCCTGGTTCCCTTTTTGCTGCCACTGGGATTTTTGCTCGGTTGGGGCTTTTTTTTTGGCCGTTTGCTGGCGCATGCAGAAATGTCAGACCTGGGGCGAGTTCCCTTCGCTGACGCCCTTCCAGCCGTGTGGAGGCGGAGGGGAAGGAGGGGGCTATTTGATGGTCTCCTCTGGGAGGTGTGTGGCATCTCCCTGTGCCCAGGAAAGCGCATGTCCCCGGGCATCACATTGTTTTCCAGCCCTGAATTACAAACCACTGTTTCCCAGCAAAGCAAGGAATTGGGTGAACGGCCACGCACACAAGAAGCAGCACTCGTGGGCGAACTCGGCCAGCGCGGCTTCAGGGTTGAGGATGCTCCGGGTGAGCACCGGCATTCCTCAGCTGCCAATTCCCGGTGTCCGCGCCGGGCTCGGGCAGGCGCCGCTGCTCCGTGGCTTCGCTGGAAGCCGCCGCGTTCTGGGCTCTGTGCCCCCTTTTAAAGCAAGCCCTGACCTAGATTCCCTCCCTGCCCGTGCACAGCCGCCGGGCTCTCCTCTCCGCCGCTCCTCCCGCGGCTGGAAGGGGCCCAGCGGAGCGGGCCGGGCTCCTGCTCCTTGTGCCAGTGGCATCCGCCCCGGCGGAGCGGGGGGCGAGCCTGCACTGGCTGATACTGCTACAGCCCCTATCGCCCTTTCCCGGCCCGACGCCATTCCCAGGCGCCAGGTGTTAATGGAGCATCCCCCGAGCAGGAGGGGCTATCTCTGCTCGGCAGAGATATCACCGCCCAGAGGCAGCGGCGATGGCCCACGGCCAGCCTTTGGCTCTGCTGGTCCTCCCCCCACGGCAGTGCCCCCGTTCCCACGGGCCCCCAGGTATGTCTCATCCCCTGGGCTGACACTGGGGACACCAGCCAGAGGGTGAAATGGGGAGGGAGCACACCTGGTTGGCCTTCTGCAGAGTGTGGATGCAACAGGACCCTGTCTGCCCATCCCTGTGTCCATCTTCCCATCCATCCATCCATCCATCCATCCATCCATCCATCCATCCATCCATCCATCACTTTATCCATCCTTCCTTCCTTCCTTCCTTCCTTCCTTCCTTCCTTCCATCCATCCATCCATCCATCAGAGTCAACCCTCACTCACGGTTATATCCCTGACCTTTCCTTGGGTCACCCACCCATGCAGCCACATGGGCTAACATTTACCTGGGCACTGGTGGCAAAACACACATTTAAGAGCAAAAACCAGCATTTAAAAACAGTGTGTGCACCAGCACTCTGCCCCTGGGTCACAAAGGCAGGAACTGGGAGCTGGACACATTGGAGTATCCCCTGCAATCACCCTGGGAACTGCCCAAGGACCCCTTGCGTGCCCCCCAAAAACCTTTTATGCTTCAGGTGAGACAGATCCTCTTTCCTCATCCCACAGGTGGGAACAGGGGTGCAGAGCAATGTTGGGGTTCCTCTTTCCCCATCACCACTTGCCCCTGCGTGCTGCAGGGCATCGCCCGCCCGGTGCTGCCTTCCGCTTTTCTCCAGACCCAAAATAGCCCCCGGACAACGGTGGGGGGATGCCGGGGGCGACACTTCCTCTTTCTGAGATGCCACTGCGGCTGCTGGGGAAGGTACAGGGACTCTCAAGTGGGGATGAGCCGAGGGGACGTGGGCGCAGCTGCTGAGGCTGACATGAGGCATGGATCCGGAGCAACCTCTGGATTCCCAGCTCCTTGTATGGACCATCCCAACATCCCCCACTTTGCCACCTCCCTGCCAGTGTGGGAGGTTGGTGTGAGAACCCAGACCATGTGGCTGCATCCCATGGAGCAGTCTGGGGTGGGCTGGGATCCCAGCATCCCCAGGGGTTCCCCGTGCCCACCTCTCCACCCCAAGCAGAAAGCTGCACCCACAGGCTACCCGAGGGGTTCCTGTTAATGTCATGCTCTTTCCCAGAAAATGTCAGTGACTCCCTCACTGGTGGCTGGGCTTTCCCGCTGTCAGCTGGAGTCCCCCTGTTCCCACCACAAATGCCCTTAGGAGCCATGGGAGCAATCTCAGCTGGAGCAAGTCAGACTTTTCTCCTCTGAGGCCACTTTTGAAGATCACACCCCTCTCCCTGGAAAGGGGGCCCCTTAATTTCTGCTTTGTTATCCCAGCTCGTTTGACTGCTCTCAGCTCCAAAACAGTTCCTGGGGACACCTGGGTACTCTGTGTCAGCCACCAGTGCTGCCCCAACCGTGGGGTTTCTCTCTAACCCCCACCTCGTCATCTCTTGTTTCCACCCTTGTCACTGGGAATTCCCCCAGCAGCATTTGGGGTGAAGCTGATCATCTCTGCAGTCACAGCAGTCCAGGGAGCCACCAGTGCCATGGGGCAGGAGGGGCTGTCCCGTTCCAGCCCCACAGCAGCACTCTGCTCCCCACAAACCCATCCCTGTGCCCAAGAACACCTCAGGGGCGTGCAGGGGACATGGAGGGATGTGGGGTGAAGCCTCTGGCCTCGGGGCTTCCCATGCACTCCCAGAATGATGTACACACCTGGGACTATGCACTCCTGTTGATGCCTTAGGATTTTAGCTTTTATATTTTTCATATATTTGTAATCCTTCCATTCTTTAGTGTATACCTCTAAACTCCATGAAGAGTGTTAGCTACTGCTTTCCCGTTTTAGTCAGACAAAACAATTCCTCTCCAGGCCTGGGAATCAAGGACACCTCACTGTCTCAGGCCCTAAGAAATGTAAACAAAAGTGAGTTGGGGGGGCAGACTTGAGGTAAATTACTTTATTACCTGAAGCTATAATTGGAAGATTAACCCCCAATATGCAAAAGGACAAAACTTATAAAAGTATGAAAACCCATGATCCATCATCCATTTTGGGTGTAGCCCCTGGGGGGGACTTTGTCTGCCCAAAATGTCCCTGAAGGCCCTTCAATAAATATAACCACTTTTTATTCCCTTAAATTTGTCTGGCCTCGATTTTTAGGTAGCCCAAAAAGGCATCCCCTTGGCCAAGAACATCTCAGGAGGATGCAGGGGACATGGAGGGATGTGGGATGAATCCTCTGATCTCAGGGCTTCCTATGTACCCCCAGATTGATGAGCACAGCTGGGAGCATGCACTCCTGTGGGGACACGTGCACACATGGGGACAAGGGTGCAGCTGAAGGATCCGGTGGGTGATGGAGCCACGTCCTGTACCTGAGGCCTTGAACTCCGCAGCCCGGCTGGGCTACAAGGGAAACTTCCCGGGGACATGGCGTGCAAAAGCTACGCTGCTGTCACTGCAGCTGTGACCGGCTCTGGGCGTCAGCTGTCATTCCTGGGAGCTGGGGCAAGGATCAGTTCCTGCAGCTCTCCCTCGCGCTCCGGAAACAGGCTGGGCAAAAACCCTCCTCCTCCTCCCTGCTTCTGCCTGATTTCCCCTGCCCTGCCCAGGGCTGCTCTGGGACCTGTTTCCCACCCCGCTAACGCTGCTCTGGGATCCATCCAGCACCATCTGCCGCTTGGAAGAGCCCGGTTCCCTAAGCTGCTCTAATCCCTGAATCCTATCTGCGCCCCGCAGTCGGTGTGAGCTGCCGGCAGCGAGCATCTCCTCGGCTTCCGCAGCCCACGCTCCCGCAGCCCACGGCCACACTCCCTGCGGCTCTCCCGGCTTTTCCCTGCCCGTGATGCTGGGGCTGGTCGGGTTCTGAGCAGTCCCTGCGTTGCGGGAAAATAGGAAATGCTGGGAGAGGCAAGAAAAGAAAAGCAATAAGTGATGCTCGACGCTGCTGCCTCCTGGCCTTCCTTTGCCCTGGGAGGGAGGCGAGCTCTGAGCCAGGAGTGCAGCATCGGGAGGCGAGAGAGGGGAGAGATCCCCCGGGATCGGGAGCTATGGGGCAGCTGGCAGGAGAAGAAAAGGAGAGAGGGGCCGCGGAGAGGTGGGAGGAGGGTGGGGGTCGGTGAGCCTGAGGGTGAAAGAGCCGAACGCTGGAGCGAGCAGACCCGGCAGATCAGGAAGCCGGGGCCGGAGGAGCGGGGGGCTGGGGAGGTCTCCCCCGCTCTCCTCGCCGAGGAAGCGCAGGGAAGAGCTTCCCGGAGGATGCGGGGCACGGAGGGAGAGGAAGCGCCGGAGACAGCTGCACAACATCTGGCAGCGGCGCGGCCCCCCCGGGACCCCGAGGCAGCCGAGCGGGGGGGGGGGGCGGGCCAGCGCGACGCTTCCTGCCGCCCCTCCGCTGCCAGATGTGCACCCCGCTCCCCCCGGCCCTGCACCCCCACCCTTCCTCCCCGCCGGGACGTGCCCAACACCTGCTTCCAGCTCAGCCCCAGCTCGCCGGCGCTCCCAGGACCCCGCGGTCCCCGCAACGCCCAGGGGACACGCGGTCCCGTCACCTTTGGCATCCCCATCCTCTGATGGCCTTCCTGGCTCCCGCGGGCCGGGCCGGGGGAAACGATCAGAGCGTGTCAGCCAACGGGGCGCGTTCCCCTCCGTGGCACTGTGGTGCCCTTCCCCAGATCAAACCCAGGCGTCCAGCAGCCCCGGCCCCAGCAGAGCAGGGCAGGGGGTGTAGGACCACCCCACCCCGGCCGGCACTTCCCACCCGATCCCTTCTGCCCCGACTCCCTCTGGATGCAGACTGTCCGGGGCAGGGAGTTGCCCATTGAGCGGCCCCGGCAAATAGCTGGGTAAGGTTGAACTGCAAGACAGGATTAGCCGCGGGCAGGGAAAATAGCCTCTCCCTTCAAAAATAGCTTCCTGGGATTAAAAATAGCCAGAGGTCCCGGAGCTGTGGCTGCGGGGGGACACAGGCACCAGCTGGGTCGGGCCACCCGCTCCCGCGCCGGGGGACAATTAGGGGCATTATGGAGAGCTTAGGGCTGCTCGGAGCCATCTGGTCACAGGCAGAGCCCCTCGGCACCATCCCTGCAGCCGGGTCAGGCCCCTCCAGGTGATCCCATGAGCTCCATGGTGGGGATGCTCCACAAATCCTGGTTATTCCCCTTTCCAGGCAAGTCATGTGGTGCAACTGACACGCTGGAGAGAAGGGATGGTAGCCGGAGGAACCTAGACAGGATGGAGAAGTGAGCTTGTGCTGTCCAGAGGAGTCTATAGAGCTGGAACACCTCTGCTCTGGAGACAGCTTGAGAGGGCTGTGGACATTAAGCCTGAAAAAGAGAAGGCTCTGTAGGGATCTTAGAGCCCATTTCAGCACCTAAAGGGGCTCCAAGAGAGCTGGAGTCTTTGGACAAGTGCCTGGAGTGATAGGACAAGGGGCAATGGCTTCAACCTGACAGAAGGCAGGGATAGATGGGATATTGGGAAGAAATTTTTCACTGTGAGGGTGATGAAGCCCTGGCCTTGGTTGCCCAGAGAAGCTGTGACTGCCCCATACCTGAAAGTGCCCAAGGCCAGGCTGGATGGGGCTTGGAGCAACCTGGGAGAGTGGAAGGTGTCCCTGCCTGTGGCAGGGGTTGGAAGAAAATGAACTTTAATGTCCCTTCCAATCCAGCCCATTCTGTGAAGTCCTCAGGGATGTTTTAGGCTGTCCCACAGCACAGAGCAGGGGTTTCCCTGTGAGCAGAGGCAGGTAAAGCCCAGCTTAGAGTTCTGTGGGTGTCCCACGATATGGGGACTGCCCCACATCCCTGGCACTGGAAACCCCTAGTCTGGGGTGATGCGGGGACATTGCCAGGCACCCCAAATCCCTGCCAGCCCCGGGGGTTTTTCCCCCTGTGCCACAGGGAAGTGGCATCAAAGGTGACCAGCAGTTCCTGGGCTAGGAATGTGGAGCTCAGGTTTTCCCTGAAAACTCCAGCACAGGCTGAGCCCTGGGTGTCACAGCACTCGCAGGGAGGTGGTTGCAGTATCACCACCCCACTGGGGACCAGAGGCAAAGGTGGTCTCAATGATTCCTTGAGGGACAAAGACCAAAAGCCACCAGCGAGCACTCTGTCCCCGCACAACCAGTCCTGCGAGGTTTGACATTTTCACCTCCACCTCCTGTTTTCTGCTCTCCTCCTACCCAGCGCTTAGAAACGGCTTCTCTTTCTCTCCCTGCTTTTCTTCCCGCATTTCCGCTGGCTGTGGGCTTTGCACAACATCTCCCGGTTGGAGAAGGAGAGCGGAGACCTCCTCCCACGCCGATGGGAGCGCTGGGTGTGCTGAGGCTGGTGGGAGTCTCTCAGGTGGAGAGATTTTAGCAGGAGCCTTGTAAGGAATAAATCCTCAGTCCTTGGAGTCCCAGGAAAGGGCGAGTCCTTGGATCGTGTCGCTGCAGCCAGAAAGATGCGTGCGGAGTGACAGTGGGGACAGCTGGCAGGGAATGGCAGTGTCCCAGTCTGGAGCGGGGACAGCCACCCTCGGGGAGCAGCGGGGTGGGGTGGCCTGCCCGTGCCCCCCCCCATTATCATCAGCTCCATCCGTTCCGCAGCCCCCCTCTGCCCCCGCCAGCATTATCCAGCTGATCCCGCTCGCAGCCTCCCTAAGGCACTTAGAGGGGTTAAAAACAGCAACTGGCCCAGCCCTGACCCCAGGGGACCCTCCGAGTCCCCAGCTCACTTGGGGTGCTGGCACTGACCCGAAGCAGGGTGGGCACTGTGTCCCCCCCATTCCAGGACATCCCAGCTGGGCTGGTGGGAGCACACGCGGGGTGACCCTCCCATCACTCTTTTCCTGCCTGCACAGGCAGAGAGACGATGGGTGACATTAATGGGTACTGGGGGCGCTGTGGCGGGGACTATTTGTTGCAAAGGGGGGCAAGGGGGTGCCACAGCACCCAGCTGGTGCCCCCTTCCCGGCGCCCTTCTCCCTGCCTTCCCCAAAATCCCGCCCGAAGGCAGGGAGATGAAAGTGGGGTCACGCTGCCCTGCCTACCCACATCCTTCCCGCACATTCCTCTCCCTCCTTCATCTCTCCGGGGGTGCCCGTCCGCGCTCGGCTCCGCAGAGCCCAAGCTGGAGGAGACCTTGGCGTTTTCCCCTCTGTTAAAAATAGCCTGAGATTTATTTTCTGGCAGCATGGAAAGCCCCCGGGGCGGCCGAGAGGAAGCAGCCGGGCTGGGGCAGGCAGGGGCGGCGGGGGGAGAGCGCGGAGGGCAGGAAATAACCCCCGGCAGCGGCTGCCCTGGACGGGGAGAAGGCTCAGATGTGAACAGTGTGTGGTTCATGTGGAAACTCCCAGGACAGCGGCCACAGCTCCGGCCCTGAGCATCCTGCACTCCGGCCAAATGCCCCCGCCTACTCCCCACGGCCAAGGTCGGGCAGGGCTGGGAACACCCTGGCCTAGTGAAGGTGTCCCTGCCCATGGCAAGGGGTTGGAATGTGATGAGCTTCATGGTCCCTTCCAACCCAAACCATTCCATGATTATACAGCAGGGCTACAGCCCCTCTGGACTGTCCCCAGTACCTCAGTCCCTCTGCCCAAATCCCTGGGTTTGTTATAACCCCAGCCCCATGTCCTCACACCTGATATCATCCTTCCCACCTGTGACATACAGAGGGGATGATGTGGAAGTCCCCAGGATACTGCAGAAGCCCTGGGATGCTGGCAGTCAGCAGGCAGGGAGGGCAGGGAAGTGTCATGCTGAGGGAGCACTTTGCTTGCCACCACTGCCCCGTTCCCCTTGGGTCCATCCCAAACCACTCCTAGAGTGCTGGGCACTTGGTTTGGTCTCTGCATGGCCATGCCTGGAATGGAGGTGGCAGCTGTCTGCACACAAACCACACAGAGCTCTGTGCTGCTCTCCTCCTCTCGGCATTTCACTCCAGGGGTTCCCACCCACCCTCCAAGGATGCTCAGAGTGCCTCTGCCGGCGTCTGCCTCCCGCTGTCCCCCTGCCTAAAGCAGGACGGGGGACGGGGCTGCCCCCTCTCCTGGCTGGCACTTCCCATGTTGCTGAAGCATTCTATCCATCCCCTTCACTCCCACTCTCCGGGAGCACAGGACCCCCTCCTGTGCCGTGACCTCCCTGTGCTTCCCAGAGGGACCAGTTGCCGTTTCCTGGGGACCTTTTGGTTCTTGTCCCCCTTCCCCAGCCCATTCGTTATCAGCCTCACTATCATTTCCTCCCTGTCCACCCACCTGCTTATTTTAGCTGCTTCTTCCTTCCTCTCAGCTACTTTTGGAGCAGAGTCCGTCCCCTCTCCCCTCTGGCAGCCCCCAGCCCGGCCACACCACCCCCTGCACCCCCAGTGTCCCCTCCAGAGCCCGACCGGGGCCGGGCAATGCCGGGTGCGGGCAGCGCGGGGTGCCAGGACGTGCTGCCCATGGGCATATTCCCTGCCCGCCGCCCGGTGATAGAGGCTCTAATTGAGGCAGGATTCTGCCGCCGCTCCTCCGTTAATTGCAGCCTGCTCTGCCCTGCCAGGCTCCCTGGCTGGCCGGCCGCTCCCTCCCCGCGCTGCCTGGCCTCTGCCTGAACCCTGCCTGCGGGCTCTGCCCGCCTGGCCTGCCTCCCCCGGCCGGCAGTGCCTTCTGGAACGCTCCACCCTGCAAACTGATTTGCAAGGAAGCATCTTCCATCAGGGAAAAACCGATGGGTCATATCCCCGTTGCCCCGCCTGCTCCCTGCCTGCATTCCCGCATCCCTCCCTCATCCCCACACCCTGCTCGCATTCATGCATCCTTCCTGCATCGCCACATCCCCGCATCCATCACAGCGTGCCAGGAAGCACCAAGCGCTTCTCCCCCATCGACCCTCAGTGATTAAACCCCATTCCCAAAGCAAGGCTGTGATGCTCCATCACAGGAAGCTTTAAGGAGAGGCTTGGCAGAGCCATCAGCCAGTGCTGACCCCGCCAGGGACATCCCAGGGCCCCGCCAGCTCTTTTCCCTCGATCATTCCCACCCCCCGGGCCGAGCTCTCAGCAGCACTGTCCCCATTCCCGGAGTGTTCCGGAGTGCGGGGGCTGCCAGGGAGGGCTCCCAGCGTGGCGCTGCCAGCGGAGCCGGGAGATGTCGGCAGCTCGTTATTTATTTAAAGCTCCATCTTTGTGGGGAGTGCCTGTCCTGCAAGAGGGATCCGGCTGCCAGGGACGGACGGATTCGGCTGCCAGGGAGGGATCCGGCTGCCGGGGAGGGATCCAGCTGCCGGGAGGAACGCCGGCCAACAGCCACCCTCGCAGGGGCTTTTCTCCGTGCCCAAGGCTGGGCGATGCCCCCTGCCCCGAGGGAGGACACAGCCCCCTTTGCAGCCACCTCTCTCCTGCCTGGCACCAGCCATCGAGCGGGATTGGGGGACACGCTTCCCAACACCCCTGCTGTCACCCTGAGACGGGAGTGGGGCTTGGCCTCGCCACCGCAGTGGCTCAGTCCCTGAGTGGTGACAGGGATGTGTGGCTCGGGCGCCGTTTCCAAGGTAACCCTGGATGAGCTCGGCCTCCGCATCCCTCTGTGCCCCTGCATCCCGCAATCCCCCGCACCGAGGAGCCTCCCACCCAGTGCGGTAGGGGCTTGGTCCCTCCAGGGATGGGGATGGGAAGAGTACCGACCACAGGGAG
Organism: Toxostoma redivivum; assembly: GCA_013397375.1. NCBI lineage: Eukaryota > Metazoa > Chordata > Aves > Passeriformes > Mimidae > Toxostoma > Toxostoma redivivum. The sequence goes on from VXBI01014351.1 coordinate 211,886, forward strand.
GAGGGATAGGGAAGCGGAGAGGTCCAGGACATCCCTCCCCTCCCTGTTCCCAGCACAGTCATCCCCTGGGCATGGGTGTGTATGACCTATTCCAAAGACAGGACCTCAAGGACCTCGGGGACCAGGTCAGGGTGTTCCCGTCCTCCCTCCTGGAGCACCTCCCAGGGAGAAAACCAGAAATAGAATCTGTGGTTCCCCACCCTGCCCTGGGCAAGAGGCCATGGCTGCGGGTGGGAGCGTGCCCTGAGTCCCGTGGGATGCCCTGGATGAAGTCTCTCCCCAAGCATCTCCCGTCTGGGTGGGATGGGCTGAGGGGGCAGTGCAGTGGGTGCAAGGGTCCCCGGGGATCCCAACCCGGGGAGGTGGGGAATGTGGTGAGAGACATGTCATGCTGTCCCAGTTGGGACAGGCTGGGAGGAGACCTGGCCAGCTGGGAGCCTCCCTGTGCTGCCCAGTGCCTCAAAAAAAGCCAGTTTGGATGTATTCCAGGGGTCCCCTGTCCCTCCAACCCCTACTGTGCCCCAGGCCAGTATGGCAGCACTGAGTCATTCACCACAGATGAGCACTACAGCCCCCACTCATCTCCTCACCTTTCCCCTGCCCATCCCATCCTCGCAGTCCAACCAGGATGAACATCCCCAATTTTCCATTAATCCTGTCTTGTGTTAAACAAGTCTTTCAGGGCAGGCAGAAGGCTGGAGCTGGAGGGCCTGGAGAAGACTGGGATGCTCCACTGGGAATGGCACAAAGGGGCTCAGCAGGGGTGGGATGTTCCCAAAGGGAAGCAGAGCTGCAGAGATGATGCTGGACTCATTTCCCCTTGCAGTGGGAGGCCCAGGGGGGGCTGTGGGGAACACAGGAGCCCAGCTCCCTGACCCTGGCCCACCGGCTGCCATGAGGAGGGGAAGCAGCTCCTCTGCCAGGATGCTGCCAGCCCACTCTGGGCACTGTTTCCATTGCAGCCCTCCTTTCTCCATCTGCTCCTGTCGGCTCCTGAGGCCCTCCTGCACGGGGCCACCGACAGCAGCGATTTCTTATTACAAATATGTTCTGGTCCATTGCCCCCCAGATCTGCATCCCTGGGACCTGTGTGATGAGGAATTCGATTCCTTGCCGTTAATGAGTTTATGCCAGCAAAGGGCTTTGAGATGTAATGCTCTGTACAGGAGCTGAGCATCATTTTTATTATTGATTTCACTGCCAGCCCCTGAGATGCTGCTGGAGGACACAGACCTCTGGGTAAAGCCTCTCGAATCCTTGGGGAGGTAGTGGGAAAGAATATGCAGAGAAGGAGAAATCCCTCCCCTGTGGACAGGCATCTCTGCAATGCTTCCAGGTTTGTGCCCTTCCAAGAGCAAACTCCATACACACAGTAGGACAGCAAACCTCTCCTTGGGATGGAGAAGGGGTTGTATGACAAACCCCCACATCGGGGCTGGGGCAAGTGATCTGAGTCAGTCACGAACAAAATGTCATCCTGCCACCCTGCCCCAGCCTCAGCTCAGGGTCCTGGCGCCACAAGGGACCCTGAGCTGTGAAGGACCTGGAGCAGCAGAGGTCAGGGTCAGGGTGGGGCTGTGGGTTTGGAAACAGCAGGAAGAGTGTCCGGAGCCTTTTATCAGCCTTGGATGGTGGCAGCCACACAAAGGTCCTTGACGGGCTCTACATAGCCCTGTCCCCACACGCCCTCCCCAGGGACTGGCTGCGCTAACAGCTGCCCTTCTTTCAGAGCAAACATGGGGTGGGTGTGCAGCCTCCCCCGACTGCTGATCCCACTGGGGCAGGATGTGGCACAGGATTGCCTGCCTGCACCCACCATTGCTGCCCTAGGCTGAGCCTGGAGCTGCTGAGATGCTCCACGGACCCCTTGGGCTTTAAACACTGGGGAGGATTTCCTGCCGGCAAAGGGCACCGCTGTCCCTTGGCCTGGACTGTTCCTGGCCATGGGATTTTCGGGAAACGCCTCCCTAGTTCTCCACTCCTGGGGCCACCCATGGTCATTTCCCGTGGTGAGAACTAGAGTGGGTGTGGGGCTCACGTCTCCCTCCCAGCACCCAAATGGGGAAATGCCACGCTGGGAGAAATCACCGGGAACCGCAAAGCTGAGGGCTAATTATCGGCAAGGGAAGGAAGTGGGGAGGGAGATGCTGTGCTGGGGCCGAGGGTGGGGAAAGGAACCGGGCTGCTCCCAGCTCTGCCACTGACTCACCGGCAGCCCTGGAAAGCCACCTCGCTCCATGGTTACCAAACAAGGACATTGATAACGCCCCTCGGCAATCACACCCGAGCAATCTGATCCCGGGATCAGCATCCCTCCTTCCTGGGTACCACTTCAGGGAGGCTCCGGTGGCCTCGGGGCTTCCAAATGGGACTGGCAGAGATGTCATCGTGGTGGTGAGAGTGGTGATGGCACAACTGTGATCTGGCATCAGGAAACAGCTAAAAAATTCAGGTTAAGAAAAAATACAGAAATCAAGCAGAGCCCCACTTTTGCTTCCTGTTTTGGGGTCTCTATCTCTGCCACCAGTCACTGCCCCGGGGCTTCAGTTTGCTGCAAGAAGCTGATGTCACCTCGGTGCTGGGGACATGGCTCTGAGCAGGCACTGTTCTCAGAAGGGGGGTGCCCAGAGCTCACTTAGTGTTGGGGGATTTTCTGTGGAATTCCCGTGGGTCCTTTCTCACGGGTTGCTCCTGCTGCGGGCAGAGCCAGCACAGGCAGCACAGGCATCTTGTTCATGGCAGGAGCACCCTTGGACACATCAAGACTGAGTTTTGGGGTCTGAGGAGGGAGCTCAACCATCTCCCCATGCAGTAAACACCCCCCAGGCATGCAGGGGGGGCCGGGCACTGACCCATTTATCAAGGTCACAGCTGTGGGCAGCGCAAAGCAGAGGCGATGTGACTATTTCGGTGAGCTGAGGGAACTTCACTGGCCTGATTCCCATAAATAAAACATGCAGGGAACAGCCCCTGCTCTGTCCTATTAATTCTGGACCCCAGGGGCCTGGCTCTGTGTGCATGCAGCAGCTCAGCATCGCCTGCTCTGCTCCCCTCTCCAGAGCCTGGCTGCTCTTAGGAAGGCTTGAAACCCTAGTTTCCACAAAATGCCAAGTGTGAGTGCTCTGAGGGCACTTCATGGAAAATCCATTTTTTTTCTCAGGCATAGAGGCAGCTGGGAAGGATGCTGGTGTGTGGGTGGGTCGGGGAGCAGAGAACAGCTCCACCCTGCTGCAGACCCCAGCCCTCCCCGGTTTTAAGGAGCTGTAGCTGTTTCTACCCACTCTGCTTCACCATCTCCCAGCACTCCCCCAGCACACCTTTGCCTCCCAGTTCTCCAGCAACAGCCATGGCTCTCCCATGGCTGATTCCTCCAGCCCCTTACAGAAGGCATTAACAGAACAAGGGAGTTTAATTATCTGGGTTTTCTTCCAGGAGGGCATGAACCTGTCTCTCCGTTGAATTTATCAATTGCTGTCAGATTTTATCTCTTGCTTTCAATTTGCTTGTGATGGTGTTTTCTGCACCGGGGGCACCATGTCTCTCACCACAGCAAATTAGCTTGCTCTTCCCTCTGCTGCATCGAGTCCTGGGTGGTTTCTCCAAGACCCATGGGTGCTCACACTGGATTTACATCCATTACTGACCATGGCATTGCCCACTCAGCAGAGCCACAGAGCAAACTTGGAGCAATGCCAGCGCTGGGAGCGCGTCTTGCCCTGGGGCTCTGCTGAGATCCATGGCCCCACCAGTCATACCCAGAGATGAAGGGCCCCCATTTTCAAGTGACTCAGACTCACCCTTCCTTCCTCAGGAAAACCTGTGATCAGATAAAGCCATCAAACTATCTGGTGAGAATAAACACGCCGCATCTGCACGGATGCAGGCTGTACCCCCGCTAACCCCGCAGAGCCCAGGCAGCCTCTGCTGCCACAACCCCGTCCTTTGGAGGGACACCTCAGCCCCAGGCAGCACAGCAGGGACAGCACACGTGTGTGCAAAGCTGGGACCTGCTCTCGCTGTGACCTGCACTCACTGCAGGTTGGGAGGGTCAATTCCCAACTGGCACTGGGCACAGCATCTCCCCATCATCCCTCATCCCACTGAGCTGTATCCATGCTGCACCAGCAAGAAATGCATGGAGAAAGCAAAGGGTGAGGAGAGGAGGAGCAGAGGGTGGAGGAGGGAGAGGAGGGGAGGGAAAGCATTTTAAAACACCCGCAATTGCCAGCAGATGGGCACTGCCCCCGCCAAGGTGCTGCACTGGCAGGCGGAGGGGCTGCCGAGGAAAAGAGCAAAGGAAGGTGTGAAGATCTTCCTGCAGATAAAACCAAACCCACACTGCTCTGGTGCTTACTGAGCCAAGCCTGGGTTAGGAAAAGAGCAGAGTTGGGGTTTGGGGTTCCAGTCTGACAAAGACAGGACCCCTCCAAGTCCCACAACTCCCCACAGCCCTCAGCCCTGTCTATGAGATGTCAGGGGTTTTCAGGAGCACACTGTTCCCACACTAGCTGGGGGTTTGTGTGTCACTGACGGGGCCAAGAACCCATCTCTGGGAGCAGCTCTGCTCTCCTCACCCCAAAATACCCCTGGAGATTGGAAATGAAGGAGTGTAGTGCTAGGATGTGGCTACAGGTGCTAGGGGAGGTTACACTGGCAGCTCCAGCACCGCCTTCTCTGGGAAAAACAAGGATGGGGTGGGATGTGAGCAAGGCAGAGGGGAAGAACAACAGGGCTGCTCAAACCGATGCTGGGTCCAGCAGGATATGGAGCTCAGGGCTGGTGTGACAATGAGGGAGCAGATAATGTATTACAGGGAACAAACTCCTGGAGGGATAATAAAAATGAGTGGGTTGGGTTTAGAAAAGAGCTGAGAAGAGAGCACAGACATTTTTGGAGGGGGTTGGAACTACTAAATCCAGGGGGAAAGAATATAAAGCATCTGTCTTTTTTGTCTTCTTTGCCCACATCCCTGTGCTACTTCCCAGAGATCAGGGGCTCTCCTGGGCTTTGGAGCCAGCAGTGGTTCTGCCTCTGCTTGGCAGCACCCCTGAGCTGGGTACGGGTGCTGGCCCTGCAGGCACAGCTCCAGTTGGGACGGGCTCCAGGGCTCACCAGACTCGGGGTGACAGGGGGTCCTGCCTGCCCTGGACCCCCACACCCCCCGGGCCGATCCCTGGCCATGGCCCCGGGTGATGCTGAGCTCTGCCCTGCCGGAGCGGAGAAGAGGAAACATCTTCCCGGCGGTGGCTGGCTCCAGGAGGGATTTTCCGCTGCCTGTTGGCCACGTGCTGCTGGAGCCAGCTCAGGTGCTGGATCTCCCTGGCTGTAATTCCATCCCTGGGCTCCTGTAGCAGCTCCGGCTGGGCGGCACGAGGGAAGTGACCGGGGCGCAGGTCCGAGCCCCGGCCCGGAGCTGCATCCGCCCAGCGTTTCCAGCCCAGCCTTATCTGGCGGCTCTCCCTGTGACTCCCCATTTTCCTCCTCTCCCCTCCTTTCCCCCACTCCACCCCGTGCTCCCGGCAGAGCTTCCTGCAGCAGGGCGAGGGCTGGGGGCTGCGGGGTGCTTGGCCAGACCCCTCCCTGCTGACCCCGGCTCTGCCCAGATAGGAAATCCTGCGGGAACTGAAGCCTGGGAACAGCGGCCGAGTTCTCCCCAGGGCTTGGCAGCGCTGGGATTGCGCCTACAGGGTCACATCAGCCGGCCAGGCTTCTCTGGGAAAAGCTGGGATGAACCAGGAGAAAGGCATGGAGACAATCATGAGGTGCCCATGGTGGACACTCGTCATTTAAATGTGCCATTTACAACAAGAGGGTTTTGGCACTTAAATGAGCCACTTTTCCATTGGGAATGGTGAAAGGAGAGGGGATCACAGCAGGAAGATGCTGACCTGTGTGATGCATGGCCACTGGCAGGACCCAGGTGTGCAGGAACCAGGTGGGTGTTCACAGAAGGATGCAAAATGCCATTAACAGCCTTTGAACATCTCCAAATATAAACCAATTATTGACAGCCTCATCACTCCTCCTGACAAGCAATTTAATATAAATTCAAATACCTTGCAAAACCCTTCTTATTTACTCAAGACCATTTTGTGAATGTTTTGCCAGAGTCGTCCTGATTTTTCTTGTTATTATTTTAGAATGGGAAGCAACCAGAGATGTGCTGCTCCCCACACCCTGCAGCTCAGCTCCAGCACAGCCCTGCGGGGAACCCTGAAATTGGAGCTGCTTGAGCAAATTCAGGACACTAGAGGTGAAACCAAAAGGAAGCATCAGGGCAGGAGCAAAAGGAAAACAAGCTCTCCATACCCTCTGAGCTAAGGAGGTTGTGAATGGAGGTGGGTTAATGCTCCCAGAGTGAAGTGTCATCCCAAGCTCCACATCAACTAGAGCAAAACTTGACTCAGTGTTTAACCCAGCTAAACCCTGGCTGTGGCCTGAGTCGTTAGGAGAACCAGCAATTGCCTGCTGAAACCCCAAACCACACTTCCCAAACTCCAGGAGTTATATATATTTATATATTTTTGTTTTTTTTTAACTGTTGCCTCTGCCTGTTGACAGCACAGCTCCATGACACGCACAGCTTTCATGGATCACACCGAGCCAAGGACTCACATGCAGCCCTGCAAGTTCCTTGGGTTCTGAAGAAAACCAAATCTTTGCAAACACAGGGATCTATTTCAGCAAAATCTCTCTTAAACCCCGGGTTTGTAGGTGTTGTAGTAAAGAGTGTTGGGCTTGACTGAGAGACAAATCAGGCTTGGAAGGATGCAGGACCATGGGGATGTCCCTGCTTCTGTCTCCTGAAAATGGGTTTATCTGTTTCTAAAGGAATGCTGTAAGCCCCTGATAATGACCAGGAAGGGTTGCAGGAGTAAGGGAGGGTAATAGTGGAGGAGGAAAAATCAAAATTTATTCTGAATGTGCTGACATTTTGCTGTTGACCTCAGGACAAAGCCTGGCCCAAGCACCGACATTTCCCAGATGTACAGAGGTAACAGTCAGCAAAAAGCTGCAGAAGGAGAAAATCTGGTTAAAGAGCACAGTCCAAAGTGCACAGCAGTGAGCTGCTCCTGATCTACACCTGGGATAGGAGGAAACCTGGGAAGGCATGAAGTACCAGAGCACTGTGATGCAAAATACAGCAGGAAACAACTCTGAGAAGAACCCAAGGTGAGAGACCCTTTTTTGCAGGAGGAGGGTGGTGTCAGCAGGGCACGGGGTCTCTTGAGCTCCTGACACACAAATGGCCTGTGGCTTCTGGGTGGGACTTTGAGGGGCCTAAGTTGGCTCCAGGCTCACAGTGAGGTCCACAGGAATCTGTTTGGCTGCTGCTGGGCCACTCAGGGAAGGGAACAGAGAAGGAATGACAGAGCCAGAGCAGCAAGTCAAGGACAGTGGAGATGGAGCAGGCAGGAGAAGGTGGGGACAGAGCTTGTTGCACCCTCCTGCACCCCCTGTGCCATGGCCCCAGCATCCTTCATCCTTTACAGTCACCTACAGCCTTGGAGGAACCTAAATGGACACCCCAGAGCTGAGCTCACCCAGGCCACAAGAAGTTGGGAGTGGGGGACTGAATTTGACAGCCTGGATGCTTCTCCACTTGAGAAGCTTTGAAAGGGAATGTATTTTTGGAGCATTAAAGATCAACTGTTTGACTCTAGCCAATCCTTTTCAAGAGAAGCACCAAAGGAGGTCAGTGGGATGTGTCTGGTCAAATATTTTGTACATGACCATCATCTCTCACCCCCTCAAGTATTTACAGACCTGAGAGCATTTCCTGCTGTTCCCCCCTGTTGAGTATCTGGTGTCTCTGCTCCAGCAGGACAGTCCTGTGTGTCTCAGTGTGTGGTGGAGCCATGAAGGACCACCCCAATGCTGCCCTTGGTGCAGAAAATAAACCTAAATCAGCACAATGTGTTTAGCCCCACAAATGGCAGCAGGTTTGCCCAGCCAGCAGTGAGACACAGCACAGGATAATGAGAACAAATCTGCAGGGGTGGTGGTGGTGGGGAGATGGGGTGGAAAGAGGGAGGTTTATTCTCCAGGGTTTTTTTGTAATCTTCACTCACCATATTTAGTAGGCTTGTGACTTGCCCTTGCTAGCTCATGGAGAATTCCCCCAAGTGTTTACTCCCACAACCTAGCAAATGCCTCAATACACATCATGGAAAAAATACAATCGACATCTTCACTCCCACTAGAGAAGGAATTCCGACTTGCCCGGCACAGATTGGGAGTATGAGCCTGTGAGAGAGACAAATGCTGCTTCATTAGCTCCCCTCAGATGTGGTTCACTCCTCAAATGACCTGGTCAGGGCTGCACCACCTCCCTCCTTTCCTTCACCTAAGGAACCCCTGACCTTTGGTCAGGGCAGTGGGGACAGGAATGTGGGTCCTTTAACCCTTTCCTCTGACATCTGCCAGCTGCTCTCCATGCAGTGCACAAAGCTGATGGTCACAGGATTTCCAGGGATTCAGAGATGCTGTGAAGGGCAGAAGCAGAGCTCTGCAAAATGGCTTTCCTCCTGCTGTACCTAGGGAAGAGCAGCGTTTGGTGATGGAGAGCCAAGTCTACCTTTTACAGAGCACGGAAACAAAACGGAGATCACTGAGAGCAGAGATCACAGATCACAGATTGCCCAAGATTGCTTTGGAACCTCTATTTCTACAGTACTTTAGTAGAGAAAAAACCAGTAGTTACACCATTTAGACTTTGTCAATGTGTTCCCAAACTGCCCACATGACAAGGACACACAGGAAATCACTTTAATTTATCAAACATAGAATCTCATAAAACTGCAATGAACATAAAGTAGAGAGGAGCTGGAAAGAGGAGCTGAAATGAGAATGCCCAGTGCTTCTGATGATTTGGCATTTCTGGCCAGGAATTTGTTTGCCCATATTGGCAAATTTTGGGAATTTCTGCCAAGGGAAGTGGTGGAATCACCATCCCTGGAAGTGTTAAAAAAATGGCAGATATGGCATAGTTTAGTGGTGGGTTTGGTAGTGCTGGGTTAATGATCTTGGAGGTCTTTTCTGACCTCATCAATTCCATGTTTTTGCAAATGGGACATGGTATGAATGCAGCACCCAGCCAGCTCTCCTCTGCTCCCCTGGTCTGGTGCCACCATACCCCAGTGCAGGAGACAGTAGGAGGATGGTTCTGACTTATATGGAGATTGTGCAGGGAGCAATCACAGAGGTGCAGGGACACCGAAAAGACAACAAAATTCAACAGCCCATAGTGCTTAATTTGCCCACTCAGTGAGGATGGAGCACTGGCACGTGGTCTCAGCGTGGCTGTGCTGGGGGTCCAAGTGCTCACATGCTCTTGGTAGAGCAAAAGGAACATATCAGGGCAACTCCAAGCAGTCTTGTGCTACAGGAATATTATTTTTACCTGTTGTGCCAGTGGCAAAAATCATCAGTAGTGTGATATCACCAGTCTCTGCCAGGGTAGAACCTGTGGTATGGTGGGTAGCAAGGGGGGTGGACTCAGGCTGGAAACACATGGTCTGTAACCTCCGACATGATATTACACTCCTAATCTCTCCTTTGCATGCCAAAAATTACAGGAACTACCCCAATTACCCCAATTTTCCCTCCAAGCTCTTATTTTTCCATGCACATCCTTTCCTTCTTCTTGAGGAGAAAGCACCTCTCCGGGCACGCTGAGCTACTGCAGCATTTACCTAAAATATAACACAAACTTCTAATTAAAGGAGAGGGGGCTTGGCAAAAGAATATTAAAGCTTTTCAAGTCTCCTGAAATCCTTTGTGTGGAACAGGTCCTGCTGCCACCCTCCCCCTCTTGGGAGCATTCCCCAGGGCAGTGCCCGGGCAGCAGCTGCTGCTGCTCCGGGGGAGTCAGTCCAGCCTGACACACAAACAAATACCACAGGAAGAAATGCTTTCTTCCAACAAAGACCTGGGGAAGAAACCCTGGGCAGAGAGGAGAGGAGGGGAGTGTACATCCTGCACCTGAGGAGCTTTGGGGTAACAGGGAAAGCTTGGCCTCAAACAGAGGAGTGAGGAAAGGCAGGAATGGTTACAGCTGCAGCCAGGTATGATGCAAATGTCATGCAAAACAAGACATAATGGCATAACGATAGAGCTCCACTTTCAACAGCCCCTTTAACCTTTGTATTCCAGCCTAAAGAAAGGATGGACACAAAGCACAGAAGGATTTGATACCTGGAGGTGTGGGGGGGACAGATTCATGGGAAAACCAGCGTGAGCATTCAGGGTGGAAAAGGGATTTTGTTTGTTCAGCTCTGGTGCTCCTCACCCACAGGTGAGAGAGACTGGAAAATGTGTTCTACACAGGATTGTGTGTGCAGAAAGAGCAGGTGGCAGCAGGAACCCCCACCCAGCACCGACTCTGTGCTACTCAAGTCTAAGAAATTGTGTCCTTGGTTGCATTAACAACTTCTGCAAAATCTTAATTTGCATTTTAATGGAACTCTTTCTAGGAAGGTAGTGCTTGGACTCTGTTGCGATATAAAATGAAGAGGTAATTAAAAACATGCTGGAGTGAAAAGGCATTTTGTTTTCATTAATCAGGTTTATTCAGAGTCTTTTCAAAATTAAAGGTATTTAGAGTATGTGGGAGGAAACGGGGGGGGAGAAAAACACATGATGGAACATCCGTTTATTTAAATTACAGATTAAAAAGTGGAAAATACACTTTTTGTGAGAGAACGTCCTAGGGATTAAAAGCACCTTATAGAAATGGATTTGAATGAAGAGTAGGCATAAAAGTCGAGTGTAAGATTTCGACAGCAGGTCTGCCCACTTGAAAGCCAGAGATGAAGGAAATATATAGGATGAGGGAAAGGAAACCACGGAGGAAATTTTTAAACCTTCGGCATGCAATTACTCAGGCAATCACCGTGATTACACACCTAAGTCAGTTAACTATGCAAACGGCCAGTCCCGTTGGTCAGACACGTATTTCCCCAATTTCGGGCGCAATCACAGCACGCAGATGTTGATAAAACAGTTTGCAAACGTTTTATCTTCTGGACCAGCTCCTGTTTTCACAACCCAGCGACCGCACAGCATCGAGAGCGATTTCCCCGCTCACCGCAGCCATCGTGCGATCGCGCCGACTTCCCCCACGCTCCAGACCTATCCTGCCCTGTTAAGCTCCGTCCTTTGAAATATAGGGCAGTTTCTGTCAGATCCTTCAGCGCGACAGTCAAGAGGGCAAAGCCCAGCCCTTTGTTGCAGCGGGAGGTTTTCCATTGCGGAGCTGGCTGTGATCTCCATCCGCTGTGATCTCCATCCTTCCCCGACCACCGGCCTCGCTCTCTGGCCATTACAGGTCAAGGGGCTCCGAACTGCACTTATTGTACATTATTTCATTTCAGGGGATTGTGTGAAATACATCTCAGTGCGTACAAGAGGGAGAAAGCGATTTTTCTTTCTCCCTGCAAGGTCCGGAGGCGGCTGCGGCACTGACCCGCTCCAACACCCGCCGTCCTCCATCCCGCGGTGGGGCTTAGGGGACGCGCCCCGTTGAGGGCGCACAGCCGCCCCTCCCAGGGCCAGACGCACCTGCCGAGGGCAGGAAAGACCCGGGGAGGCCCGGAGAGGTCCGGAGCAGAGCGAGGATAGGAGCGGGATCACGACCGGGACCGGGAGCAGGACCAGAACCGGGAGCGCTCCAGGGCTGCCG
>VXBI01014351.1:224313-272014 GCA_013397375.1 Toxostoma redivivum
CCTGTTTTGGGTTATTGTCTCCCCCTAAAGCCAGACATAGATCGCCTGGCCTTGCCTCCATTTTAATTGCAGGCTGAAATGGGGGAAGTGACCCTCTTTTAAAAAAGAAATACAAAAAACCCCAACAAGAAAACAAACAAAAAAACCTTGAAAAAATAATGCTGTTCCTTTGGGGGGATATAGGTGATTTTTCATAAGCCTGTAACAAGTGCAAAAGTGGCTGGAAATGTTCTCTGTCATGCTGGGAAACTAGTGGGGTGTCCTCCCCCCTCCCCAGAAAAAAGTGCTGGTAGAATTTGGTGGAGGGGAGAAGGAGAGGTGCTGGGAAAAGCAGGGGTTGTGCTGCTGGATTGCCTTTGTGTCTCTGTAAATAGACATGTCAGTTCCCAAAGTAATACAAGTAGTGTCTGATAACTCAATCCCAGATGACAAATAGAGAATGGAGCAGATTTTCAGGACTGTAATAGTGGGAGGATTTCTCTTTTGAAACGGAGAGGAAAAAAAAATGCTGGTACCTCCTGAGGAGGTTCTTCCCCGGCGCGTTATTGTGGAGCGGAGCATTCGGATGGAATCCGGAGACATAAATCCATATTTATTTATTTTTACACCTGACCGGGGAAAGATAAACAAAGGAGAGTTTAACAGCTCTTTAATGAATTCCTCATGCTTTTTATTTTGCAATCCCAATGATTCATTTGGCAAGCCTTACAGAACGGGATTATTATCAGCATTGTTTAAAGCCATGCTAATTAGGAGATGTGTTTAGCAAACAGTGGCATTGTAGACACCTGTACCAAAGTTCTTGCGTGCATTTTAATTGCATCACCGGTATCATTTTTAGCATTTAGTCCCTGTCATTGAGATGTAGGTCTCAGTTTGTGGACTCGATCAAGTATTTATTGAGTGTGGGTTCTCTATATGCACAAATCAGCCCTGCTACTAATGCATTAAATGTGTTTTCTCAAAAAAGACAAGGAGTATTTTTTCTCCTTTTATTTTATTGTGGTGATTATAAGAAAAGGCTGTGTTACCCAAGATGAGTGAGAAAAATGTAATTTTTGAAGAAGAAGCTTTCTGTGGCTGGATAGCTCTTCCACTTTAATCAATACCTCACTTTTATGCTTTTATAGCCTCTTTTAATTGGAAATAAAATTTGACTTTCCCTTTCTAAACTCTCTCACTGTTTGTCAAGTTTTATATTTTGAAATCCTTAGTGATGGAAAAAAATGGGTGGAGTGTATTATTAGTCACAATATTTTCATCATGCGGTGAGGAATTACAGCTTTGAGGTGTTTTTTGGGCACTGACAGGGAACGGGCAGAGCAGCTGTCCCATGGGCTGGAGGGAGAGCTACAGGACAGGATTCAGGGGACTCCCAAATTGCTGAAAAATATTCCATGGTTTGGTGCGTTCATGGGATAACTGTAACTGAAATAGAAAAGGAATCTTTTGGTTTTGATGCAGCGTGTCCAGGAGGGGGAAACTCATTCACAGTGAAACTTCTCTCGCGGTTGTTTTCATAGACTGTGTGTTGCCTGGGTGTAATTGAGTCAATTTCTGTCTGGTACCAAAAACGGGGCATTCTAGTAACTCTCACCTTAGGTGTTTATTCCTGTGCTTTAAATGCTGCTCCATTCTGGTGTGTAGGACTGAGCCTTTGAAAACATGACCTGTACTTGAGGTTCTTGGAGACTGGAGAAAATGGGCCATTTTCTCCCCGTAGTCTTTGTTTTCTGGGACAGTTGTACAACAGTGGATATGTTCTTCGCAAGAGGATTTTTTTTTTTAATATCTGGAAGTGCTTAGAGGAAAACCAGTTTAGCAGCTCCCCCCTCCCCAGCAGCCCTCTGTCAAAAGGAAAAATGCCTCATGTTTGGAAGATCTGTTAATTGCCTGCTTTTCCTCTGGTGATGGGTTGTGTTGCTGTGAGGTTCAGCATATTCTTTTTGTCTTTGCTATCCACTCGGGTGGATTTTTTTTTTTTTTTAGATCTGTATTTTTTAAGTTTCTAAGCAAAGTTTCCTCTCCTCCCAGCAGCAGCGCAGAGCAGGCTGACACCCAATCCAAACTGCCAGTGCCTGCTTTCAGGACAGAATTATTTCATAAACAGCTCAATCTTTTCCCAGGACATTTTTCCCTTTGCGTTGCCGGTTTTGTTGGCTGCTCCAGAGCATTCTGTAACGCTTTCCAGACTCCCCCTAAATTGGTAAAGGGCATTCACAGGGGTTTTCCATACTCCTGTGTGTGTAGTTTAATGGGCAAACAGAAGGGCAGGGAGAGGGCTTAGTTTAAGTCTTTGAAGAGCTACCTGCACTTGTAATGGTTATCCCACATGTCCATTATAATTCCCAGGAGGCAGCAATGTGTCCATTCCTGGCTGTGAGCACTACCCTGCAAAATTCTGACACTTTACACAGAGAGATTAATTCCGTTTTTATATTTCACTCCTGGCTTGCATTTGGCTCGAATATTTGGAAGTGTGGAGCTCGCCTGTGTTTTCTGTGTGTGATATTTGAGACTGGGAGTGTGTTAATGGTGAAAGGCAGCGTACTGCAGGTTGTGTGCAGAGAGCAGGGGTCACGCTAGGAGAGAGCATGAGGAGCGACCGCGGCTGCGAGGCTGAGGCAGGAGTTTGGTCTGCGGGAAGTCCTGCGATCCTATTCCATCCCTAAAGCATCTCCGTGGGAGTTTTTATGATATTTGGGCAAGCACAATAACAGTCAGGGCTCCAGTGTTGAAATTTGTTGCTTCAAAACTTCACTTTATTCCCTTCTCGAGGACTTTTTGTATGTTTGTGTTTGCAGCCCTCTTAAATACATCCTTCAGTAGCTGGGTTTCTCAGTTCCCTCTGGATCTTCGGTCCTTTAGGCAGGATGAGAAAGAAGAGCCTGTCTCACTTCATGTGGGGCTTCTTTCCTTGAGGTGCAAGCGGGAAGGATCTCAACTTCCCTAAACAGATCAATGGTTTTCTGGTTTGTGCTGCCTTGGTATGTTTGGATGCACAAGGATGTCCAATTTAGAGGGAAGGCTGCTCTTAGGGACTCAGTTCCAATCCTCCAGCTGTTGATTGTATCTGCTGGTGTGTAACTTCTTGTTGCCCATCTCCCCTTCTGTGAAACAGAGGTTTACTCAGCTTCTCGCAAACATTTTCAATTATACTGATACTAGAAGTGCTTATTCTTCATAAAGGCAAACCAGTGTGAAGTCCTGGATGAATTCCCTCTGGGATGTGGTGGAGTCCAGAGGCTCGTGGGTGGGGTTTGCTGTCCCTTACCAAGTCAGCTGTGGTGCAGTTATTTTCTGAACAGTCACTTTAACTTTCTTTCATACCCATTTATTTAAGAAACATCAGGCTGCTGCTGAGATGTTGGTTTGGAATAGCTTCTGAGTGTTCCAGAGGCAGGGTAAGATCCTTGACAGCCATTCTAATGAGATGGAAATGTGTCCCACTTGGCAGCGTTCAGTTGTGCATAGGTAAGGATGTCCCTAGCACAGGAGGAAAGAGGAGACTTTGCTGAAATGTGGCAGATAGATGATGAATTAGAGCTGAAACTCACCTTTTTGCCTTGATTTTTGGGGATGTGGCTGACTCTTATTGCAGCCCAGACAGTGGTGATCTTTTCCTGCTGCTCACATGACTCGTGTGCTCTTGGGAAGAAAAAGACCCTGCAAATATTGGAAGCTGCCCTGTATTTGCTTTATAGTGACTCTGAGTTGGCATCTCCCATACTAGAAAGAGGCACCAAGGTGTCAAAAAAATTCTACAAACACATCTATGAGCTTGTGTGTGGACTAAAATACATTTGTTAACAAAAATGTCAGTTTTTACCAGGACCTTACCTGCCCAAGAACCCTACTTAGAGAAGTGAGCAGGGTTTTGTATACTAAGGAATATGTTTATACCTCTGTATACTGAAATACCTAGTTATCTTTCCTAATTATTTCCTTGCCATATGTCGAACAAACTGCTTATTCCGTCCAAGTGAGTTTACTTCCTGGTATTTCTGACCCCATGGAAAAGAGCTCTGCAGAGAGCTGATATTTCAGGGCTTTGGCTTGCTCTCTTAGAGGAAGGGGTTAAACCAAATTTACACCTTTTGCACTGATACAGCATCAGAGGAAATACCTTCCTGACTAGTGCTCAGATCGTGCTTTGAAACAGAAGAATCAATGGTCTGTATTGGACATTAGGTGCTTAAAATAACCAAACCAAACTAATTTAGGTGCTAATAAATGAAGTAGTCAGGACCCAGTTGCTCTTAACAGTCCTGCTACTATAAGGCTGGAGAATGAGGTGGTGGCTAAATATAAAATGAGCTTTTCGACTTCCTTCTTGTTACCAATGTCTTTCTTGGCTTCACTCCACTTTTTTTTTAATAGTAGTTGATCAAATCTGGATTATGAGATTTGTGCTAAAAAGTAAACTAGGATCCTTACC
Source organism: Toxostoma redivivum (assembly GCA_013397375.1). Taxonomy (NCBI): domain Eukaryota; kingdom Metazoa; phylum Chordata; class Aves; order Passeriformes; family Mimidae; genus Toxostoma; species Toxostoma redivivum. The sequence continues at coordinate 228,752 of VXBI01014351.1, forward strand.
CAAGGCACAGAGAGCTTGTACCATGATTGCACAAACAGAATTAGGTTGTTCTCAGAGCCCTTCATATGTTATCTTTAGTTTTGCACTGGTTGATTCTTTTACTCTCATGACTCCTTGTGTGTGTTTTCTGTTTTTAAGGTGATCTTTCTCTTGGTTTTTACCCCTGCTTTACTTCTTTTTAAAAATCATCTCATGGTTCTTCCTCCTTGGTTCCCTCCCATTTTACATGTAGAGTTTGGGAACTTTGGCAAAGATCCCCTAATTAAAAAGCCGAAAACCAATGAGAAAGTTTGGGGGAAACCATTCTTCAGGGCAATTCCCTGTGTGATAAGTTTACAGTTCTCTAATCCTCTTTTTTTTAAGGTACTTTTTATGTTGTTTTTGACTAATAGATGCACAAGGGCAGAGTTGGGGTTTTTTTTGCTTAGATTTCTTTTGTGATTTTTTAAAGTAAAAGCTTAAGATCTCGTAGGAGATCTTAAGGAGATCTAATGGCACTTGGACAGGTAAGTGTCATATGAGCCACAGGCATCTGAATTTTTCAGGTTGTTTTTTAATCTTTGCTGCTAGAGTAGCAGATATATCTGTAGGTAATTTTTTTTTTTTTCATGTCACCAGACTTCTCAAGCCTGGCACCCTGTACCAGTTCTGCCAAGTTCTTGCTGTGTTCCACAGGGCCATGGCATGAGTAGTGCTGGGTCTGGTACAACCAGATGAGAGAGAGAACAGAGATCAAAAAATGGGAATGATTGGAGCAATTGTTACTGTACTAGGATGGAGAGAGGGTGGGGAGACAGGCAGATGGACAGAGTTGGAAATTATGGGAAAATGAATAAGGGAAATGCAGAGGAAATCCAAGTGCAGTGGAAATATTACTGGAACTGGAACTAGGTGCACACACCTGTGCCCTGCTGCAAAGGTGCATCCTGTCATATTAGCAACTTGTTACCCACTGGAATATGTTGTACTTTAGGCTGCATAGCTTTTACAGGCATGGAAAATAGAGCATCTCTTAGTCATCTGCATCTTCATTTTTGTGTTTGGATGGTTTTTTCAAAGTTTTTTAATGTTTGTAAGAGAAGCAAAGTGTTTTCCTCAGTGCCTTTGTGGATGCTGCTTGGTAGTTAAAATCTGAGGTCATGCTGGCTTTTGAAGGCTGTGATTCAGTCAGGCTGGATGGGAATAAAACTCAAATCTCTTCCTTTCACACAACACGGACACATGATTTTTCTGTGACCTTAGGCAAATATTTTGGTTTGGAGGGGAATCACTGTAACCATGAGGTGAGATTAGTTCCAACCCCATTTAAAGCCTGAGGGTGGCAGAGGTCACAGAAACATTAACTGAAACTTACATGTCAACTGAAACTATGTTGTTAAATTTTTAAAAAATCCTGTTATAAAGTGCTGGTGTTTTAGAGTGGCATTTTCAAAGCACTTCTGGAAGCATAGTCAGAAGTTGTTAACAGTCTTAATACTGGTATGGTAAACTTTCTTTACATTAACACAAGAGCTAAATAACTTCTCTTGCATTATTAATTATAGGAAAATGTTGGAATGTTTCTTGTTAAAATGGCAAACAGTGTTGTAAATGTGCAGTTATTTTAAACATTGCTTGTAATTATGTGACACTGAGGAACTTCATATTGAGTTAAAGTTTGGATTTTAATTTTTGCCTCCCATTCTTTCCATTTCCAAACACAGGACAGCTGATGAACCTTCTGGAGCTTCTTACTGGAGACCATTCTCCTCTCTTCATTGAAACATGCACTGTCCAGCTGTGAAACATTGCAAGGTTTATTTTTGCTAACAGGAAACACTTTCAAGTATCGGTAAGTTCTCAGCATTTAAAGATATTTTTATAATGTGGTATGGGAAAGAGAAAGGGAACCTGGAGAGAACATCGTTATGAGGGCTGACAGTTCTTCATAAAACTTAACATTTATAACAAGGGCTCATTTAGAAATGTTGGTCATCTGCAAAAGTTGGAGAAATACCTCTGGCTGTTCTGCTCCTTCCTTGTGGCAGAGGTACCTCCATCCATCACAGTCACTCATGTTTCCCTCTGATCACAAGAAGGAAACAAGTGCAGAGCTCCAAGCAAAAAATAAAAAGTGAAGGGCTCAGCTTTACCATTTTTACCAGTCTGTTCTGGCTCTTTTTGTGCTCTGGGGCAGGTGTAAGTGAGAGTTTTAACAGTAACAGCCCCAAGTCTAAGCAGAAATCCATACACCTTGTTACACTTTGCTAACAAAGTCATTTCCCGTGTGTCTGGGTTGGTCTGGCTCCCTCACTTCACCACTTTATTTTTTCGTAACTGTCCAAATAACAAGACCAAAAAGAGCTCGCCAAAACAATTGCTATGGAGAAGCAATCAGAAATAGAGAAAGGCAAGACTTGGCAGTCCAGAATAGAAACTGAGAACAAAGTCACTGGTGTTTGCTTCAATTGGGTCATATTTGTTTTCAAGATTCTCAGTTCTGCTATTTGCCATAAGAATGCTTGGATTTTCCTTATTACTTCATTTGTTTATTAGATATTTTATTTCACCTTCTGTGGCATTAATTTGTGTTGGAAAAGCTTTCTTGCCTTTTATCTTCTGATGTTTCCTTTCACAATCTGTTGCTACCAAAGGTCATTCTTGAAATCACCAGTATTGATTTATAGCTTATTTTCATTAAGAGGGCTAATCTGTGTATGGAAGATGTTTGAAATGCAGAGATCAAAAAGGACTTTGTTATGGCTAACGATATAAAGTTTTGAATAAAAAAGACTCAGAAGTGTAAGATTGTAAGTTAAATGTTGCCATTGTGGTGTACATGCTATTCTGAAGAAAATAAAGTCTGTTTTATACAAGAAAAATAGGTATGTAAGGTGATAGTTTTAGTGGATGTGTCCTCACAGACAAAAGCCTTGAAGTAGTTGAACTATTCCTACTCCTTGTACCTTGTAACAATAAACACTCAGGTTTTCTCTGAGAAGCCTGTCTCTAAATGTGTCTTACTAGACCTAAATATCTGTATTTTACACAAAACTTTACAAATCTTGGAATTGCTTGGTCTCTTAACCCAGAATGGTGTCAGCCCCTAGAAACTGGCAACAAAACCTTTCAAGAGCAAATTCTCCTGAGTGTTCCCGTGCAAATTTCTTTCAGGAGCTGTACTGGTAGCTTTTAAACCTCAGTATTTTATAGGTCAGATAAGGTGAGTCTCTTTAAAGAGTCATTAAAGTGAGAATGTTTTGAAAAGCTCCCTAACAGGAAACTCTGTTGTTCAAGGATCTGATTGAAGTTTTAGTAGCTAAAATTAGACCTTTTTGTTCCCATACCTTTAAGAAGTAACTCTTGCTTACATTATTACAAAGTGGTAGCCAGGCTTTAATTACTTTCAATGTATTGATATGCTTGGAGTTGACTTTTTTGGAATTCATTAAGTCATAAGTAAGGATCTCATAACTGAGTTTGGAGGGAAAGGATTTGGAAACATTCACTGTTAATTTATTGCTAATAATTTGTTCTGGTTTTGTTTTTTGTCATAGTTCTGTCTTTCTCCTACAAGAGTTCACACCAGTGCTGTTGGAAGGTCACGAGCAGGGCACTACCTGTGCTGCCCTGGGGCTGTTGATGTCCTCAGCTGTTGTAGGAGAAACACTAGACCTGGAACCCAGTTTGTTACTGGTAAGAAGTAACTGTCTTGGATTTTATTTGTTTATTTATTCAATATTGCGGTTTACATGTTTTCTTTAACAAAATCAGCAAAAATCACTTGTTACTTTTAAGAACAATATAGAAAAATATGCATATCTTGTGTTTTCTTTCTTCCCCCTAAAATTTTTAACTTCACAGTTTCTATATTTTGAATTCTAATTACCCTCCTCCCAAAATGTGGAGAACAGCAGTTTTCACTTATCTCTCCTTTTCAGTCTTGGTTTTCTCTTGAAATTCTTCATGTACCATCAGAGCTAATGAAGGTTAATAAATGGATTTTTCTGTGAAATCCTGTGTTTTGATTGTGTTTTTATGCTGCCCAGCTCCTGCACATTGGCTCACCCATAACTTCAGGTGCATGGTTTGACAAGTCCAAGCCACAGACAAGTCTCTGGTTTAAAATTTTGGAGTAGAGTGAAATGTTTAATGATAACTCCCTGCTATTTTAAGTTGTGCTGTTGGAGTTAGATTTTGATTGTGGCTCTTGTTTGGACTGTGGAAACAAAGCTTTAATGGTATGGTGAAATGCTGGGAGTGTAGTGTTCTACTGTGCTGTTTGAACTTTACTCTGGACTTTCTGGATTGTATCTGCTGCAGATTCTAAACAGAGATGTTGTTTTAATGCTGTCTATGATGGGGCAACCTTGGCTTGAATTTGGAGAAATTTTAGTGAATCTTAATCAGAACAATGTTAATATATTTGTGTAGGGACTTGGGGCTATTTTTGCCCTGCAATCACTGACAATTCAGTGGGCATATCAAATTTGGTAATGAAAATGGAATTGGTATTTTTCTTTACGTTTACTGAAAATCATGTGCCTCCCACATCCCTGCCCTTTCTGTACTTCTACACTTCTTCTCAAAGTGAATGGTGAAACTTCTTTTCTTCCTGTGAGTCCCAGCCCATAAGGCTGAACATGCACTACCGGGCTTCAATTAAATACGCCCATATGGACATCAGAGGGAAGTGGTGCATGTTGTTTGCATGAAACCCTGAGTTCTGAGTGACCCCTCTGGCTCAAGGGTCTGGTTTGGTCTGTTTACAAACATCTGCCTCTTTCTCTGTGAATTCAGAGCTGAGGTTGGAATGACCAGCTTAAAACAACAGACAATTGGTTTCAGGAATCAGAATAGGGTAAAGGAGTTTCTTTTTTGGCAACTGTTCATTTTTGTATATCTCTTTTGGACAAAGCTATTAATAAGAATATAATTTGGTGTTAAATAGTATCAAGAAATTAGAGCTCTTTCAGAATTGTGTGCTGTTCCTCAAACACACTTGTGAGAAAACACCCCACTTGTGGAGATTTGTGCTTCTAAATCTCCTGAGCAGTGTCTGCAGAGTTTCCATCCATGAATATCCTGAGTCTTCCTTTTCTCTCCTTTACTGTCCTTTTCAGTTCCTAAGGGGTTTTGTTCTCCATTCTTTTCAGCACAGGGCAGATGGAGAGTAGGAATCCTGGGCATTTCTGTTGTCTTTAATTGGATAAAAGTGAAACTTGCATGCACACTGTGTCTTGTTGTGCAAGGAAGCATTTCAAGCCCAATCTCACCTTACAGAGCTCCTTTGCAGAGGAATTTAAAAAATGTTGGAATGTCTTGGGAGTGGAAACATGGACAGGACACAGGGGAAGCAGAGAAGTGGGGTGTGTTTGTTGGGTTTTTGTGTAATAAAGCATTGGAGTGGATTGGAGTTCTTCCTAAATCTGTTTTTACTTTTCTCTGAAGGGAGAAGGGGGAGGAAGCAACACATTTTTGGTTAAATTCCAGTTGGCATGTTTTCTCTAGGGAGCAGAGTGGTGGAGGAGTGCGCTGGTGAGCATTTTGGTGCTCTTTACCTTTGGTCCTTGGTTTTAAGTGTAGAAATACACTGAGAAAATTGATACAGACAAAGTGCCGTGTAGTTTAAATCTTCAGTTCACTTACATTCTCAGAAAAGAAAAAGTAAACTACCAACCAAACAAATCCTAACAACAACAAACGCCGCCCCCCCCCCCCAAAAAAAAAAAACAACAAACCTCCAGGCCTTTTTTTTTCCCCTGTTTTCTTTCTGAGGGAAGGAAGTTTATTTTTGTCCCCACTGTTTCCCAGGGGACTGCTCTGTAGAGGATTTTGTGTGCAATTCATTTCTCATCTGTGAATTCATTTTGTCAAAATTTAAGTAATGCACTGGGATTTAGATGCAACCAATTTGTGCCCCCTAATTTTATGGATGTTAAGATTTTGGTTAGGAGACTCATTCCTGGGGTGTATGCTGACAAGTTTGCCAATAAATAAATATTTACTCTTAAAACGTTTCCAATGGGAAGTGAAGTGAGATTTAGACTCTTACTGTGCCATCAGGTGCTATTTTCATGTTTAAATAACTGTACTGACAGTGCAAAATATAAACCACTTTCATAGGTTCACTGTAGCTAGGGTTAAAGATTGTATAAATTATTAATACTTACTTCAAGACCAGGGTTTTTCTGATATGAGAAATAAAAGCAGCCCTGTATCTTGACAGAAGTTTTCATGAAAGTGGCTCTTAAATCTGCTCACTTTGTGTTCTTTTTGCTGTTACGTGCAATAGTTTGGGACTTTTTTTTTTAGTTCTTTTTGGAGAAGCAATAGACTTGAGTTGCTGTACTGCCTGTGAACTGGCTTATGAAGAAAGCCTGATCTGCTACAAATTTATTTTGTGGAAAGTCTTCAGATGAGCTTTCCTGGTTCATTGGCTTCCTGGAAAGCTGTGTTGTGGCCATGTGGCCTAAAGAATTCTGGTTGATGCTCAACTTATAAAGCCTTCATGTACTAAAAAGACCTGAGATAAACCAAAAAATACATCATTAAACTTCATGGTCTAAGACATCTCCACAATTTATTCCATCTTCACTGTGTTTCTACAGAAGTTTGAAGGGTACAGCTTTTCTGAAGAAATCTTTCTACATTTTTTAAGTGGAAATAAATATCCTTACCAGGGAAAGGGGAAAAAAAAAGAAAAACAAACCATCAACAAGCCACAAAACAGCATGTGAAATTGGAACACAAGAGCACAGGGTTTTAAAGCTTCCTGAATTTTTAACTACTAGCAAATTGCCTTAAATTTAACTTGGATTAATTCCCTAGTGATCCTTGACATTAAATGGATGTTCTGGTTTGACATGGGTAGACAGAAAACTAATTAATTCCTCTGAATTTGAGGCATATTTAATTTTCTCCCCCAAAGATCTCTTGTTTAAAAGGTACAAGGCTGTGACAGATGTTGGATGTGAAGTGACATGTGTGAGGGAGAAGACTTGTGACAGAGGAAGATCAAGACATCTACAGTAATAATTCCTGATTTGGAAACTGTTCCATTTTATTGATTACACTGAACAGGGGAGTATCCACCTCACTGCTTGCCTGAAAGCGCTGTAATGTGCCCACCTCAGTGGCCAGTAAGGAGTCTTGCATAGATTTTTGTGTCTCTGTGTTTAGTAAAAATTCCCTGATATCTTTTCTCTGACTTTTTCTTCTATTTCCTAAAGAGATGAGAAAGAGATCCATCCATCCCTCCATCCATGTCAATGCCTGATCCTCAGACTGCTCCAAACCAAAAGTAGCAAGAGACATATTTTGAATTCTGTATTTCTGCCACAAAAGCTTAAAAAAGGACAAGACTGTTATCAGTGGGGGGACCTTGACCCACTGAACTAAACTGAATAAATGTATGAGATAGCAAAGAAATAAAATCTCGAGGAATTGATATAATTTCCAGTTGAAGAGTATTTCCAGTTGAAGAAGGAAAGATGTTGTGCCATAAATTCACAAGGGCAAGTGGAGACATTGACAAATACTGTGATGCTAATCTGTATGAAATTGAGGAAGAGAAAATGATCCTTGCAGGAGATTTTCTGTCCTTCCTCCCCACGGTTCCAGGGAATTGGTTTCTTGGAATCTGGATTTTAATATCCATGCAGGAACAGTGAAAGGAAATGCCATATCCAAAACATTGTGACCCTTTCCTGATTGTGGGCTCTGAGGTTTTCTTACATCTCCCCTGAATTGTGTGGATATGGCAGCTGTTGGAGACACAACTGGTGATGGACAACTCACTTGATCCTATGTGGCAATTCATATTTCCTAAGGGGACTAAGCTGACTCTTCAACTCCTAAAAGTAGATGCAGTAGTGGTTTCTGGAATAAAGACAAAACTGAACTGTCACTCTGCCTTAAGAGGTGGTTCTGTCCAACATGGAGATGTTGGGAAGTGCTGGCAGCCACCTCCAGAGCCTGGATTAGAGAGATGCTGTGCTGGCTGTGCCATCACAACCTTTTCAGGCCAAACACCTGAAAATTAATTTATTTTTCTTGCCGTACTCCCTGACCCTGATTCTTGGTTTGATTTTCATTGATTTATTTTGTTTATTTGAGACAGAGATGGTGTCTGGGTGAGGATTTGGTTTGAGGTCTCTGGGCAGATTTCTGTGGTAAATAGGTGTGTGCAGCTGCACTGGTATTGACCTCTTGCAGTTTAAGTTAAAAAAAAAAAAAGATTGGCTTCTCTGTGCATTCTGTGCTTAATTCTGCAGAAAAGCTGCATGGCTTTGAAGTGGATGAACACAGTTCAGCCTGTTTGTGTTTCAGGGAGATGGTCCTTCCTCTCTTGAGGGAAGCAAACATTTCTCAATGATCAGGGACCAGCTGGCCTTGCAAATGAGGATTCCTGGGGCTGCAGAGATTCAGCTCCATCCTTGCAGAGCTGGAGGAGCTTGAAGCAGTCTTGCATAACTTGAACCTTTGAATCATCAGGTGGCTCTCTAGGAGGAGGTCCCACCTCACGGATGTTCTGTGGGCTGGGAGGTGCTTTTCTAGCCCACAGTGTTGGCTAAACTGCAGCTATTTTGCTCCTGCTGATGATAATAATAGCACAGGGTAGGGGAAGGGGGCAGGGTACTGGTGGATCTGTGTTCCACAGCCCAGGAAACACACTTGGATGTGCCAAGGAAACTTCCTGAATCACGGCTGTGCTGCCCACTGCTGTGAGCCAGTTTGAGCAGATGGGACTGAATTTGTGTGTGAACTCCATGGATGCTAGAAAGGTGCTCCAGGCTGGGAACAGCCTCCCTAATGCCAGTGCTAGCACTGAACCATGTGTGCTTCTAGGCTGTTCGACCTCAGAGATTTTGTTTTTATAAATAACTAAATCCAGGCTTCTGATGAGTGTGCCTGCACATAATGACATTTGGAACTGGGTCCAGTTCTACAGCTGTGTGTTGACATGTGGGACCTTCATATCAATTCTACAGTTTGGACCTTTTATATTGGAACAAATTCTAAGCTGCTGAGAGAAAGGAGTAAGATATCCTTCACCTTGGTGCTCTTAATTAGCTGGACCATTAAACCACTGTTCCATGGTAGATAAATGTTGATAGTAAGTTCCAAGAAAAGTGGTATCAGGCTAGAGAAAATGGCAGAATTGAATGCCAAAGGATCTGTAAAGCTGTGGCATCAAAGGCAAACATGGAATTACGAAGATAGTAACTGGAAAAAATTCCATCTGAAAATCCTCGCACTGCTGATTACTGTCAACATTTAGGACCTTTTGTTCTGTTTTGGAGTGTAAGAGGAGGATAATCTGGAGCATAACTTAGAAGATATCTTGCTGCTGGTACCAACTAGCCTTTTATTTCAGATAATACTGCCAAATTTTATGAAAGGTGATCAAAAGCCCTGTGATTTTTTTCTCAGCTTTATGTTGGTCATAAGGATCCTTTCTTTAGGTGATCATGAGACTTTTTCAGTATCTGAGTGTGGCTGCAGGGTAAACTTGGAAATGTAAAGCAAGAGAATAACATGTTTATTGCAAAGTATTGCTTGTAAGTGTTTGAGCTTCAAATAACATTATTTTCATAGTTGTGCCAGTTTAGTTTGGGTGGGGACTTAAAACTTTGTGATCTGTGGTCTTGGAGTTGCCTGTTGCTCTTCTGATTTTTAAACCATGTTTATAGCCCCTCCATGGCAGTATAACAAGGGAAATGCTGGGTTCAATTGGCTCTTGCTGTTTGAGGATTTCAGCTCTTCTGTGTGCTACACATGATGCTTGTTCCCTCGAGGAAAGTGTGTGGCAGTGTGCCCCTCAGTAGTCTGTGGGCATCTGAGCATGGTTTCAAGTGCAGTATCTCTTTCAAAACCGAACTTCAGCAAATTCACAGTAAAAACTGAGAGCTGTTGTTCTCTGGTTACTTCAGATGGGTTTTCTTACAAGTTTGTAGTAATTTCAAGAAATGTTTCTCTGGGATATTATGAGCCAGTGGAGGATTGCCTTCAAATCCAGTCCTTTTTGATGTAAATTATTTGAAGTCTGGTCAAAGTAAGGTGCATTTTGTAATGAGTGTGGAGGCACTGCAGGCAGTAGCTGTATTTGTGGCACTCTTCCCACATGAACCTGTTGCTTCTTTTGGTACAGCCTGGGGTTTTTCTCAACCTTGTCTTGGATTTTGTAATCCTGTCACTTCCTTCCCCCTGCAGGACTTGTGGAAGAGGAAACATAAAGATCTCCAAATGAATAACCGAAAGGAAGATATGGAAATTGCTTCCCACTACCGTCACCTGCTGCGGGAGCTGAACGAGCAGAGGCAGCACGGGATCCTCTGCGACGTCTGCATCATCGTGGAGGGCAAGATCTTCAAGGCTCACAAAAACGTCCTCCTGGGGAGCAGCCGCTACTTCAAAACCCTCTACTGCCAGGTCCAGAAAACCTCTGACCAGGCCACAGTCACCCACCTGGACATTGTCACCGCCCAGGGCTTTAAGGCAATCATTGACTTCATGTATTCCGCACACCTGGCGCTGACCAGCAGGAACGTCATCGAGGTGATGTCGGCTGCCAGCTACCTGCAGATGACAGACATCGTGCAGGCCTGTCACAACTTCATCAAAGCAGCTCTGGACATAAGCATCAAGTCTGATGCCTCTGAGGACCTCGTTGATTATGAGCTGGGAGCCCCTTCCAGCAGCAGCACGGACGCTCTGATTTCGGCAGTGGTGGCTGGCAGGAGTATATCCCCCTGGTTAGCTCGGAGAACAAGCCCAGCAAACTCCTCTGGGGACTCAGCCATTGCCAGCTGCCACGAGGGAGGGAGTAGTTATGGGAAAGAGGATCAAGAACCAAAACCAGACAGCCACGAAGACATTTCGTCCCAGTCTCTCTGGGCTAGTGACATGGGCTATGGGTCTTTGCGTATCAAAGAGGAGCAGGTGTCACCGTCCCATTACGGAGGGGGTGAGCTGCATTCTGCCAAGGATAGTGCAATACAGAGTGGGTTCTCAGAGCAAGGAGTGGGGGATGGCTGGCAGCCCACGGGCCGCAGGAAGAACAGGAAAAACAAAGAAACTGTCAGACATATTACGCAGCAAGTGGAGGATGACAGCAGGGCAAATTCTCCTGTGCTGCCCCTTTTACCTGCCTCAGGATGGCCGTACAGCAGTCGAGACCCAAGTAAGTCATTCTTCCAGTTTTTGGGAATGAAACTGAAAACGTTGAGTTAATTAGATCTGTTTCTGGGATGATCTTATCAGCCTCTGAAATAGGAGCTTGCCAGAAAGACAAAAATGTAGAAACTTTTGTTGCCAGCAATTCAGAGCACCAAGTACTGTGTGATTCAGTCAGCACCCTCGATGGAGGCTGGTTCTCCTGTAAAAATGGTGTTTTTGTTTTGGCTTTGAATGACATAAATCACCCCCAAACCACCACTCTAACTGTTGGAATTAATGAGAGGAAAGGTTAAAGGAATTTATTTTAGCAGGTGTGGACATTGATGTCAAGGTTGAAGAATTTTCCTTCCACTGTGTATTGATGATGTAATTACACCACACACACAGGTGTAATTTAGTCTTACCGATACCGTCTTCAGAATTTCCTGATATTCAGGTGTCACTTTCTCTTGGATAAGAAAACCACCACAGCTTCTTGCTGGTAATGGCAGGATAACTGTTTAGTAACTCTCAAGAACAACATGTTTTTCTGAGGCATCACTATGGCTTCAAGTGTATTTTGATGTGTGACTACTTGTGGTCTGAGACGAGTGGCTGCGTTTAAAGTGTGTAGCCAGCGAAAAAATTGTTTTCTTGACTTCCTTTGAATCTTCACTAGTTATTTTTTTGTCTCAAGATAACTGTCCCATTTGATTCATTAATCAGTGGCAATAAATAGATTCAGGAATGCTTCTGAACTAGGAGAGTGGTGGTTTTTTCTAAGGGCTTATGGGACTGTGTTAATAAACTCTCTCAAGCTGACTTCAAGAACTTAGTGCTGTGAGTTAGCCTGTGTTTCATTGCATACCAGAATCCAAGTCAGCCAGGAGGAGGGTTTGGGAGATTATAGACTTCTATGTTGCAAAATTTGGATGAAAAAAAAATACAAAGAGTACTGAAAGTCTTAAAGTCTTTATGGTCTGAAAAAGGAGGTTGAAGTTGCTCACATACTAGAGTTTAAATGTGGTTTTCATTGAACAGTAACTCTTGAGATTTATTATGTTTTATGGTATTCTGCTGCAGCAAGATAATTGAATGTAATTATTCTAATTAGCTGATGATAAAATCTAAACAACGTCAGCTGGAAGAAAAATGCGATATAATTTAAGGTAACGGTGATTTATGAAGAATCTCATTTTTGTAATGCACGTATTTTATCCTTGTTTGAGTGAAAAATCAGCATGGATTGCCTGGTCTCTGTTCTTAGGCAACTATTTTTCATTTTCCATGGCATGCCATAAAAACAGCTCGACCACTTGTACTGTCTGAGGGATGTGGGTTTGGACAGGTACCTGGAGTGAACCAGACACATTGGAGTGGCTGCAGAAACAGAACTGCAGCTCTGATCCTCTTGGAAAGCTGGGAGAAAATTGAGTGTCTTTATGGAAAATAGTGCAGAACAGAAGAGATTGTATTCCTGGAAGCTGAATGAAACTTAGATTATTTAATTCCTAATTGTTAAAGAATTAAATTGCAGTGGCTGCTCGCAGATGAGAGGAAGATGGCTCGAGGGGTTGACTCAGCACAGTGCTGAGACAGCACGTCAGCAGGCACATCAAATTATTTGTTCCAAATCTTGCCTTAAATGCAGTTTCCAATAAAGGAGGTGGTTTCAGTGGTGGGAAAAGGGCAGCTGAATGGTGGTGGTTGAGGGAAGAGTTTCAATATTCCAATAACACTGGTAAAAGTAAAGGGAAAAACGAAATGCAAGACTTCTTGCTGTCCAAAATGAACAGGCTCAGGGGCTGCCTGTGCTGGCAGAGAGCAGTGTATCCATGAGGAGCAAGGGGAGAGTGTGGTTCCCCATATTGGCCATCTGGAGAGGTGAATGCAGGTGAAATTCTCCTTTCTGCCCTGCTAGACAGGGAAATTCCTCTGCATTGTGGGGCCTGAGATTGTGGAATGGGTGCACGTGGGCTTAACAGCAGGGATTGTCCCTGCAAGCCCTGCATGTGTTGTAGGTCTAGTTGGGGATTTTTTCAGTATGATTTCAAAGAATTTGAGATCCATACATGTTCGGTTTTAGTTAATCTTTGACACCTTGTCCACAGGCAGCCTCTCATGTGATAAACCTGTGGTGTACCTGTGATTTGGGAGAAATCAAATGGGCATTCAGGTGAGGCTGCTGCTCTATGTGAAGTAAAAGCAGCCCTGCTACCCCAAAACCATCCCTGTCTGGGGCCCTGCAAGCAGTAGAGTCTTCTGGTCTTGCATGAGTATTTCCCATATCCAGCAGATGGGAGATATTTTCCTGCAAACTTAATATCCTGAGCTACAGGGCTGTGCTTAGGCTGGATTTTGGTATCCCGGGTTCTTCCCTCTCCTATTAGAATTCAGCAGTGCTGTAGGGATGTTGCAGACTTGACTCCTAAGTGTGAAGAATAATTGATTTTCTTGTGTGCAAATGGGTAGTGACACAGTGCAGACACTTGTAACAAGTATTTGGGTTGTGTTTAAATTTCAGCTTGAAGTTGTCTTTGATTTAGTCATGTCAGGTTTCATTTTTTAAAACAGACTTCATAGTCTAGGGCTCTCTTTTGCCTCATTTATTTAGAAGTGTCCCTATCAGCAATGTTCACAGCTAAGATGGAAAGCTACTCACTTACTGAGGAAATGGGTGTTGTATGTTCTTTCAGAAGTTACTGAAAGGAAAGAAAGTTACCTAGAACTCTTTGTTCTTTGAACTCCTCGTTCACTTTTCTGATCTAATCAGTTATTTTAAGATGCTGCTTGCTAAGGCTTGAAGCTCTTCTTGGGTTCACTGGGGTAGTTTACAAATGCCTCTCTACTGCTGGGCTAACACTGGACATTGCATTTGGAAATGCAAAAGCTGGTTTAGGAGAATACTTCTTCAAAGCTCAGGCTTTCTCCTGAAATTGTGCAAGGTACTCTTTTGGTTGCAAACAGCACTGAATTTCAGCAGCTTTTTGGAAGGGGAATCTTGCCAAGTAACCATTGCATCACCCTTTAAATTCAGTGATTGTTTGGGGCAGGATATTCACAGATTAAAAATATGCTTCCAACTCCTCTATTATGCATAAGATTATTTAATTCCTGTTATATTACAAAGAAGCACATTGCGGTCACTGAAACTTTGCTTTTGAAACAACTCAGCTCATTCACACTCAGCAGTGGTGCTGCTTTCAGTAGGAAAAACATTCTTATCAGTACAGGCAGGTGTTTTAAAGTGTCTCAAATATTTAAGTAGACTATTTAAATACAAATCAATGACATCTAAAAAAAAGACACAGATTTTATTTAAATGGAAAGAGTAAGAAAATTCTTTGTGAATCCGTTGATTTCCCATATGCTGGTGGGGTGCTGTTGAGAGTCTTTGAATCTGAGAACATTGGAGATTAAAATAAAAAGGAGTGTCTGGAGTAATCTTATTAATGGTAATCTAACATAATGGAAATAGCAAGAGATTGTTAATGTCTGCCATGAAGATTGTCTTTTTCATCCAAGAAAGAATGATCAAATAGGATTTGCAAAAGAATGCAAATGAAAAACTGAGGTGCTGGACTGGGGCTATGATTCAGCTCTCAGTTTCTCAGGGTGCTGTCAGTCAAGCACAAAGCTTGATGAGCACCATCTTTACATGCTAGTTTCTATTTATTAATTTGGACTGTCTGTTTAGCATTAAACACACTAGGTTTTGTCTTTCTCATCCTGTTTGGGTTGTTCAGGATGTCAGTCTGTCATTTCTTGTAGGAAACATTCATATATATGTTTTCCTCATCAAGACACATTAACTTGAAGCAGCAGTTCTCTGAAGTAAACTGAAGGATGGGCTTTTATAAATAATAACTTTCTTCATAATTGAGCCAAAAATAATTTCCTCCATGAACTTGCCAAAAGAACAAAGAACAGGTTTGCCTTTCATTTTATGTCTTTTTCTTGAATTTTGTAGGTTTTCTAAAGAAACATGTTACTCTTTGTTAGTCTTTGTATCAATGCTTATGAAATTCAGAAGTAATCTTGTGCCTTGAACATCTTTATTTGCCTTAGGTTCCTGTTCCTTTTATCCTTGCTGGATAAAAGTTTTACAGGATTATACATTCTGGGTGTGTGGACTATAGGATCAGGTGGTATTTGGAAAAGAGAATGGATATCTTCACTGTTAAGCCAGCAAAGTGTTGCTGGTTTTGCCTCTTCATATAATGGAAAACTGCCACTTGAAGAGTGTCTTTTGAAGAGTTTATTGACGGCTTTATTAATGTGTTAGTTCAAGCATGGTAGTTATGATTCAGGAATTTATTTCCAAGGAAATACTCCCACACATCTTCTGAGTGTTTGCACCCAAAAGCTGCAAGTGAATTTCTGTGTGCCAATTGACTGTGAAATGAAGCTAATTATTTTTAAAAACAGAGCAGCCCTTTCTAAAGGGGCTACAATTTGGGAACTCTTTTCTTTAACACATGTAGAGGAATTGCTGTCTTCTGATAAGAAGAGCTTCAGGACTTGAGTAAGCCCAGACTAGTGACCTCCATGGGAAGGACAGGTAGGACTTTGCTGTATCCTTCTGCCTTTGCAGAGCTCACAGTTCCTCTAACGTTTTCCCCATCAAAATCTTTAATTATGCACAAGTTTCCTCCCTCCCGGTGAGGAGAAGTTTCAGTCGCTCATTTTCCAATGGCACACGTGTGACTGCAGTGGCTGCTGCAGGGAGCTGAGCTCCCCAGGAATCCTGCAGACAGCTGGTGTCATCCACATTCCCCATCCCTTTTTCTGTCTTGGTTTCCAGAGAGCAAATTATGATTACAGGAGCTGTTGTGGAGCACAGATGCTGAACAGTTGGATCACATAGGGAGCTTACATTGCAAAAGGCTTCAGAGGCAGGCAAGGAAGAGCGTGTTCCAGATGAACTCTACAAAGTTTCTGCAGGTGAGGTCTCTGGACCTGAGTACAGGCAGGTGAATGTGTGGATTGTCTTATTACAGAGTGATTTTATTCTTGAAACAAAGTTGGTTTTTCTCAGCAAGCTACTGGGCTTCCTATAACCGTCCCTTTGTCAGTGCAAATCTTCAGATCTTCCCTTGATTTGTATTTTCAAGTCATTATCAAATAAGTAATTCCCCTGAAAATTCCCCTGTTTCCGCTGTGGTATTTGGCAAGCATGTTGGTCCAACTAGAGAAATCCAGATTTTGCAAAATGAGAAAAGGGGGGGAAGATGAGTGTGGGGTTGGTACTCAGGATTCAGGTGTTTAAGGAACTCGTAAAGATTTTTGCTGTATTCTTCAATATAAAAAATGAATGTATTAAAGGAGGTGATAAGAGAAGTTTTGGAAGTGGGCAGTGTTGAAATAATCCTGCCAGAAAAGTCACTGGGACAGAACACAGTCAGTTACTCTTCCTTTAAATGGATTTTGCTTTTAAGAGAGGGAGTCTGCAGTCCACCGGAGTCCTGGATGCAATGGGAAAACTTCAGGTGTTTAATGGTTTGTTATAGCCATGACTGAAAACTGGGCTGGCTAAAATTTCAGTTGTCAGATGAATGTCTGATGTCCTAAAAACCAACACAGGCTCAAATTTGAATAATTTCCTACTTTTAGTTTGTTACTTAGACCTTTTTTATGCCTCATTTTGGAAAGATCACTTTTTAAGCAGGATAGATGTTTTGGATTAAAACAGCTTATTGGAAAGGTGTTGGAGTATTTTTGAGGGTAGGTAATAGTAAACTGCAAATTGCCTGCCACTTGGAAAATTAAGTTCATTACTGCATTTTTCCACCTTCTTTTACAGCCATGATGTTGCAGTTATGGTGCAAGGTGCTAAAATATTTGCTGCAATTGAGAGGGTTTTGCTGGGGAGATATTTTGATACCCTGGTGGGCAGTGATGTAGCCAGGCATGGAGGGGTTACAGCTCTTTGCTCTTATGCCACCCCCTGAATTCTTTCTTAGCCCAAAATCGGCTTAGCCTGCATTCCTTGGGCTTAGGAGCTGCCCAGGTTTCTGGACTCTCTCTGGAAATCTTGGTGTGCCTGAAGCACTAATGCACTGCATGGAGGTGGCTGAGGGTTGCCTCAAAATGCAAAACCAAAGGAAAAAAAAATAAACCTGACCCTGAACACCACTGATATCTGTGTATGTATTGAGAATTTTGCAGAGAGTGCTCAGTGAATAATTTAGGTTCTCTGTATCACCACAGCTACAGGCTAATGGAGTTATTAGGATACAATCTTAGCAGGAGTAACTTTGGAGTTTCTGTTGTTGAAAGCTTAGGTCAGGTTATTTTCAAGTTTGGAAACTAAAATCATTGCTTTAAACCCAGACACGCTTACTCCCTGGCTACACCCTGGCTTTAAAATGGTTCCACCCTAAACCAGCTTTAGCTCAATGCTCAGTGTCTGTTTCCTTTCCCCACCCTGCATTCCATTTTCCCCAGGCTCCAAGCCCTCCTCCTCCTTCTCCTCCTCCTCTTCCTCCTTCCCCATGGTAGCAGTTCTGATCATGTTAATCTGCTTTAACTCCAGAGATCAGAGGCATTTCCCCTCTCCTGATTGCCCTTCTCACTGTTTTATTTGTTCCTTGTGCTCTTCTTTACGGAGATCTCAACTTTTCATAAACTTTTTACCCCTTTTTGGTTCTTTATTTTGAAATTATGAGTGAGAAATCAAAAAGCTTATAGTATTCTAACATAAATTCTATTCCTTTTTTGCAGTCAGCCCTGTTCAGGACTTTAATTTCCTTATTTGCAGTGCTGCTTTTGCATTAAAATGTAATAGGAATCAATTCTTAAGATTCAGTGCCTTGGAATCAAACCCAAGCTTTTCTGCACTGGTCTCTGATTTATTTTTTATTCTCTCTCTCTTTTTTTTCTTCTAAGGCACTTGTTTCAAAAGGTAAATATTTGTTCTGAGGATTTTCAGAGTTTATAACTCACCATTCTGTCGTATCACGAGTGCTAATATTCATATTTAATGTGGTACTTGAATGTTTTATTTCTGTCCCTTCATGTTTGTGTCTGCCTCTGTCCTGAGGAGCAGCAGGGAATAGTGTCACTCCTTTTATTGCCTGAATTAAGAGAATTGGAAAAAGAGGTTAAGCTTGCAGTACTTTTAAAGTGATAGTCTCAAGTTACTGTACAATTCTCTGTATATTTTTGAGAAACAAGAGTGGCTTAAGGTACTTCTGCACTGCCCAGTCATTCCTGCTCTTGCAAGGATACTGTATTATCCCATTTTAGAATAGTTTCTAAAACAATTAACTCACCCAGTTTAACCATTTCTCTCACTTTTGGATTTGTTCTATCTTTTTTTAGGAGGATCAGCAGTTGGCCAGGTTTGCTCTGTATTCCAAGGAACAGTTGAGTTGAGGTCACTAACAGGAGGTGGGGGAGCAGCAGCGAGCAGCAGGGTTTGAGCCAGCAGCTCCTTTTGCTGACCACAGGAAAGTGTCTGCAGAACTTGATTCAATGAAAAACAAATATTACAGGAAAGAGATGAAAATTGTTAATTTTTTCCAAGTACCTGGAGGAGTGGAGGGAAGTTTCCAGTTATTTGTACACTGATTACTATTTTGAGGAAGACAAAGATGGGGATACACTTGTGCTTTCAGAATATGCTGCAGGAATAGCAACATAAACCAGGTCATATTTGTGTAGAACAAGCCTGGTTTATTTTATTTATCTAGAGCTGGTGAGGAGAATGTTTCTGTTGGTAAAACACAGATAGTGAACATCCTATGGCTGTAGGCTGGAAAATTATATTGGAGCCTCAGCTAGCATGGGCTTCTCATGAGCCCTCCAGAAACAGGAGCAGCATTGGAAATTGGCACTTCCCTCAGGACAGTGTTTTTCAGAACTCAAATCCTGGCAGTCCCAGCTCAGTTGTGGTGGAAAAGCTGTAGCAGGGCTCAAACCTGAAAGAACAGGGGTGGAAAGCACAGCCTGAAGGAGACCAAGTGTTTGGTTCTGTAAGGATTCACTTAAGATATCTTACAGCCTTCAACATAAAGAGAGTTTTTAATGATCATATGTGTTGTGGTTAAATATCTATGTTTGCTTGATTGTTTCCTGCTCTAGGAAATTGGAGCTGATTCTGAATGCTGTGCACATTTATTGTATCCACATGTCTGCTGTTATGGTTGTAGAATAGTGCAAATCAAACCCAATATAGCTCATGGCATCACTTCCCCATGTAAATATTGCAGTGGGTGAGAACGCTGGGGTTTGCTTAGCAAATAGTGAGTTGTGAAACACTTCTGGAAGATTTCTGTTAGAAAGGAGGAGGAAACTGAAATACAAACTTCAAGGATATTTTTAGCAGCTGGTAGAAGATTGTCATTTGTCTGCCAGCCTGTGTGCTCCTTTTTTTTTTTTTTTTAATTCCCAATCAAAAAAACACACTATGAAATGAAAGCTATTTTTTCTTTTTTCCCTGAGAGTTTAAAAATTAATTGCCTTTTGTACAGAAGAGATCAAGCCAAACCTTCCTAAACTTACACAAGAAACATCATCCCTGGAATTCTAGATAAAATCTACTGTCAGGCAGATACTTGACCCAAATAGGTTGAAGAACCTCAGAAAATTAAGTCTTTTATTTCACCTAAGCTTTTTTGGGTCACATTTTGTCAGTGTACCTGAAACAAAAGCTGCGTTTAAGTGGCTCCCACTTTCCTTTGGTACTTAACTGCACCCCCACGCTCTCCTGCAGTTGTTCCGGTGAAAATCTCTGTGTGACCATGTAGAGAACCAGATAGGGGAACTGATCTGCATTTAAATATAACTTTTTTTAATAAATCAATTTATTTTTAACGTATTAGTTCCTGTCTCAAGTTCTGTCACAACTATACTTACGGTCTTGGTGCCACAGAAGGAGTAGCAGGGGAGGGTGCAGGAATTTGGGGTGGGAGAAGTTGCTGATGCTGGGACCTCTTCCCTTTCTGTTTGCCATGATGTAAACAGAAAAAAAAAATTGTTTTCCATCACACTAAAAATTATCCAGCTGTGTACAGGAGATCCAAAACATCTGCCCAAGGAGGCGTGTCCATTCCAGGCTGCTTCCAGACCTGATGCTGATGACTTTGCCCATTAAGAACTTGTATGGTGGGATGTTGTGAACCCTCAGCATGTTGTTGGATGGCACCAGGCTGGGAGGGATGATTGGCTGGAAGGCAGCAGTGCCAGGCACAGCAGGAATTCCACCAAGGTAAGGGGGAAGTGCTGCATGTGGCACAGGATAACCCCATGTAGCACTTTGGGTTGGCAGCCAAGGAGAGAGAAAGCAGCTTTGCAGAAAATGTCTGCTGGTGAGTAAGGAGCTGAAGAGGAGCCTGTGTGCCCTCACAGCCAGGGAAGGTTGGCTGCCTGCCTTAGGAAGAGCATTTGAAGAACAGGATCCAGTTTAGGGATCTCCAGGCCAAGAAAGACTTTGACAAGCTTGAGCAAGCACAGCTGAGGCCATGGACATGATGTGTGTGAGAAGAGGCTGAGACAGCTTGGTTTAAAATCTTCAAGAAGAGAAGGGGGGGAGGTGGATTATCCAGGGCCAGACCCTTCTCAGATATGGGTTGAGAAAGGATGAGAGGTAATGGACACGAGTTACAGGAAGGGAGATTCTCACAAAGAGGTCAAAAGGTGGAGGAAAGACCTGAGGAAGTTCTGCTCTGGTCCTCCCTGCTGATACCCACAACTGGGCTGTACAAGCCACTGGAATCCTAAGTATCTCTGAAGCCACTTTCAGCCTAATTTATTCTAAATTCTTAGAGATGACTCCAGGTGACAGAGTAGTAATGCTGCCCCAGGTTCAGGATGACTTCTCACTGTCTGATGGTGACACCACCTCAGATTAAGTCCAGCTGCTCCTCTTTCCAGACTTTCCCAGGTTCTTGCCTTGCTGACAGCAGGACTCCTGTACTCCCTTCCCTTCAGTTCACTTTTCCATCCTAATTCTGCCAGATTGGGTCCTGCAGGTGGGGTGAGCTACAGGAAAGGCTCAGGAGCTTCTTGTGGCCATTGAATTGCCATTGTCTTGGAGGCTGTGGGACTTGCAGAGGGTTTCCTGCAGGTGCTGAGTGGTGAGACCTCCAGTTCAGAAAGGTGTGCTGGAGGAATGGCTCATGAAACACCCCTGCATTCCAGTGGGGTTGGGAGTGCTCCTCAAAGATTCCTGAAATTTGCCAGAGTGATGGAGAAACACAGAGGAGCTGTTTTAAAGTTCTGTAAATGGTAAGGGAGGCACTGTTGCCCTCCTTTGAAGGACTCCTGTACCTGTGGCTGGCTCTGCCACACAACCCCAGAGATTTGGGACACCAAGGGAGAAACATCCCTGTTTTGAGCTCCTGCTACACTGAACGGGGCTTTGAAGAGAAGATGACAGATTTCTTGATCCCCTCTTACCTCGACACTGCAATGAAAAGAGCAATATTGAGAAAGAGCAACCTGGAAAATCGTTGTCTTTATTTCTTGGGGAAAAAGCTTATTTCTGCTTTGAGTTTTCCAGCAGCAGATGCAACCCTGTATGGCTTTTATTCACGCCTTTCTCTCTTCTCATGGGTTTAGTTCTCCAGTTACTGATTTCTAGATGTTCAACTGTCTGCATGAGAGAGCAGGACTAAAAGATGAAAAGGGAAAAAAATAATTTAAAAAAAGAGAACTATGAAAGAGAATAATAGCACTGGGAGTCTGGGAAACCCCACTAGGGGTTTACTGAGAAGGTTAAAACAGTACAAACAAGAAATAAGTGGTGTGAGAGAAGCAGACGCTGAGGAGGTACTTTGGTAACAGCTGAATTTAAGCTGTAATGAGAAAAAATGACAGAAGCAGGGAGAAGAAATACAAGAGAAAAAAATTGGTTTGTGTATTAAAGTAATTAATTAAGGTAGTAAATGGAGTCTTTAAAATGGAGCTTTCCCTTGCTGTTTCTGGGATGGCCTGTCTGTTCTGTTCAGTTGTTGGACTAGGTTTAATGCTTTTTACTGTCATCTTCCTCCTAGATCTTTGAAAATAAATTATCACATTAGCATTTGGATACTTTAAGTACATTGCATTACTTTGATTTGTACCATAGCCCTTTCCAAGGGGCTGCCAGATAGATGTCTGTAGTGCTTGATTTTTTGTGACTAGTGCAACTTGCTTTTCCCATTCCTGGGTTTGTGACAGGAGCTCAGTTTATAGGACTTCCAGAGCTCACACAGTAGCTACCCTGTGTGTGTTGGGGATATTGTACTGCTCCTGTTGTCCTGGTGTGAGGTTTATTCCTCTTCAAGTATCTGTTAAAGCCTGCCTGGTCTGTGTGGCTGGGAATGAAGTGTGTTTTGAGCTCAGCTGGCATGGGTGACCTCTGTGAGAAGGTGCTTGCAGTCCTGGTATCCCTGTTAAGTGATGCTTCATGTGTTAGTAAGAACTTTACTGTTGTTTTCAGAATTGCATGGAAATACTGTCCAAAACTAGGCTCTGTTTTATTTGACAATAAATGCTAACAATAAAACATTCATCCAAGTCAACAAATTTAAGAAAGCTTTTCTAAAGCTTCCGTGTTTTGGAAAGTAGGCTGGTGTAATAGAATAACAGCAAAATAATGATTTGCTAAAGAGACTAATGAGCTCAGTTTCCCAAGCAGCATTAATCCCGTGTTTAGCTCGGGATTTCCTGCGTGTGGAGCCCTGCAGTCACAGGGGCTGTCCCAGCAGGGTGAAAAACGAGCTCTGGAGGGCTGGGATGGAGCTCTGGGGCCCGTGGCAGTGAAGAATTGCAGAGTAGAAGCTCATTGAGCAAAGCCTGGTTTACGCGGGGCTGAAGCGCTGGAGTAAACAGTTTGGATTACTGGGAAGTGACGGGTGCTTTCAATTCATATCCATTCTTTGGCTAAATCTTGTTAAAAGGAGCTGCATTCTAGAGAAAAGAGAAGTGGTTTTGGAGGCACTGGGGAGAGGAACTTGGTGCATTTTTTGGGTTTTGGTGTGCTGTGGGTATTTTAGTACTTATGTGACTAAGTGGATATTTATTTTGCCATAATGTGTGTTTGATTAGATTACATCAGCTATAAATACTGGAAGCTCTGAAGCATCTATTTCGCTGTCTGTCTCTAATCTTGGCTTTTGAGGAACATTTAATGTCTTGTTGTGGTTACAATTAATCTGTGTGTGTTTTAGCAATTAGTGTTTATGTGCAGCGGGCAGCAGCCAATTCTGGCAACTGTCAATCAGCAGCTGTAACAGGCTCTGAGAAAGGAGTGCAGAAAGCACAAGGTGATTCCCTGCCTGCCTGGGTATTTGGGAATGCAGTTTTATGGGAAAACACCCTTTCTGGCCCAAATTGTGTGTTGTGATTGCCCGTGTGGGCAGTGGGACAGTGGTATCATTGTGGCTTTGATGTGATGAAGCTCTCTGTTACCTTACCAACTTAATGGGCTAAAGTTTAATTTGCTTCCTTTACCACCTTTTGTAACAGCTGCTGGTTTTTACTGCCTTGTAATTTTCCTTTATGTAGGCATGCTGGCTTGTTTTTAAAAAACCTTCATTATCATCTAGAAAAGTGGATATCCTGTGAGCTGCTAATGGAGGGATGACAAAATACGTAAAAATTCAAAGCATTTGAATTCTTCTGCTTGGCTAAGATTTAATAAAACTGATAATACGAAATTATATGAGCAAAACACAGATGGAGGAGGGAAAATGGTTTGTTTTAAACAGAGAGCATCTCCAGTAGTTCACATTTATGAACTTCTTCCTGTGTTTGTAGTCCCCAGCCCATTCCCTACATCTCTGGGGTGTGGGAGCACTCTGTCCATGATTGCTTTTTCCTTATTGTTTGCTTTGAGGCTGTTTGTTTTTTAAAGGAACAACTTAGCAGTGGGATGTACTGGCAGAAGAGTGCAGCTTAGTAAAACCAATCTGAACATGTTCTGGAATCTGATATGCCCTGAGCTGGGACTGGGAAATTCTCTGTCTGCTCCTGGTTCCACAGGCTGGGCACCTTGAGCGTCCCCACGTCTTTCTCTGGCAGCCACCACCTGTAAAATGGAGATAAAAATAATGATCTTCCTTCAGCTGTTTTCCAGGTTACAGGAGGTGGGCACAATACCAGTGTCCTCATTAGCATTTTTTAATAAGGCTCTGCAGATTAATGCCTTGCCCTGGTTTGAAGTTGTGGAAACCAAGTGCTGGTTTGTCCCACTCTGCCTCCTCCCTTCTCCCGAGCTTCTGTACAGGAGTGAGTTGATTGCAGTGCTATGTGTAGACAATACCTGAATTCCTTGCCCTAAAGAGTGCCAAGTGAATTTGTGAAAGCAGCAGGTATTAATTTTGTAAGTGTCCTGCCACTGGTTTGAGCTCTAATAGTTCCCTCTTGCATCAAGTAGCTTTAAATCTCTTTTAAACTAGGAGGCAATAAAATATTCAGGATCTGCAAAACAACTTCTTTCTCCATCTGATAGCTCATTATCTGTACCTTCTCTTTGGATATGGATTTTTTTTTTTCCTCTGCATTGGTAGGAGAAATGCCACAAAGGCATACGTTTGTTGGGAAGCTTCAGCTCCGTTTGCCAGGTGCTCAGCTGGGCTTTGAGTGTGTCAGCTGTGTTTGCTGCTGCAGATTGTGGAGTAGGTAATTGCAATTTGTTTCATGCACTTTTAAAATGGGCTAACAGCCTTTTTTGTGTGTAATTTTTTGTTGTTTCATGTGAAGAATAGAGAGGAGTCTGAGAGTCATTTTCCTTTACATAAAAATACATAAATTATTTAAGCTGATAAGAGAGTCAAAGTTCAAACAAAGGAGGCTCTTCAATTAGACCTTCCCAAAAATACGAAAATAAAATGTGTTTTTGCAGGAAGGAGTTTGCCTTATCATAGCTTTTTCAGTTTTGTTTCGATTCAATACTTGATGTATTTGTTACTAATATGTTTTATTTTTATACAGTTTCTTTGTAGTTACATGTTGTAAAGTGGTTGGTCCGTATCTCTTTTTTTAAACTGTAACACTTATGTATAAAATCCCACCCTGTGATATATGCTGGGAACCACTGGTTACTGTGTATTTTTTAGGGAAGTGACCCCAAGGTATTTATACTCAGGACCCCACTTTTAGAGGCTGGTTTCTCAAAACCTTCATTATGGGGAAGAAACAAAAGAGTGAAAATTTGGGCTACTGGAGTGTAAAATTAGGGAGAAAACAGAACTTAAACCTTTAAATGTAATTCCAGTACTAGCAAACTATCCTGAAATCTTAGTTTAAGATAAATAGATAGTCTTGTCCAGGTTGTGGGTAAAACACACATCCCCTCCCTGTGCCCTGCCTTCACAGCACAGTGTGGCACTGAACCCAAGCCCGGCTGGTGGGGCAGGAGGGAACGGGCTGGAAAAACACAGCCCCAGATGTCAGGCAGGAAAAGAGGAGTGAGAGCAGCGCTGCCACGTGAAAAGCAAAGCCAAAACAAGTGTTGCTGCATTCCTGGTTGGGTTTCCCGGATCCACAGTGAGGCAGTGGTGGCGGGAGCTGTCTGACAGCATCTTCCTTCCCTCCTGCAGGCGCGGATGCGGCCGGGCCGGAGCCCAGCAGCTCGGACAGCAGGGGGGAGCGGCCGGAGCCCTACGGCAGCGTGGAGGAAGCGCTGCTGGCTGGGGAGTCCAGCTACATCCAGCAGCCCCTGACCCCAGACAAGGAGGATGCTCTCCAAGCCGCCACCGTGGCCAACCTGCGAGCAGCTCTGATGAGTAAGAACAGCTTGCTGTCGCTGAAAGCCGACATGCTGGGCGAGGACAGCTCGCTGCTCTTCGAGTACCTCCCCAAAGGCACCCACTCACTCTCCCGTAAGTTGGACTTCTTCTATTTATTCTGTTTCTAATGATGCATTAGGGGAAATCTTTAGTGAGAAGAAAATACAGGTCACCACCTTGTTTATTGATGCTGGTGTGTTCATATCCAGGTTTAAGTCCTGCTTAATCCTACTTTCCATAACATTTGGAAACTTTTGTCTGATATTGATCCAACTTTAACGTTAACTGCTGAAGTCACAGAAGAAGATATTCATCCTGTAGTGCTTGCCCTCCAATTTCTTTTTTTCTTATTTGCACAATGGTATTTACAAACAAAATACAAAGTATTTGAGTCATTACGGGAAAGATTTTGAATCCAAACTTGATTGATGTTGAACAGCTTGAATGTTGCTCCTGTGTCTGTGGAAACAATTGGGCTGTTGTAGATTGCATGATCTTTACTTCTTGCAGTTTAATTTTAGACCTGTAAGTAGTGAGCAGCTATTGATTTTGTTATACTTGCACCTGGAAATGAATGTTTTTATACTGGTGATCTGTTGGAGACAGCTGATGTGAACCATTAGGTGTGGACAGCTGATTTTTCAGCATATTTCTGTGTTTTCTTTGTTGTAGCCTGATTCTCTAGTGCATAAAGAAAGAAATTATTAATGCTGCATTTTAATAATACTCTGAGAAGATACGTCATATGTGAAATAGAACAGAGCAAGCAACAGTTTTCTGACTACTATATGTTAATTTCCAGAAGAAAAGGTTTATCTTTATCTATGCTGAGAAAACTGACCAAGTAAATATAATGAAAAGTTCATTTAGGATATCTATTATTCTATTTTCTTTTAGTTTCCTCAATGGAAAAGATAGATAACTTTAATGGTCATAGAATTAGTGAATCACAGAATCCGAGAATGTTTTGGATTGGAAGGGACTTTGAAGATCATCTTTTTCCAACCCCTTGCCATGGGCAGGGACACTTTCCACTAGACCAGGGTGCTCCAAGCCCCATGCAGGTGGCCAACTGGTCCCTGGAGTTGTGTGGCAAAGGGAAATCATTGTACAGTGAGTGTCAGTGTCTCTTTTCACTTCTCATGTCTGAACAATAAGACTGTTTTTTTTAAAAATCCAAAAACCTTGAAGTTCCTGTACCTTATCCTGTACCTTAAATATTTGTAGGGAATTGCTGATGCAGTGTTGTGGTTTCTTTTGCAGTTACTCACTTCCTGAAGGATCTCCAGTTAAATCAGATTTAGATGGTTCAGATTGGGCTCCAGGGTTGCAAATCCCTCTGTTGCAGTGGAACAGCACAGATGTGGCTCAGCTGAGTGGCAGGGTTTGGGTGCAGGGAGCAGAGTGCCCTGAGCTGGCACAGGGATGGGTGGGAGCCTGGATCAGTGCGTGACCACGGGTGATGGATGCACCATGGGTTGGGACCTGGGGCTCCTGACAGGTGAAATCAGCAGTTCCATCTTGTGTCTTGATAAATTGGAATAATGACAGGGCTGCCCTCTATCCATCATCCTTCTCCTTGTTGGAGGATTTTAGGTTTTACTTAAAAACTGAAGCACCACTTGACAGAAAGATAAATGTGTATGAAGCAGTCATAAATCCAGGTTAAAAATCAGAGATTGCCCAACCACCTGAGAAGCAGAGTTTGGGGATGGGCATGGTGCAGGCAGGGAAACAGCTGGGTTTAAAACAAAGCTTGATACATTTAGAAAAGGGGGTAGTTGATAGCTCACTGAGGGGTGCCATGGCCCAGGAGGTCCTGTCCAGCATGTATTTGAGGTCCTTATTTTCCAATCTTCTCACTATTACTTGAATTTTGTTCAGCTGAACTTCAATTATCTCATCTTTATGAAAGCAAAGTGAAATGCCCAAGTCAAAAGGAAAACTTCCTGCTCGGTCTATAGCTCTCACAGCAGTCAGGAATGTGGCTGTGGCCTGGTAAGAGGGTTTTTATAGAAACCAGGAGTTAAGAGACATATTTTTCTTTCATCTTATTCAGATTCACAGGTATCAATTTCTTTTAATCACTTGAAAAAGATCTTGTGATATACGATTCCCTTTTAAGTGGTCATTACTGAATGAACAGGACATCAAGTCTGATGAGAATTTTCAGTGTATAAAGTGACAGTGAAGCAAGTGCTAGGAAGATTGTGGAGATGTAAAAGCACAGTCTAGGTTGGTGCTAGCTTTGTACGTGTTTTTGACATTTTTCTTCAAAAACAATTTGAGGATGTTGAGTCATTTTAAGTCCTGGGTTATAATAAAAAAAAAAAAAAGGAGGAGGGAGTAGATAGGAGCACAGTGAAAAAGACTGAATCTAACAAGACAACTAAACCCAGTGGTTTTCATCTATCTTGGTTTAAGAAGAAATGCACTAATTTCAGGGATTATAAGTGATCAGTCTCTCTTGACTTTAAAGAAGTGAAGTGTTTTTTAATCTTGGCTGCTATCACTGGATTGTCTTCTCTTACAAAGCACTGCAGTGCAAAGAACTCAATGAGCAGTACTCAGGTTTAGTTTTGGTTTTTTTCTGGAGGAAAAAATATTTAATGGAGGTGGACAGATGCAAAGAGGGTGTTTAAAATTTGAATGAGCCATTTCTAAAGGGAATATTGCTCTCAAAGTTACTGCACACATTAAAAGTTTTCACTTGCTCTTCCACATCATTCCTGTTTTAGAAGTCAGAGTATATCCCAAGGTTTTCATTTTACTCTGTGTTCTTTTTAACTAATTCATTATATGATCATATGAGGTATGAACTTGACATTCTGCTGGTGGAAAATGAAGCCCAGAATGTGTGGGTGTGGGTGTTGTATCACTATGGTGAATTTCTGAAGTTAACCAGTTCAAACTCATTTAAAATCAGAATGGAAAACTTCGATATCTTGCCATTTGGTTGGCACAGTTGCCAGATAACCTGCAGCTGAAGGGCTCTGAGAGTTTGATGTTCATGATATGTGATCAGGATTGACGTTGTTCATATGCTTGTCAGAAACCTGGAACATGCAGGTTTTGCAGAAAAAAATGTGTGAGTTACTCATGGGTTACACCGAGGCCATCTGGGGAGCTGCTGGTTACTGAACCTGCCTGGGTTGTTGCCAGAGGTGCCTTTCACATAAGACATCATGAGAGTTTTCCTGGTCTTGCCATGTTTTCCTGGTTTGTCTCTAAAAGCAGGTGGTTGTTGTGTGATTTCCACTCCAGCAGAACTGCTCTGCAGAGCTCCTTGGTTTAATAACGTGTCTTATTTAATTTATGAGCCTGAACTTTGGTAGCATTGTTCCACACGGTTACATCACACGGCCAGAAGTCTCAAAGGCTTCAGTCGAATGTTTTGAGATGGTTTTGCCAAGTATAATCAAGAGAACGAGAATTTTAATGTTCATCAGAAAACTGAGGTATTTAGTTTACATCCTTGCTTTCTGATTTAAAAACAAAACAAAAACAAAAAAAATTTCACATCGTGGGAGGAGGGGACAGGACACACAACTCCCTTAAAGGGCGACTTCCACATTTCAGAATAGCACATTTGAAGGCTTTTTTATATGTCTAAGTTTGGCTTTTCCTGTTTACCCTGTTGCATCTGAAACTGTTTATAGAAGCAATTCCTATGAAGCTTCCAGTCCAAGTGATTACATGGTACACAGAGCCCTTTTCTTTTGGGCAAACCAGCTAATAGGTTATTTTTAGTTAGTGGTTCATTGGAGCCAATAATTTATCCTTGCAGTGGATGTTAAGAAATACATTTTGCACAGTGGTCAACTTTCCCAGGAAGAAGTTAAAGGTATTCAGTTTGGTGTGGAATTTTTGTACATGGTAAAAGAAGATTTAGGGGAGAATGGATGAAATTTTAAATGAGATATAATAACTTTGCCTTTCCTTTTTCCACAATAGTTTACTGTCCAGCTGTCACGACAATTCTGTATTCATACATGTATTGTTAAACCCCTGCTCCAATTTCGGTGTGCAGAGCTGACTGAAGGAAAGAGTTTTTGATTCCTGATTTAGAAGTTAAAATACTTTTGGTTAAAATTCATTTTAGTACAGGTTTAGGAGGGAAAACAGTTTCTCACAACACAACTCAGAATGGATATAAATCTGCATTTTTGTGTACAAAGTGTGGGTCATTGATATGGGTTTCTCTTTTCTTGTGTTACTTGCAGTTGTTGAAACCAAATAAATACTGATTATTATTTGAAAACTCATCTTTGTTGTGTTGTGCATCTTTGTGTGTTTTTACATCTTGAATGATAGTTTATTGGTTCTCTGGGCTTAATTTCATTGCTTGTTTCTTAGCTTTAATTTTTGCTTTAAGAAGTGTAGAGGGTTTTTTTGGAACCTGTGAAACTGGGAAGATGCTAATAAAAGAATTCATCAAGTCAAGCCCCACTGGTTTATCTTTACTGTGTGCTAAAGTACAATTAGTTCAAAGAAGTATAACCCAGAGATGCCTTTGGGGCAGTTTGAATTAGTTTGGGATGTTCAGGGGTAAAAAAAAGAACGTCTGTCTGTTTAGGCAGGAATTCTGCTATGGACCTGTAGAGCTGGATTCCTGGTAACAGTTTCTAACAGGAAATACTGATAAATTCCTTCTTTCCCCTGAACTTTTCCTATCTTCGATTTCTGGCATTTTGTTGTCCTACTTTAAAATGCCAACAGCAACAGATGAGCAGCACCTGAAGGAAACCTTGGAGCATTGTTATCCCAGCTGAACAGCGTTAACTAATTTGGGAAAGATTGATCTGCCATCTAAGAGGAGAAAAGTAAATCAAACATCCAGCTTGTGGCACAAGAGCAGAATTTCCTTTGATAGCTGATAAAAAAGTGAGGTTTGGGATTGTTCACATTTCGAAACCTTGCTGTTTGTTGTCACCCAGATCACAGTGCATTGTATTTGGACACAGTGTAAACTGTGACTTGTTATTTGTAGCTGCATTAAAGAGTGGTTTTTTTATATTCCTGAAGGTTTCCATCAGACTCTTTTTTGCTGGAAATGTAAAAACCTTTAGGGCATAGAGTGCTTTAAATATGAATTTGTTTATTTTATGCCATATTTGCTTCTGTTTTTGCTGCCTTGTGTTTCAAAAAGAACAACGTGCTCAGTATGTCATTCCAGTAGTCAGTCAAGGCATGTGCTGAAGTTTGTAAAATGATTTATAATGTACAGTGATATTGATGACACAGTCTTTATTTGTATTTAGCTTTGTCATTGATCCTCAGGGCAGTTTCTGGAATATTGTTTTCCATTTGGCTGTTGCTACTGTGTAGGCGAGAGCCAGACACAGCAGGTTTTCCTTTTGAATTATTGGAGATTTTTAGACTGTAATGACTGTCAGGTGTAATTGAACAGTTTTGTACAAATATTTGAACCTCCATCCTTGCTAAATATAGAGTGACAGAAATCCTTTTTTCCATCTTTTGTAAAGCACTTTGAGATCAAGTACTGACAGTCTGATATTAAATAAACTACCACGGACAGATCTTGAGATCTGAACCTGTGACATAAACTTTCTTGAAAGTTAGTGGAATGAAGTTTGTGTGTACATTCCTTAAAGGTGGAAGTGTATGTGTTCAGCATGGCCCTTCTCCAGGAGAAATGTGGATATTTGTGCTGCGCTGTGCTTCTTTCTCCTGATGGACTCTGTGGTGACCGAGCCCTGCGATGTCACTCCAGCACACACAGACATTTGGGTGGGGAGGCTGGTTTTTAAAAACAAAAAAAAACAAACAACCCATCAACCAGAAAGACCAAAAGCCTGGCATCCCTGTCCTGCTGCATTCCCTCCCACTGACAGAAGATGAGCTGCGAGTGCTGGGGCGCTGCCTTTGCGAGGCCGTTTTTAAAGCCACCAGCTGGTGCTCGTTCACGTGGGTGAGATTCGTTTCCTGTGTTCCCCAGGGCCTGGCACCAACTCGAATCGTTCAAGGGGTGAAAGTGATGGCAAAGTGGAAGCACCATCTCCCCCGCTGCCTTCAGCACACCTTGCCACTCAGAGCCCTCCCAAGATCTGCTCTTCTGGTGACATGTCACCAGAAACTGGGATAAAAGGAGAGGTGCCTTCCTCAACCCAGGTAAGATCGGGGGGGGGCGGGAAATACAAAGAATTTGAAATGCAAAGGTGTCTGTTTGATCAAATCCTCCCCAGTTAGGAGTATTTTGAAAGATCTAATGCTTTATACTTTAATCTTTGAGCTTTAAAAAAAAATACAGGTTATTTTAAAACTAGAAGTCTGTTTAGGGTCAGGACTGGTGCTGTCCCAATTTTAATCTTTCTGTCTTACCTCAACAGAACTTCTGTTCAAAAACCTCTGGGGTTATTTAAATCTAAATTCCCTTTTTATTTTAAATCCCTTCATTTGCACAACATTGCACACTAGCATGTAATAATGGCATGGCACCTCAGCTACCCATTGCTCACTTCTGGTGCTGGGCATTTGGGTTTCTTCTAACTGTCTGAATTCAGACAGAAGTGTGCTGGCTCTGTATTACAGAAGTCAGAAGTTTGACCTAAAATCCATAACTTTCTACAGCATTTCTTATTCCTAATATTTTCCAATGATGCTCTATTAAAAAAATGGGTGGAAAACACAGATTTTGCTTTGCAGTCCCTGTAGAGCAAAGTGAGCTGGTCTGCACAGACCTGCCGAGGCTGCAGCACGCCTCTGCCTCATACAGGGCTGCCATCTGCCACACGCTGGCATATCGCAAAGGATTTATAAAAAAAAAAAAAAGATAAAATCAGCTTTTATTTAGAATTTGGATCAGCAGTGCCAGAGGGCATTGCAGAAAGGGAACTGTGCAGAAGGTGTTTGTGTTCTACAGGCTCTTCTGTGTGGAAATGAAAAGTACCTGTGGAGGGCTAAGGGAGAATTTTCCAGTCCTGTTGTATCAACTAAAAATACTCTGTCCAGCATTTCCCACTGGCCTGAGTGGGAACTACGGATGCTTAGTGAGCCTGGAAACTGAGTAGTTATCCAAGACTTACAGAGGGATGTTGATTACTGTCTGTGAAACACCAAATGATGAGGTGTTTTGGAACAAGATAAAGACCCAGTTCACGCTCTGGCAGTGAAAGCTTGGTAAAGGCACTTTGAGTAGCCAGGTCAAACAACTGAGCCTCCCTTAGAGAAGGGGTGAAGGCAGTGACAGTGACCGGAGTCAGAGCTCTGTTACAGGACAGGTTCTTGTAAATGCCTGCCTTAACTTGCCTGTGCTTTTCCTTTGCAGACTGCCTACGATGGACTGCTGGCACTCGGGCAGTTTGATAACTCTGACTCAGGTAAGCAGAGAGAAAAACACATCTTTAAACTGTTGTTATTTTGTACCAGAAGAGGCTGATCCGTGCCTGTGCACCCATGGTTCTTTTTCAGATTCGAGTTTCCCAAGATCTGAAGACACGGACATCACCGATGGGACCTTCCTGGATTCAGCCCTGGCCAAGAGGCTGACCTGTGGCTTGTGCAGGAAGGTGTTCCAGCGTTCTGAGGAGCTGAAGGAGCACATCCACGAGCACACCTTCTCCATGCTGCTCCCTCTCGACATGCTCGACTGCTCCTGGGCCGGCATTGCTGCTGGCCAGCTCGGCCGCTTCCAGTGCTCCAAGTGCCCCGCCAGCTTCACCCTGAAATCCAACATGGACCGCCACGAGAAGACCATCCACTTCCACTGTAAGAAGATGCAGTGTCCTAGCTGTGCCAAGCTGTTCTGTGACAAGACAGACCTAACCCGGCACCTCCTGGCCGTGCACTCGGGCGAGCGCGCCTTTGTCTGTCTCTGCTGTGGGAAGGGCTTCGGCACGCAGAAGAACCTCAGCAGCCACGTGAAAATGTGTTACCTGGGCTCTGCCCACCTGCCTGGGCTGCAGCTTTTGGACAGTGTAGGACCCAGTGAGGATGCTGAGGATGTGTAGCTGCTGTTGTTGTATTCGAGACACTTCCTTGAACCAGGAAAAGCAAATTGTGCCGTGGTTCTCGTGCTGCAAATAAATGTTCCACAGGTGCAATTTCATAAAGTAACCCCCCCAAAGCTGATCAGTCGATGCTGTGCTGGTTCCAGATGCTGTGTCACTGCAGCCTTGGGGCAATTTTTGTGCAAAGATAACTTTTTGGGGTCCATAAAACAGGCTCTTTGGCTGTTTTACTGGAGTGTTCATTCTGTGTTCTGACACTACCTTCAACTGTTTTATCAGTAGATCTCAAAGTGCTTTATAAAAGAAATTGTGATGTTTTCATCCAATTCCTCAGGAAAATAACATCCCTCAGGTTGTTGAAAGTGCTAGCAATAGAATCAATAATAGAATCAAATTCTGAGTTCTTCTCTAGTGTTCTGTCCATTCGACCATTTGGTCATTCCAGGGATTTTCACTGTGAACTTACGAGCTGTGGAAGGGCTGGGTTGCTGTTTGTAAAGTGGTTTTCTATGTCTTTCAAAGGAGAAAAACATACTGCTTGTTCATATGTCCAGTAGGGTATGTTATTTGACACTGAAAGTTGTTGCAAGGCTTGCACCTTTTACTGATACTATATTTCAGTACTTTCAGGGCTTTTTAAAAAAACAATCCTGGAGTATGGCTGTGGTTTTCAGGGATTCTTTGCATTTTTGTGACTCATTTGGTTTATATACTGTAATTAAGCTAGCCAGACTGAGTGTGGTGGTGTTGAAGCAGAGGAAGGAGGCTTTACATGGATTTAATTGTAATTTGGGGTGTGCATACAGAATCAATAATGGCTGCTCCTGGTGGGTAGAAATCTGTAATTCCTGTTTTATTCTATGAAATTCACTTATTTTTTAAAAAGATTAAATATTTCTATGTCTCTTGCTATATATTTACATACAAAACCAGATTATGGTAACTATGAAATGAAAGTAGCATAATTAAGAGCAGTGCTTCCCAGCTGCTCTGTGTGCAGCACAGCTTGGCAGCATGTGGGGTTTCTTTCCTCAGTGTGAGAGACAGCTGGGGAGAGAAAAACCCAACTTCTACAAATGTTCTCTAGAGTTCTTCAGGGAAGTTCTTTCTCATTATACTGTTGCATCTCAGGGAGACAAAAAATGAGAAATACTTAGTTGTGCACAATGTGGACTTAGTGAGGAGCTTTTTCCCCAGGCCTTTCCTGTGGAAGGGTGAATGAGAGAGCCCATCAGGTCCTGCTGCCCTTGGGCTTGTGGAGAAGGAACAGGGATATTCTGGTGCATCTCTGCTCCACCTGTTCCTGCTGGGACTCAGAGCTTCAGGGGTAGGCTCCATGCCATGCCAGGGCTGGGAAGCTGGAGTTTCCCTGCTTGGCTTAGTTCTTACTCTTCATTTGAGCAGGCTGCATTCAGAATTGAGGATAAGTTCCTATGTAATCACTGTAGTACACTTTAATCGTTTGGGTTGAAATGTTATGGGGTTTGCAGTGAGGTTCGTTTTTTCTGCTCTTGTTCCCATTGGCATCTTTGGCTTCGGAGATCTCGGCTGTCTGTGAACGTGCTCAGCTCTGAGTGTCAGCTTCCCTTGTGACAGATGTCAGAGTAATTGCCTCATGATTTATTTTGCTCTTAAATAATCAGCAAGTGAGAAAGGAGAAAGCTGAGCCAGAAAACAAAGTTGTAACCCAATGAATCTTATCTGGAAATTCAGGAGCAGCAGGGAAGGATTTGTCTGACTTGGGAAAGTAAGATGCTAGCAAAAGCAATTTCAGCAAACTTTAGAAGGTTTCATTACATGATAATAGTTAATGAGCTTTCATGTTTGCTCCTTTTTCTTGTATTTTAGAATTTAATTCAACATGGAATTCTTTTTCTGTAGTTAGGTCACCGCTGTCCTAATAGAGGTTTTAGAAGTATTTTCCTTGGCCTGTGCCTCAGAGTGTTTCATTACTTCAGCACTGGGAATTTCCAGTGCTTCCCTTCAGGATCAGGACTAAGTTTTTTAAATTGTTAGAACTGAAGAGTATAACAGGGCAGAGCTTTATTGGGTTTGTGTAGAACAGGTGTTAGAAGCAGGATTTTACTCTTAGGAAATGGCATGGGAAGCTGATGGGAGGTGTGAGTCTGACAGTTAAATTGCATTTTGCTATTTATAGCCTTAAATATAAAGAGGATTTAGCAGACAAGAATTCTCCTGAAGTTTGTGAATTCTTTCTAATGACCCAAAGAATGTAGTATTTCAGTGATTATTAACTAGATGACAGTTTACAGAGTTAATCCAGAGCAGCTCCATCAGGCATCACTGTGCTTTTCCTTCACTCTCAGGTACGTAGGAGCCTGTTTCCTTTAACAGCCTCAGTGAAATAAGTTACTTGAGATGACAATACCAAAGATTTTTTTTCCCAAGCACTATTGTGTTGGTTTTAAAAACACGCATTTCCATAAATATTTTAGTGACATTAAGTACACGGATTTTTACTGTGTCACTGTTTCTATTTCCTTCTCCATTTCTCGGTGCTGTGTCCAGTAGCTCTTTACCCATGGTGCTGCTGTTTATCACCTTGATGATCGTGTTAAAGATGATTTCTTAGGACCTTAATGCTGCTACACTTAATGCTGCTCTATAAAATATTGTCATTTTGACAAAGGATGATGCTCATACCAAAGCTGGTATTTATGCATTAAATAGATGTACTGTGGGTGCATATATTTTACAGGACTGTGAAAATGTTAATGCTGCAATACACTTATTTTCCTGACCATGCTGCTGTTTTTGAGGTGTTACCTTTCATAGATACCAGAACTAAATATGTGGCTAAACTATAAACTAACTAAATATTATATAAATATAATATTTTTGGTGCAAAAATAGTTTTCAATAGAACTATAGCTGCAAACAGCGTTCTGTGAGTATTTTTAAATACAGAAGCTGAAAATATTGAGTGATATAAGCTGGATGCAGGCATGAGGGATCTTGGAATTGGACAGAGTCAGGAATAAGCTATAGGGAATCCATGGATGTGTTGGAAGCAGGTGGATGGGGAGGAGTGTGCTGGGGTGCAGGTGATGCTCCCAGTGTTGGGTGTTGCCTTTTCAGCTTTGCAGCAGCTCAGCCCTAAGGGGAGAGATGTGGGCAGGAAATGGGAACAGGCACTGGAGGGAACAGCAGCATCAGCTACAACCCAGCAATGTAGGAATAAGGGATTTTGTGGGTTTCTCTCCTTAAAGCACTTTTTTTTCTTCATGATGCCAGGATCTGGTTGCTGTCAGGATCTCCAGTCAGTGTTTCCCAGGAGCTCTGCAGTGTGTGTGGTGTGGAGCAGGACTGGACGAAGGAGGGTTTGTGTCCCCTCTCCACTCCCCGTGCTCAGCTTGCAGCTTGCTCACCTTGTCTACACTCCATAGTGACAGGGTTGTTAGAAGTGTGTGTGGCCTGTCACCAAAATCAAGTGGTTATGAAATCAGAGTGGAAATGAGTTTATAATAAATAGCTTTGTATTGTAAAATTGCTACATGCTGTAGGAAAACTTGGGCTCCTAGCCTCTTGAGTGTGTAGATGAGGGAGTGTCAAACCTTAGAAAGAAAATAAAGGAAAAAACTTCCGTGTAATAAAAGACTTTCATATTCTAGTTGATTTAAAAAAAAAAAGTAAAGTCTTGGTAGATCAGAAGACTGGTGTGAAGTAGGAGAAGGGCTGGTGTTTAGGTCACCCAGCAGAGCTTGCACAAAGCTCTGGGCATCAGGCTGTGCTCAGGGATGTCCTCCAGGGGGTTCCTAAAGCAGTGCAGTCATTTCTCACTGCCCCATTGCAGTGGGTGAGTTTTGCTGACAGCTGAATAAAATATTCCTGGGCATTGGCTTTCCCTGGTGTCAGTGTTGCACCCATGGCCCTAGGGGGTAGATATTTGGGCTTTCTTCTCTATGGGCTGGAAAATTTTCTTGACAGCTTTACAAATGTACTGAAAAATCACCAAGCTACCCCAAAAAAAAGCAGCTGTGGGCTGCACCCCCACAGGTGCTGAGAAGCCCAAGGCAGTGAGTTTGGAGCCCCAGAACAGAACAGGATATTAGATTCAAGGCAAACTGATAATCAAAGGAAGTCTTTCTTCCACAAAGTTATCTCTGTGTGTTTTAATTCTGAACAGTCAAAACAAATGCTGAGATAAACTTCATATCACAGCAGCTTTTAAGATCTTGAATCATGCTTTTAGTGTGTATTAGAATAATAGCAAACTACTTGAAATACTTTTTCTAAGAGAGCTGGTATTGAAATGTTTGTTCTGATTACCTAGGAGGGGGTTACCTTATTAAAGGTGTCTCTCTTAGTAGTGCCAGCTGGTTTGCACTTCTACATGAGTGACAAATGGAGTTACTTTTCATGTTGTTTCACCTGTGCTGATATACAAAACAAAGTAAATTTTAAGAGCAGAAAAGGAAAAACCAAACAAACAAACCAGCCCACAAATTGGGCATGAAATGACACTGTGGGCTTACCAATTTTCTTTAAAAGTTTTCAGCGTATGGTGTAATTGCCAGGGCATTACCTGTGACATGCTGAGGGCATGGACTGTGCACACACCTAGTAGGGTATTTCTATTATATATTGCATTTCTTTTATGTATTATATTATGAATATTTCAATAGGCATCTAAAAATATTGCTGAGTACTGGATCTGTTAGGAGTCAGGGAGTAGGTCTGGCATTCCCCCAGCTCTCCTCCATAGTCTATTTACTTTACCAGGAGCCATTTACACACACATAAGTTACAGTGATTAACCAGAACTTGCCTTTTTTTTTCCCCCTCCTTGTTATGTAAATATATTGCTTTGAGAAATAACAATAATTAGGAGAAAAGCAGGCAAAATGAACACACTAATAGGAAACAATAGAATGAAGGAGAAACAGGAGGTTTAAAATCATCTCCTCATGGGCAGCCACTTCCAAACTTGTAGTGGGTGGGTGGTGCCCTCAGGGAGCAGCAAATACTCTGTTTTCACCTGCTGTATTTTGTGTGTGGCTGTGTCACTGGATAATGTAGAGAATGGTGGTTGGAACTGTTCTCTTTCCTCTGGGCCATCCTCAGTCTCTGCTCCTTCACCAAAATGCTCCTGGGGTGGGTGATGATGTTCTTGCATCACCCCATAGGTAACACTGGCACTGTTTGGGTGCCACCTTTGTGGACTTTTGGCTCCCTGCTTCTTCCACAAGTAGTACTGTTAGTATTTCAGATCTTGGTATTTAGGATAATCCTTTATAATAAATCAGAACTCTAGCAGGTTGACAGCCCTCTTCATTTTCCCTTTAGCAAGCAATGTCTGTAACTGGCTGTTGCTAGATGTTTGTGTGTCAAGTTGTTCAAAAGCTGCTCTGATGGAGGTACTCAATTTCTTAGCCTGAATAATATATGGGCAGTAATACTGTATAAGGATTAAAAATATGTAGATGGTTAAGGGGTAAGAGTGTGATTCACAGAAATTTAATAGTGAAATAGTCAGCGAGAAGACTGCTCTGAGACATCCTGAGATTAATCTGTGTGTTCTGCTTTCTGTCTTGCAGTCAACGAGTTCACAGTCATCAGGAAGAAGTTCAAGTGCCCGTACTGCAGCTTTTCTGCCATGCACCAGTGCATCCTGAAGAGACACATGCGGTCCCACACGGGGGAGAGGCCCTATCCCTGCGAGATCTGCGGCAAGAAGTTCACCCGCCGCGAGCACATGAAGCGCCACACCTTGGTAAGGGCACCGCTGGGGACATCAGCCCTTTTCTTCAGGGGAGACAACAGGAACTTCACCTCATCTCACTCTGGGTTTTGTTTGCCACCCAGGGCTCATCTGAAAGTTTATCCTGTATCTTTTTCCCTTCCTTTTCCAAGGTCTGGCTGCCTGTTCTTCCTCCTTCCCGCTTGCCAAGCTCAGCTAGAAGCTTTCCAAGGTTTTGGTTAGGTTGGATATTAGCAAAAAAATTCTTCACTGAAAGGGTTGTTCAGCCCTGGCACAGGCTGCCCAGGGCTATAGTGGAGTCACTGTCCCTGGAAGGGTTTAACAAAAGTGTGAATCTGATTTTGGGGACATGATTTAGTGGTAGAGTTGGCAGTGCTGGAGGAACAATTGGACTTGGTCTTAGAGGCCTTTCCCAATCTTGACAATTCTGTAATTCTATGACTTGGTGCACAAAGCTTTAAAACACATTGCTCAGCAAGAACTTGAGGCAAAACTACTCTGGTCTGGCCACTCTTAGTTATCAAAAATGCTGTTAGACCTTATTGAAGAGGCTCCTCAGCTCTGATTGCGAGGCTGGTGCTGGGTCTGCCTCTTCACAGCTTCTTCTGAAACAAAATTTTAAGCCGAACTTTGATTATTTTTCTTCACAGGGTAGAAATGATTTACCATCCTAAAGAGGTTCTCAAAGCTTGGTGTAGAGGTGGAATTGTGGCAGAGCAGGTAGTTTCCAGCAGCAGGCCTGGCTCACCACCAACCAAGCCCCAAGTCCTGCACCAGGATCCTGGAGCCCTGTGTGACAATTTTCCACAGTGCCCAAATCCCCATCATCTTCTTCCTTTCCTCTGCTGCTTCCATGTCTTTTTGGATGACTGCCCAGCCATCTGCTTGGGCACTGCCTGCTCCCTAAGATGTCCCTTCCCTCTTTCCTTGGGGTCCTGGAATTTGGGAGGTAGATCCCAGCACGAGCTCAGTCCTGCTGCAAGCACACGGGTTTTGAGCTTTTGAGATCTGTTACTTGTTTTGCAGCAGGGAGCACCTTGTCGTGCCAGCTGGTTGCCTCCAGCATTTTATTTCTGAGAATTTTCCCTTTTAAATTTTTTTTCATAAGTTTAGGATGTTGTCAGCATATTTCCTCTTTCCTTCCTTGAAATATTGGCATTTAATCAGTTAGACTATAATCTTTCTAATGGCACCATCCAATACTGAGGACCAAGTGCTGTTTCTGTGTTTAATACTAATTTGGCTGTAAAGGGAATAAGATTAATTTCTGTTCAGTTGCATTCAGGAATATGGCTCACTTTGAACCTGGTGGCTGAACTGTCAGCATTGGAAAAGAGGGAGAGAGATGAGTTTTTTGGTAGAAATGCAGCCTGCTCTAGTGGAAGGTGTCCCTGCCCATAGCAGGGGGTCAGAACTAGATCAGCTTTAAGGCCCCTTCCAACCCAAACCATTCTGTGATAATTACAAATTGGTTTAGTACCTGTTTTATAATGTCTTTTTAATATCTCTTGTAGCCCTTATTCTGCACCCCTGACCACCTTCTGTTCTCCTATTCAGCTTTTGATGCCTGAAAATCATTCTTGTACAAGTTGAAAGTGAGTGATACCTATAGATCCTGCTGGATAACTTTGAGCAGCCCTGTCCAGCTGCTTTAAAAAGAGCAATAAAATTTAATGCCTTTGCTTGATGCAGTAGAAGAATGTCATGGGGACTGGCTTGGAGCAGGGGAAGCTGCAGCCAGAGCATATCAGAGGCACTCACAGGCTTTGAACACGGCTGGGACTGGTGCAACACAGAGCCTGAGCCAGTGTCCTGCAGTAGTGAGGGCTGAGGGGCTACAGTGGCTCAATTTGTCCTCTTCCCAAAGAGCTTTGGCTCAGCTGAGTATTCCAGAGTGCAGGGTTGTGGAGAGTCAGGTGGTGAGAGCTGGTGATCCCACGCTGAGGCAGGAGCAGGGAGCAGGCATCCAGGCAGCTGCTTTAAAATAAAAGGAAGGACTTTAATCAGCAAAAGCTTTCCCACAGGCAGTTGTGAGCATGAAAACAAGTTAAAAAGGATTAGGGACTGGTCATATGTACCCGAGGTCTGGTGGCTGCTGGGCTGCTCAGAACAGCCCCAAACCACTGGCACTAGATCCTTGTGTGCTTCTACACCACTTCCTAAAGTGTCTCCTGAGGCACAGACACAGGCATCGAGTGCCTGTGCTGTCCCCGTGTGGTGTAAATACATAAATGAATGAAGAAAATAATATATAAAATAAAAATACATTTTTATAATATGTACTGGGCAGCCCTGAAGCAGTCAGGCAGTTGGACTAGAAGATTGTCATGCATCTCTTCCAACTGAACTTTCCTATATATAAATAAAATCAATACATATTTTACATGTAGATATATATGTGTAAGTGAAAGTACCTGATGAGGCTCCTTGTGGTGGAGTTTGGGAGTTCTCACTGCTCAGGTTTCCTTTGGCAGAGAAGCAGGTGGATGGTTTGACAAGCTCCTTGCCTTCCATGCAGGGCAAAAGTGGCCAGGGTCTGATTTCACCTCTAATCAGGTGTTTTGTGCTTCTCAAAGTATATAGTCTTGCTCATTGAATAGTGCAGTTTGACTCTGGAAGTGAATTCTTTTATCCTGCAGAGCATTTTCCTTGTTTCCTTTACTGGCCACATATTCTGTGATAGCTTCATATGCCCGGGATTCTTGCAGCATGAGTTATGGAAGAGAAACATTTTTGTCAAACCAAAGTAGTCAGAAATAAGGTGAGAAGTGCATTCAGATGCATTTTTTGGGAGATACAGGGGAGGTTCCAAGTGCTCTTGTTCTTTGGTTCTGGACAGCAGTGGGATCAGGAGGGAGACCACTAAATCACCATTATCACTGGTTTGATCAGGGTTGTTCTTCTCTGGTCTTCACAGAACCAGTGCTTGTGGATTGTTTTTTTAATTTCTTTTTAATGTTTTCCTCCTGGTGGTGGGTGTGATACAACTATTGCACCCCAGAAAAACAGAAGGAAAAAGGAAGAAAAAAAATTATTATAAAAGTTTGTCTCAGGCTTATGAGTGTGATGATGAACAGGCAGTCCCAAAGGATTTTCCATTGTGTATCATCATTGCAGGGCTGAATTAATCGTGGTGGGTTTGAGTTCATGGTGGCAGCCAGTTGTGATCTCAGGCAGCAGCTGTGGATTTGCCTTTGCAAGGACACGGGAGCAGCTCTCATTCCATCTCCGTTGACATTCACCTCCGTGGTCTTTCTTCCTCTCCAGGTCCACAGCAAAGATAAAAAATACGTCTGCAAGGTTTGCAACCGGGTGTTCATGTCAGCAGCCAGCGTGGGGATCAAGCACGGCTCCCGCCGGCATGGCGTCTGCGCTGACTGCTCCGGCCGCGGCATCACCACCCACCTGGACCACAACGGCGGGGAAGGCTCCCCAGACGAGTGCTACCCTGGGGAGGGGCAGTACATGGAAGACCCAGATGACATCAAGGTGGAAGGAGACGAGGAGATGGGAGACGACGACGACATCAAGTGGAAGGATGATGTGGGGATGTCACAGGATGATGTGATTTTAGATGATGACAAAGATGTCGACTCCCCGCAGGAGCAGGACAACTCTGGGGAGAACGACAAGGATTTTACCTGGATTTCTTAGGGATTATTTTTTTTTTGTTATTTTTTTTTTTTTTCGTTCTGTTGTTTTTAGGGGGGGGGAG
>VXBI01014351.1:282629-380844 GCA_013397375.1 Toxostoma redivivum
GGCCGGGACAGAGTCCGTGCGGCTGTCCCGGATGGTGGCCCCCGCCTGTCCCCCCCTCCCCCGCCGGTCTCCCCTGCCTGTCCCCCAGCAGCCCTGGGCTGCCTGACACGGCTGATTCCCGTGGCTCGGGGGCTGTGGGGTTGCTGGAACGGCATCCCGGGATCCCCTGGCTGGGGAGGCGATGTTCCCAGCTTGGCTCCTGGGGTGCTTGGCCACCCCTCGCTCTCTGCTCTGGAGGAGGGGGTGCTGGAGGTGCCGCTTCCACCCCGCGCCAACCCCAGGTGCTTTCCTAAGAGTGAAAAGAGCAGCAAACCGAGAAAACCCCCACGAACCCGGCCAAGAGCCCGGCGTCACCCCGGCACGGCTGCCCGCGAGGTCTCCCTGCACGCCACAGGACATGGGGACCAGCCGGGTGAAGGGCAGTGTCCCCCGGGAACCGGGACACTCCAAAACCTGCCTGGGCAGCACGGGAGGAGGAGCACGGCCGGAGCAGCCTTTATTCCCCATCCTGTCCCGTCCCTGGGGAGTGTGATCCCGCAGCCCCCGTTAGCACAGCCCTGCAGGAGCCTGTGGGGCCCGGGGGAGGCTCCGCGGCCGCCCCCGCTCTGGTTTAATGATTAACAGCGGCCGAAGCGCAGAGCGGGAGGCTCCGGCAGCTCCGTTCGGTGTTGTGCAACTTAACGAGTATCGCCCACCCTTGCACAGGCTGCCACCAGCCCGACCCCCGGTCCGGACAGGCGACTTGGCAGGGTGGCATCCCAAATTAAAATAATGATCATAGCACCTCCTGAGTCGGAAAGGCCGTGCAAGGATCATTTAGTCCAACTCCTGGTCCTCCACAGGACTCCCCCAAGAATTACCATCCCTGGGAGATCCCCCCGCGGT
Organism: Toxostoma redivivum; assembly: GCA_013397375.1. Classification (NCBI taxonomy): domain Eukaryota; kingdom Metazoa; phylum Chordata; class Aves; order Passeriformes; family Mimidae; genus Toxostoma; species Toxostoma redivivum. Next base: position 283,515 of record VXBI01014351.1, read on the forward strand.
ACCTGGATGCTCTTGCTAGGGGTTCGCTGCGGACTGGACTGTGATGCCCCTCGACCAGGTGGTCTTGCAGAGGGAGCCCCGGCCGTGCCCGCACTGCCCTTGTCCCCGGCACGGGGCATGGGGCCACACGGGTGTGAGCTTCAGGGATGTGGGGCTAGGCGGGCTGCGGGGCTGTTCAGTGTGGGTCTGGTTTGGGTAGAAAGCCCCGTGCTGCCGTCCAGCCACAGATCTGCGCGGGCTGCGGAGCCGTACAGGGTGCAGGGACCTAGGGGGTGCGGATCTTTGTACATAGGATACAGGTCTACAGAGCCCCATACAGCGCCTTGCAGTGTGTCGCACCGTGCAGGTGTCGCACCGTGCAGTGTGCAATGCGCCGTGCAGCCCCGTGCTACATCCTACAGCGTGCAGGACTATAGGACGTGCAGCCCCGTCCAGCCTCTGACGGCGCTCGCTGGGCTCCTGCTCTCTCCCTCTTGTGGGAACGGCACCGCTCAGCACCGTCCCTCGCAGCGCTGTCCCCTCGCAGCGTGACAGAGCCCCGCACGCCTCTGTGCCCCGGGGCTGAGGCGGGGTACTCCCAGCCCTACCCTCTCCCCTCGCTCTGACCCCAACCTCGACCTTCCCAACCAGATTCTGAGACTCCAGGTGATGTTTGGGGTGGGTTCTTCATTCGCCACTCAGATTTCGAGCCTCCAGCCAGGACTCCAGGCACATTTTCCATCACTCTGAGGACTGGGCAGTTGTTCTCTTATTTGAGTCCGGTTCTTCCAAGTCCCACAGGAATTGAGGGCAAAAGGACAGCCCTGCATGACTTCTGCTGCTGCTGGGGCAAATTGGAGACTAAGTTTGGCCACCTCAGCTCCGCCACAGCGGGAACTTTCTCTTCCCTGGTGCCGCTCCAAGCCTGCCTTTCCCCCGGGAGGTGGCACAGTGGTACCCACATCCCAGCCCACGCAGGGACCGGAGTGAAACCACACTGATCCCACACGGAAATGATGCTCTTATGCCTGGCAACACAGCCCAAAACAGCTCCCACGGGATTCAGGTGGTGCAGGAGGGACCCAGCCATGTGCAGTGGGATGATGGAGAAGGGGAACATGGCAAGGATGCGGCCGAGGGCAGCGTGGTGGGAGCCCACGCGTCGCTGTGGCGAAGTGGCAGCAGGAAGAGAGCGGCAGCACTGGCACCAGCCGTGCTCTATCAGCGCCCTTATCTCTCAGGGGGGTGGGAGAAGCTCTCGAGGGCGGCTGTGGTTTGGCGTCGAGCGCGGGGCTGACGATGCCTGGGGTGCCTCCAGCTCTAACACCTTCAGCGGGGTTTGCTGAGCGCCGCGTTTTCGGTTTCATCTCTTCACCTGCCGCGGTGCCCCTCTTTGCCCCTCAAAGATGCTGAGGGAAGGCCCGTGGTTTCCTGCCACACAGCCCGGCACGGCACGGCATGGCACAGGGGCGGCGGGTTCCACCCGGCTCCAGCGAGCGCCAGGCCACCGTGCCACGAGGTCAGGCAGCCACTGGCCATGTGACCAGGGCCACCGTCATTGCCTCGCCTCGTGTCCCTTGGGGCACGGATGTGCAACTCCACCGGGGAGGAGAGGCAGGAAGTTTAAACTCTGGTGCACATCCAGCTCAGCCAAGCTTTTTTGGCACGTGGAAGCTGCAGGATCCCCAGGAGTGCTGGGGAGGTGAGCAAGGAAGCGAATGCTGGGCAAACACAGCCTGGCTTCTACCCCAGCCCTGTGCAAGGCTCTGCTCCGACACAGATCACACCATACAGCAGCTCTTAGTGGCTGTGTGTCCCCATTTCAGAGGTGCCAAACCACTCATCCAGTGCGGATGCACTCAGTCACATTGTGCTCAAAGCTGCTCTCCCAGCACCCAGCACCAGTAGCAGCAGCAAGAGCCCCCAGAAACAGGGATTTAGACTCAGTTTAAGAGTGTAAACCTTCTCTCAGCCTTTTAATGGTGTTTGGGAGAGGGCTGCCCATGGAGACACCCTTGCATGGATCTGGAAGGGTGGGAATGGAGGATGGAGCAGAGTCCACAGCCCACACCAGTGGAATTTCTGTGTTATCCTGTGCAGGGTCAGGAGATTGACTCAATGATCCCTTGAGGGTCCTTTCCAACTCAGGATACTCTATGATTCCATGAAGGCAAAGGGCTGACCCCATCTCCCCATAATAAGGGACATTCTGTGATGGGAACAAAGCTTCTCAGGGCTTCCTGGGGGCTGGAGGGTGCCCTCAGGCAGGGTGAGAAGGACAGAGACCCTCAGTCATGGCAGAAACCTCCTACTGAGGGTCTGATCCTGCAGCCCAAGGCCTGGGGCTTGCTGCAGTCCCATCACCCCCCTGAGTCAAACCCTGTTCCCATCTTGGTGCCTGTGAGGTCAGCACCCAGCACCCCCAAACTGCCCATCTTGGGCCATCCCACCATCAACCTGCTAGCACCAGCTGGGTTAGGATGGGACAAGGACACTGATAGAAAAGTAACAGGAAATATATACAGAGAGTGAGTGCAAGGACACAGCCGCTCTGGTGGGCACAGGGCTGCTGGCACCTGTGCCTTTGGCACCCCACGGTGTCCAGCCAAGTGGGACCCCCCTGTGGCACTGCCCCTGCCCCCAGGGGCTATAGGTTGGTGATGTAAACCTCCAGCCCATTGGCTGCTGTCCGGGCAGAGGCTTTCCGGGGCTCCCCTGCCCAAATGTCCACCACACTCTCGTACAGGTTCTCGGGGACACAGGGCTTCCCTGACTTGTCCCGTTTTGCTGCCTTCTTCCAGTTAATGTCCACAGCCTCATAGTCAGGGTCGGGGCCACGGCCCTGAGCAGCCCATGCTCTGTCATTGATGGACTCGTAGCAGGAGTCAGGGGGGCCTGGGGCTGCTGGGTCTCCCTCCTGCGGGCAGGGGGGTGGCCACCCAGAACCTGCCTCCTTCACAGCCCTCAGGGTTGATGTAGGGACCTGGGATTTCTTCTTAGTGGCTTTGCACACCGTCGAGTACATCTCCTCCAGCTGAAAAAGGAATTTTTTTTTGGGGGTGGAGGTTTGGGGGCAATCCATGCCCACTCCAGATTATCCTCATGATTTTGTTCCCCCCATCTTCTGACAGCCCCCCAGGAGGACCCTGGCAGTGGATCCTAACTTATACCCTGCTCTAAACATGGGTACTAGAGAGAGACAGGGAATTAAATTACTCCCCCATGTGCCCCATCCCTGCTCCCCTCAGAGTCGTACCTTGGCCTGAGGGGCATTGCCTGCACCATCCCAGCAGTGCTGTGCTCCAGGGGATCCTGCCACAGCACCATCCTGCACCTCCACCGACACTGCCTTCTTCACTTTATGGACACAGGCATAATCAGCTGCCCCATGCACAGCCCGTGGAGGGGACACCTGGGTGCCACTTGGCATGGGAGGCACCGGGGTGTCCTCACCCCTCACTGCCAGGCACTCATAGACAGTGTCTGGCACTGACTTCCGCAGTGGGGCAAAGAGCAGGTTGGAGTAGGTCTGGTCAGGGGCTGGGGAAGCAGCCGGGGGCTCAGGGACAGGGATCTGGGGCAGCTCACGGTGCAGGAGGCCAGAGCTGTGCAGGGGTTCACTTCCAGGGGCCGTGGGACAGGGGAGATCCAGGCTGGCCGGACGCTGCACTGTGGGAGAGGAAATGAGGGGATGCAACAGGTACCAACCCATGCCAGCACAGTGCCAGAACTGTGGCATGTCTGTCCATGACAGGATGTACTCTCTGGGCAGTATAGGGACTTCAGGCAGTTGCCAAGGGCCATCAGCTCCTTGGGCTCCCCCTGCTCCATGGCCACTCACCATCACCTCTGACCTTCAGCCGGTACAGCTCGTGCAGCTTCGTGTCCGACTTGCTGAGTGACCGCAGCTGTGTCTGGCGGAGCAGGGCCTGCCGTGGGGGAACAGACACCCTCAGGCTGGGCTGAGAGCCCAGGCCACCCCCAGGGCTGATCCTGCCCCCTAAATGTGCTCTTACCTCATCCACGAGCTTCACCCCATCTGGAGCGACCTTCTTCCTGCCCTTCCTGCAGGGAGAAGTGGGGCTGAGCCCAAGGCAGATGGCAAAGCCGGGGGTGAGGAGCAGGTGTCCTGGGTCCCCAACATGGCACTCCCAAAACCCATATCCTGCTCCTTCCCCAGCCCCACAGCAGGGTCTGTGCTGGCTGGGGACATCACAATTGCATCCTGCACGCCACTGAGCTGAGCAGGGCACCACTGGCACCATCCTCAGCATTGCCCATCCTGCTCACAGCTCAGCCCTCTCTGGGCTGCTCCTCTGAGGTTTTTGGGTATAGGGGCTGCAGCACACAGGGATGCAGGATCAAGCCAGGTAGAGCTGCACTGGGGTGCAGGTGGGAGCTTGGAGTGAGCAGAGCAGCACATCCCCACGGTTCCAGCTCAGGATGGCTGCACAGAGTCTCTACGTGCAGCCACCAAATTCCACCGAGGGATCCCCAGCCCCAAGAGGGAAAGTGGAGGAGCCGTGGGCAGCACGTACCGTTTACAGGCAGCACACAGGGTGCCCAGGTAGACCAGGCCACCAAGCAGGGCCAGGGCAGTGCCAGCTGGCAGGAGCTGGGTCCCTGCTGTCCCCTCACCACTGGCTGCAGCCATGGGGGAGCCTCTTCCAGCACCACTGCAGGGCTGAGCTCTGAGGAGAGAGAACACGAGTTGGAGTTCAGCCAGGAGTGCTGAAATGACCCCTGCAGCACAGTCCTTGAGCAGGGGGTCTCTCTGGATGGGGACATTTCACCAGGTGTCCCATTTTCTGGCCAGCAATTGCTATCTCCAGAGTCAGCATAACACCTCCAGTGCCCAGACCAGTGTAGACATTTGGCAGTGGGTGCTCTGCCACCACCAGGGAAAACTTCAGATTTTAGTTCCTTCTGAAAAAAAAAAACAATCTAATAAAACCAGCGGGATTCAAGTTCATAAGTTGCCACTGAAATGGTGAAAAGGAGATGCCCAGGAGCCCTGAAAACCCTCTGGAAACACCCTAAAAATGAGAGTGCTTTCTGTGGACACTGGGACAGCGATCTGGGCTGTGGGATGGGGGTGACACCGCTCCTGAGCATAAGGGAGGCCAGTAAGGACACGCAGGATGACTCAATTTCCTGCAAACAGGGTGAGCTTCAGTGTCTCCCTCCTCTCCCTCCTCATGCCCTGGGCTCAGCAGAACATACCAGGACACCCTCATTCTGCAATGGATTCACACAGACCCCACATTATCTGTGCCACCACAATCCCAGGTCTGCAGCTGCTCTCTGCTGTGACACCAGAGCAGAAAACACCCAGTCTTCCCACCCCTTTCCTCTGCCTAAAGCTGTGCCTTGTCCAAATCCAGCCCTTGTCCCTGTGCTTTCCTCAAGGCAAAAATCATCCCCTGCAAACCGCGGCAGAGCCAGAGCAAGTGGTGCAGGGTCAGGAGGGTGCTGGGGAGCCTGACACAAAGCATGGATGCTCCCCAGCCTGTCAGGATCACCCCCTTCCCCAGGAGGCTTTTTGGTGACCCCTGTCCCATCATTCCCATGCCACCATTCCCATCCCTGCCCTGCTGGGAACCCAAAGCAAAAGATAACACCCCTTCACCTGCATCAACGGCAGCTGCGGGTCCCAGCTCTGCATAGCTCAGCTCTGTGCACCCTGCCCTACAAAAAAAGGCTGGCCTGACACCAGCACCCAGGAAATGCCTGATCTGAAAGGAGACAGAGACAGTTCCTGGAGTAAAACACAGCTTCAAGCAGTAGCTGATCCAGATGGGGCCAGCAGTAGGATTCCTGGGCAGAGCTGGGCAGGATCAGCTTCTACCAGTACGGATGGGAACCCAGAGATCTGGTGGGACATGCTGAGCACCTCTTATTCACCCTCTTGCATATCTTCATCCAGATGACAAAGCCTAGATAAGCTCTGGTGAGAAGCCATCCTGCCTCGAGTAAATCTCAGAAGCTACTGTAGACTCACAGGAGCTCCCCTCTCCCCTGCACCTCGGATCACACAGCAGCATCTTTAGCACATTTCTACCCCAATAACCAGAAGGTCTCTGCCCAAAAGCACCCTTTTATCTGAGAGCATCCTTTTATCTAGGAACTTCCCATGCCTTTGGACACTGCCCTGACTGAAGCATGAACCCTGGAGAGCAATTATTTCAAGGTAGAAAATGAGACAGAGAGGTTTAAGGACTAACCAGGCTGGACAGACTGGCTTAGATCAGAGCTGGGAAGGGGAGGCTGCTCCCTTTCCAACGATGTTTTAATTAGATAACACAGCTTTTCTGTCTGAGCATACCTTAATTATTTGGATTACCTGCAACAGGGCCGGTGCGTTAGACAGAGCCTGGAGCTCCTTGCTGGACTCGTTCAGCTCATTAGAGTGATGGAATCATGGGCTGCAGGACCAGGGCAGAGCTGAGCAGGTTCTGGAGTTGAGCAGGTTTGATGGCCAGGAGCTGGTGTGATGCTGGAATCGAGGTGGGAGCTTTCAGCATACTGAGGCAGGCACACATGGGGGATTATCCCACAGCAGGGGGATTTTCCATCCCTGAATTTTGAAGATTGAAAGGAGAGACTTCCTTGAGTAGAAATGAATGCAGAGAATTTCTTCTGGCCTACTTTCTGTAGAGCAGGTCGATGGTTGCTCCGGGATTTCTGAGCAGTGAAACTGTGCAGTGCTCCTTAATGTTCAGTCTTAGCAGTCACTGGGAGAAGCCACTTCTTGGGACAACACGTTGAGTGTCCCAAAATCACAGCTTTGCGAGCAGAACCTGACTAAAGACGCTCAGGTAGGACTGAGCAGGTTTGCAAGGCAAAGTGTCAGCCAGACCTTCTGAAACCTACACCTGAATTTCCTGCCAATGAAGTTATCGATCTCCCAGCCCCGGGGCTGCCCCCGGGGCAGGAGACTCAGCAGACAGCGTTTTGTAATGCTGGCTCTGCTAGCAGAGGTGGCTTTGAAGATGAGGGCGGTCACAGCCGTTGAGTAAGTGCCACAACACCCACAGCCCCCTGAGCAGGGATCGCTCCCCTGTGTGTGATACCAGAGCACAGGCACCCTAAAGGCAGATGAGTTGCTACTCCAGGATGTGGGAGCATTCTGTGAGTCCTACAAAAGGTGTAAGTTCCTCATCTGGGCTTCCTGAAAGCAAGATTAAATTCACTGCCATACCAAGTGCTGCTGCTGCTGCTGATTCTGCCTGGCCTCTGATTCATCTCCCCAGATAAAACCACACAGTGTTCAGTGCAGGGTGGCAAGAAAAACGTCTGCGAAGCTACTCAAAGCCTATTTGCACAAAACCAAGAGAAACATTTTGAGCTGATTTCCATCAGCAACTGTGCACACAGCTGCAGCAAACTCTGCTCAGGTACCCCAGGGAGCTGTGCTTCAAAAAAAAAACCAAGAAGCAGAAGTAGAAAAAAATCTTTTCAATTACAAAAAGTGAAAGCTCTGTTTACAGTCAGTCACAATACTGAATCTGCCCTGGACCATGGGGTGCAATTAGTGAATTTTAAGACTATTTCAGAAAAGCAGGTATGAGATCTTACTCACTTTGCTCATCTCTTTTATGAGATTTCATGGCCAAACACCTCTGGGGACTTTGCATTTAGAAAGTGCCAACCATACTTCTAAATGCCAGACCCAAAATGTCTAAAAACTTGGATGCAGACTTCTAGCTGCAGCTCTGACCACTGCTCACACGCTGGAGTGGCTTTTGAGAAAATACAACTTTAAAACCTTTGGGTGAGTGACTGCCAGCCCACACCACAGGGCTCTGCTTGAGGCTGACACCATTCCAGGTGACTTTTCTTTCTTCCCTGGTTACTGACCACTCGGGCAGAAAAATGCTCTTCTAAGGCAAGAATCAGCTCAAGAAGTTTTCTGCAGAGCTGAGCCATAGCAGGAGACCAGTGGAGAGCTTGGAGCTGCTGTTATGGGAAGCCAGATTCCAAACTACAGGATGGCTGTATTAAGGAGATCTGTCCTCTTGAGAACCATCTGTCTGCCACAGCGGTTTCTTTTGCCACAAATGCACTACTTTGACATCATAAAGACAACACTTCAGTGACCACATTCTCAAGCCTCCTCACCCAGTGACTGGAGCTCAGCACTTCTCCACTGCACACAACAGCAATACTCCTGTCCCCCTCCCCACAACACAATTGGAAATTTCCACGATACCACACACCTCCGAACTAAATTCATTCATCCCAAAAGCAGTTGGCTCCCACTCAGACTCCAGCCATGGGATCTCAGCAGCACTGCCAAACTCCACCACCTTTTCTCCCCTTTCAAGCCTATCTGCAGAGCACGAAGCATAGAATGACACAGCTTGAAGTCCAACTCACAAAGCTGAACCCAGCTGAGGATTCCCAGAGCAGAGCAGGAATCCTGCCTGTCCAGTCTATCCAGCCCCAAGAGCATCTCTGACAATGCTGTGACTTCTGTATACATTGAAGGGTTTAAAGTATTTCCCCCCCAGTTTAGTTCCAGATTCCCCGTTTCCCATGCAGGAAAGCCACCACCACTTACGTGCAGGAACTCAAAATCCGGTGAGTGTGGAGCACAGGGATGCAATCATGCTCTGTTCCTTGCCGGCCAGCCTGGAGAATTTCATTTTTTATCCCACACGTCCCAGTCAGGACCTCCCGCACATTTCCAACATGCCGATGTGAGCTCTCCCCTCCCTGAGGAGCAGCCGGCTGTGAGCAGACACAGAGCACACACACCGCAGCTTCCTGGCCTCGGAGGCGGTGGCTCCACGCCGGGCTAGGCTGGGTGTGTGCTCGCAGCTCCCGGGCTCCGCAGGCTCCCAGCACACCCGAGCACCCTCTGCCCCGCCCGCTCCCCGCCCGGCTCCTCCGGGAGCTCAGGGCAATATAAGGAACGAATGGGGCGCCCCAAATCATCACTACCTTGCAAATGAACAACGCCTTACAAGGAGAGAGGGGAAAAAGAAACACCAGCTTTATTCATCAGGGACGTGAACTGTGCTAGGTGGGAGGTGGCGGCCGCAGAATAGGAGTCTGAGAAGTCAGGCTGTGCAGATCCCAAAGAAGGGTTAAAACAGGACTTAGCAAAGACACAGGGCTCGTACACCCAGTTCCTAAAGAGATGATGATATTAAAACAGCCTCAGAGCACAGAATAAACCCCCGAATTTTCTCTGCCCAGCTCAGCTCTCCAGTCATGGGCCACTTCAGTGAGCATCCATGCTAAGTTGGGCACATTAATCCTTGTCACCCACCATTCAGCACTCAAGTGTGAGAAACAAACAGTCATTTGTGAGCGAAGGGCCATTGTGGAACCCTTGAGTTGAGCCGTGTGTGGAGAATAGGAATTCAGAACAACGAGGACAGTACAGCCAATTCCAATAGGAACCGATGGATGTTGAAGTGCCCGAGGCAGCCCATGACACCTCCCACACCCACGAGGATCACAGCATGATCCAGCTGCTCTTCAGGAGCACAGACTCACTCCCACAGGTTTCCTGAAGATGTTCATCTTGTTTGGTTTTGCTGTCTCGCTGTGCTTCTGAGGCGTGTCTGCAGCAATGTGAAATCCCACAAGACCTGAACAGCTCTGATCATATCTTCTGCAGTCTCAGATTTTCTTGTTCATTTGGCAGCCTGACCCTGCAGGTAGGCACAGCCCTGCCCAGGCTGACAGCTTGTTTTTTCATCTGTTCTCAGAGACAGATTAAAAAGGGGGTACTAAAGGAACCTTTATATATTAGAAAAATGACTCACAGAATAAAAGGAAATTGGTTCCTTAAATTTAAAAAATGGTGTCCTTAAGATACTGATAAGAATTGCAAACCTATTTTTTTTTTAAAAAAAGCCTTTACAATGCAGAAATCCCATCAGATGATGAAACCAGCATCTCCTCTGAGGCATGGACTGGCCACCACCAACACAGAATGTAACCAAGGAGACATCCTTCCTGTCCAAACACTTTCCACTTTGCAGGGAAGGCCATTTAGCCTGCCTGACCTGCTTCCAACCCAGCCCCAAGCTCTCCCACTGCAGGGCTCATACAGATCCTGCTCATTGTGCTCATCCAGGGTCCAGCCCAACCTGGACCTGGATCCTGAGGTTTTTAGTAAAAGGACCCATGCTCAGTGAGTCACCTTGGACAGAAAAACCCAATTAATTGTGGCAAAAATCACAAGGTTCCCTGGAGCTGTTCCTGGATAGGTTTAGGAATTCTGTTATGCTGTTGGCTTATTCCCCCAGCTATGGCACTCTACTTGTGGAACCAGACAGCTTTTCATACCAAGCCTGTGAGTTTGGCTACAGCATGGCCTGGGATACTCTTACAGTCAAACTGCTGAAATTTGAAGCTCCAGGCCGCTGGTTCCCAAAACCTGACAGTGTTCTGTCTCTTCCTTACACTAGGGCTACAAAGAACTGCTCCCCCCAAAAAATGGAGTTCTCAGATAAATCCCATAGTAAAAACCAGAAGGCAGAGAGCAGCTAAAGCACTTGACCTTTGATGTTTTCACCCAGCAATGGTGGGACCCTGCCTGCACCTGTGCTTGGCAGGTGGCCACAGACAGAAGCCACAGTTAATGGCAGGATGTGGGGCTGTCCAAGCCCACTCAGCTGGTTTGTAGCCAGCAGTGTTATCACCTGAGCACTCACAGACTCTGGATGGAGCTGCTACTGCAGGGAAAATGAAGGAAAGAAGTGTGCAAGAGAGCAGAGAATTGCTTGTAGCTAGGCCTCATCCAAGGCCCAGCTCACTGAATACTTTTGGGGCTGGATGTGCACTCCTCCCCCTCCCAGAAGAGCTCAGAGGCATCCAGAAACTGCTGCTTTTTTTGCCCAGTTTTAGGCTTGGCAGCCTGAGGCCCAGCAGAGCAGGACAGCTCATCGAGGCTCTGAGGCCAGGAGCACCAAAAGGACAACTCCTGCAGCCCAACACCCTCCTTAGCACCTAGAACTCAGTCATCTTCTTGTGGGTGTCTGCTTTCTTCTGCTCCCGCTGCAGCCTGGCTTCCTGGGCCTGCAGCTGCCCCAGCTGCTTGTGAGCATCAGCCAACTTCTCCTCCAGCTGAGCTGTAGCAATACTGTGCCTGAAAGCAAAAAGCACAGCAGCAATGTCATCCTGCATGGTAAGATCAAAGGCTTATCCATCCCAGGAAGGTTTGCCCTTTCCTGTAGGACTGGCCGGAGGGACCTGCTGAAAGCCAGGAATAACCTGATGCTCAGCACTCTCTAGGCTAGAGAATGTCCTCCTGGGATGCTCAATAGCAGTGCTGCAGAGGTGGGCACAAGAAGGACTCCAGCACCTTTCCTCAGAGAGCTCCTCTCTTTGCCAGAGCCTGAATTCCAGCCAAAGGACCCCAGACACATCTGCCAGTGTCCATGCTGGTCTGAAGCACACATTGAACTCTCTCCTCACTTCCCCTTAAGTCCCATTCAGATACATTTCACTTGTCCCTCCCACACCGCATTTCAAGCCCACCCCTCCCCAGAAGCATCACAAACTTGATCCCAAAGAACGTTTTCCTACCGCCCGATGTTGCGCGCCAGGGCCTGCTGGATTCCCCTGATATCCCTCTGTGTTTGCTCAATCTTCTCCGTGGTCTGGAAGAGGCTGACACTCAGGGCCTTCTTGGTGCTCTTGCTGGCATGGTAGATCTCTTTGCTGTTCCTCTGGGGCAGAGCCATCCCCCCAGCCTTGTCCCCAGTGCTCTTCCCGCGCAGTTTCTCGTTCAGGAAGTCAAACACGTTGCGCGGGGCCTTACGGCTGCCTGGCTGCCCAGGGTTGCTTCCCTTTGCTCGGCATTTCCTCGATTTGCCTGGCTCCAGCTTCCCCTGCTTCTTCTTCTGAAGCACCTCAGCACACTGGTCCAGGGACTTCCCTCGAGGAAGCACCACAGCCTGCACTGGCTCCACTCTGCCCTCGCCATTCTTCCCTAAGCCTGGGGAGAGACTCCAAGTGATTTCAGCATCCCCTCTCCGAGTCACCTCCCACCACAAGCTCACAAGCTTGAGAGTCACAAGCTTGAAACAAGCAAAAGGGCTTTTGAGGTACCAAAAGTTAGAACTTATGTCCAAGCCAAGAGGACCAGCATAGGCCAGGCCAGGAGCCTTCCATAGCAGCAGATTTGTGATTCCAAGCCCAAGGCCATCTGTCAGGCCGGTTTCTGTTTCTTTCTCACATCCTCAGCTTCTCAAGCCAGGTTCTACTTAAAACTGGTTTGGTTCCTCTGGGAGAACCGGAAACACAGAGGCCCTCCCAGAGCCCCTAAGGCTCGATGCAATTTGGGTGGGAGTTCAGCAGGCTTTGAAGTCTGTGTCCAGGCCAAGAGATGCATTAACACAGACATCAGAAGCTTTGCAGATCAGCTCCCTTCCACCTCCAGCCTTTGAACACTCCACACCGTTCTCACAGCTTTGATCATGAGCTTGACCTTGCTTCCAAGTGCCTCCACTGTTTGCCATTACCATACAGAGGTTGGTGCCTCATATGCCTGTACTTCCATGAAATAACTCATCCCTCTTCCCTCCAACACTGCTGTGATCTATCATACTTCTTGAGCCTCAGCCAACTGGCCCTTCAGCACAGCAAAGTTCTGCCTTCATCCAAAATCTTGGGTTTTTCTTAACAACCCCAGGACCAATCTCTCCCCTTACCTTTTCCAAACTCATATCCCATCTGAACAAGCAGTTTGGAGCCAATGCCACGAGTATGGGCCTCCCAGCCACCGAAAGAGGAGCTGCAGGCAGGGGTCCACTCCCCATTCTCTGGAACTCCTGAATCTATCACTGTGGTACAGAAGAAGAGAATCAGTGAAACAGGAATTGTGAATAAAGTTGCTGTGTGGGACATCCCTAACAGGACAGTACAATTCACTTCGCCAACCCTAAAATCATTTGGTCACGCCTCCAGCCTTATTTAGTTCCTACTGAATTGTCACCTTCCATGAACAGTGCACAGGGAATGACCGAAATGTGAGGTTTCACTTGATTTAATGCACATACCACCTCCCAGTTCCAGGCAGAATCACCCAAGAGTTTTATGATTCTTTTCCTTCCTTCCAGGATGATAATACAGACTAATGTACACATCTGATTAGAATTTAGCACAGTGGCACCTAATACTTATCCTGTGCCTCCAGCTCCTGTCTCTGGTATGAGGTTCCTCCAGGCCACAGCATTAATTTTGTGTTATTAGGATCCAATAATCTCTGTCAGGTTAAATGTAAAGAGCTCTAGGACACAACTTTGTCCCTGTGATGCAGCTGTGGCACCACCAGAGGGACAGTAGTGCCTGTGCAACTTTCAAGAAGTCACTTGAGCACTCTGTGTGTCACCTTTCAGCAGTAAAACAGGGCATGGCTGTTCCTACAGCCTCATTGAAGCATGGGAAGGACCCAACAATCCCATTTCCTTGGGTCTCAAACTCCTGGGCCATGCAGCTCCCAGGGATGAGTAAAGCTGATTCACTTGTTAACTCAGCTCAGCCAGACACATGAGAAAAAGGCTGAGCTTGGAACTCTAAAATACAACCTCTTCTTCTACGTGTGGCAAGTTCCCATGGAAACCTCCAGCCTTCATTAGCCCAGGGATTTGCATAAAAAAGAGATTTTAGTTTGCAGTTACAGCATAACAGCCAGTTACTGCTCTTAAATCTTTCAGGAACACATAAAGAGATCAACTGATTTCATCAGAGGTGAGACAGAGAGAGAGCTCTAGGACAGTCAGCCAGTTCCAGAGAACAGCAGAACAACATCCCAAGTCACTTTTGCTCAAATTTTCCCCACTCCCTTACCTTTGGCATAACCAGAATCATCCACACTGTCTTCATCAGACTCTCCAGATTCAGCAGCATCTTCACTTCTCAGGGGTGGAATGACACTATCCCCTTCCACCACGGCCTCCTTGAGGAGCAGGGAGTCAAATTTCACCGTGTAGTAGCCACTGTCCACATCTACAGAGGGAACAGCAGGACAGGAGCTCCAGCTCAAAGGGAGCTAAACCAAAGTCAGTTCCAGCAGAACAACATGGGATGGGGGGAGGCCCAAGGAAGAGTTCTAAAAGATTCTGGGTTTAATCTGTGATTTTTATTTCTGTCTGGGAAGGAGAAGTGCCCACTGCAATGAAAAGCTATTTCCACAATGCCTGTGTAGATACCCAGAAGTTTATCTTTACATATCAAGAAAGATGGACTGTTGAGACATGGAATTAAAAAGAAGTTAGACTTGCTCCCTTCTTAATAACAGTTAAAAGAAAGATGGAAAGAGGGAATAAACCTTCCCTCTTCCCAGGACAGAGGGAAGCCTGTATCGGCAGCTGCTGGGCAGGGCCAGCTCCCCTGGTTTTTGTTTAAACAAGACCAGATTATTGTAATTCTCACCTACTATACATGTAAATTCCTGTAGTCCCTCCCTCTTCCCTGGCGCGGTTAATGACCTCGTAGTCATTTCCTTTCCACATTCTTGCTCTTTATATCTCCTGTTTCCCAGTCAATTCCCTCCTCTAGCCTGACAAAACTCAGACTGCTTCCTCAGCTATGTCAAGATTTTGAGCTCAGGGCAGCTGCCACATAGTTTTTCTGTCATTAACTACAACAGCCAAGTTTTAGATCCAGGTAAACCTCAGCCTTCACTTTCCCCCTGAGCCCTCAGAAAGCCCCTGCCCCCACTCACCGGTGATTTTGGCCGTGTACCAGATCCCATCACTGTGCTTGGCCAGGCAGGCTGAGCCCACCCCCAGACTGCTCAGGTCGGGCTCCTGGAATGGCTGGAGCTCCTCCACGGACACCACTTGACCATGGGAAAACCTGCAGGGAAGGAGGAACAGGAGTTTTCAAATGAAAATCCCTTCCTTCCTCAAAAGAAATGCACAGAAGTGTCAGCAGTGAGGAAACTTCACCATAATTAGGAAAGTTTGACCACATGCTGTTGCAATTATAAAGTTGTTCATGTTTCACCTTAAACACCTTATTTATGTAATGGGAACAAAGAATGCATTCCACCCTAGAGAATTAAACTTCCTTGCTAGTGGCACATCCAATTAAAAAGTTCATGGCTTGGGGGATAAACAGGATCAGAGACAGGCAGGGCTTCAGACCAGCACCTTCACAAACCACAGGCTGATCCTGGTGCAGATCTCCAAAAACAGAGCCTATACAACTTCCTGTGCAACTGGAATGTGTGCATTATCCACAGACTTGGGTGTTTTATTTTAAAATACTTCATCAGTTGTTAATTTATCCGCTCAGTTATGTAACATCTCTGCAGCTTTCCCACAGGATTTTCCACTTCGTCAGTGCATTAGCTATAGGAAACAGCCAAACTGATGCCACTGCTCACCAGAGTGCATTTTAAGAACATTATGGCACAATTTCTCTGGGTGAGAAAGTCACACTGAGCACTTCAGGAGGACGTTTATCCCTCTGAAGGACAAGGCCCCTCCCACCCCTCTCTCTTTACCGACAGTTCTCCTTAAATCTGCACTTGTCATCCAGGAAGAACGGGCACGGCTTCAGAGACTTGTGGGTCGGGTACAGATAGAGCACCCTGACCCCTGCACTGCCATCCTCCAGCTCCTCTGTCCCCACAATCATGGCATTGTGGTACTCCAGGGTCCCCCAGGAGCTGTAGTAGGGGGCTTTAACCTTCATCCCACTCAACTCCTCCTCCTCCTCCTCTCTCTCAGACTCCTCCTCCTCTTCATTGCACTTTGATTTGGTTTTATCCCCAGTTTCTCCCTCTCTCTCCGAGAAGATCTTTTTGTCATCAGTTGGAGGCTCCTCATCTGTTCCAAGCCCAGCAATGGCTTCCTTGAAAGCAGCGTATTCCTCATCTTGGGCAGAGCTCTCCAGGTGGGAATCCTGCCCTAGGAGACCTGCTGGGGAGGAGGAGGAGGCATCTGTGTCCAAAGTGGCCAGAAGTTTGCTCTTTTTCACAGCTACCAAGCTCGACTCTGTCAGTTCTATGAGCTGCTTCAAATCCTCCTGCAGCTGGATCAGGTCCGACTGCTGCGATGGGTCATGGCCCGCCCCCAGCGCCAGCTCCACCTGCTCCAGCTGGGCGTTGTAGGTCTGGATCGCTGCTTCCAGACTCTCTTCATCCATTCTCAGCACGAGAAAGGCGCTTTTGCCCGTGTCCTCTCCACGAACTCCAAACACATTGAGAGTTTACTCAAGCACTTTTGGATAACAAGTCCTCGCCCGCAGAAGTGACATGTACCCGCCGTCCTACTCTTTCCCTCGGAAATCACCAAGGCGATATTCTTGCTGGAAACAGGCGGCAAGAGGCGACGGGAGAGTCCGAGGGGAGGCCAGGCGTGGTCCTGCCCTCCCGCAGCCTGGGCGCTCCCTCAGCCCCAGGGCTGCAGCACCTCCCCGAGCCGCCAGTGCCACCTCAGCGGCCCCACCGCACCCTCAGCCGCCTCGGCCCCTGCGAGCCGCCTCCATGACACCCGCCATAACACCCCCACTTCCGGCCGCAGCACCCTCACTTCCGTCTACGCTCGCCAACGCGTCACCCTCTCAGGCACTCAGGGTCCCCGAGAGGCCGGCTGAGCTGGGCATTTTGGGAGTTGTAGTCCATAGGCCCCCCTCTGCACCGCCATCGCGGCGGCCACAGGACTACACTTCCCAGAGTGCCGGGCGCGGAATGGCGGCGGACGGTGGCGCAGGGGAGTCGTGAGGGGCGGCTTCGGCTACAACGCTGACACCGGCACCAGGACCAGGTGAGGGGCCGCAGGCCTCGGGCTCGGGGCTCTTTTGCTCGCCCGCTGCTCTCGGGAGCTTGGGCCGGGACATGTCGCTGGCCCGGAACCTGTCGCTGGCCCGGGACGTGGCGCTGGGCCATTAGGGAGAAATGGCGATAGGGCCAGTGTTCCCCTTCAGCTGTCACTGGCTGTGGCAGGGACGGGCCGGGCCGGGCCAGATCTCCCGGATCTTCTGGATCTGGAGGGATCTCCCGGGTTAGGGAGGAGCAGGCCGGCGGTCGGGGCCGCCCGGGATCAGTTGCTGTCCCGAAAGGGGAGCGGGCCGGGTTCCCCCCAGGCACTGGCCCATGGGACGGCAGGAACCCCCCGATCTCCTATAGCTGGAGGCGAAGGGTGAGCTCGGTACCTGTGGGATTGAAGCCCCTAGCCCTTAGGTGCCCTGTCCTTCTTCACCGTGAAACCCTCGATTCTCGCTTTGGAGCACTTTTATTTCCCTTTAGGTAATGGAGTTTGACTTCAAAGTGGTTATTTAACCACGCACTTGCTCAGAGGCAGCTGCCTATCGAAGGCTCTGCCTTGAGGTTCCCTTTATCTGTGTTTGAACGGAAGGGTTCTTGCAATGGCATGTGAGTCAGCTGCAGCACTTGGTGCCAGTGCTTCCTGCATCCCAGCAAAGCTGCTCTGCCTTGTGTGTGCAAACCAACACCACAAAACCCAGGTGTGAGCTTCTCTAGATTCTTGCTCAAAATACCTGTATTTGTATGAAGTTCACTTCATTTTCTGTGAGTCCTACATTTACTGCAGGAGGTGTTCAAGTCCTTCCTCAGTTCCCCTTTAAACCCCAGATTTCATCTTGAGCTGTTTTCATGATTTCTATTAGATCTGTGGTTTTTTCCTGGGATTGCCTAAATATGAGAGTTACTGGTAAAAGAGTAACATCATTTACTTGTCTGGCATTGGGAAATACTTGTGGCATGAGAAGCTTTTGGGAATGACCTGTTTGTTAATTGATTTCCTGGCGTTTATTGCAGGAGCAGGATGTACACGCTGCTGTCAGGGCTCTATAAATACATGTTCCAGAGGGATGAGTACTGTGTCCTGATCCTGGGTTTGGACAATGCTGGTAAAACTGTAAGTGCTGTTCATCACCCCGTGGAGGGCACACACAGTCCTAAACATCCTCCAGGGATAAATCTTCCAACAAGGGTCTCTTTTTTTCAGCCGTGTCCTGAGTTACTTTAGTGATGTCACACCAAACAATTAACTGTTCTTCATTACTTAAATTTAGTACAAGCTTTCAGGGATGTGGCTGAGGCTTTGGTAATCCCATAATCACCTATGATCCCTTCTTTCCTTGCTAAATTAGGGAGCAAGAAGAGTGGTTTGTCCAAAATTAGGTAGGGCAGTATCTGCTTGAGCAGGATTGTGCAGAAATGAAAAGGCAA
Source organism: Toxostoma redivivum (assembly GCA_013397375.1). Taxonomy (NCBI): domain Eukaryota; kingdom Metazoa; phylum Chordata; class Aves; order Passeriformes; family Mimidae; genus Toxostoma; species Toxostoma redivivum. The sequence goes on from VXBI01014351.1 coordinate 301,660, forward strand.
GTTTGGGGTAGGATTGCTCCAGCCAGTAAAATGTTTGATAGTAAATAATTTGTCTTATTCTTTTTCAGACTTTCCTTGAACAAACTAAAACCCGATTTAACAAGAACTACAAAGGGATGAGTTTGTCCAAAATCACAACCACTGTAGGCTTAAACAGTAAGTAAATCCATGTGGAATTTTTTTCAACTTTCTTGCACAGTCAGACAACAACTGGTTTTTTTTTGTTTGAAATGTTTAAGAATTTGGTAGTAGTTCCTGGATGCAGAGATTGTATCTCCCAACTGCCCAGATATTGTTGTAGAGAATAAAATAGACTTTCTTAGCTTAGGAGGATAAACTCTTGAAGTATTAAAACTCCAGGTATCCTATTTCAGTGCTATCCTCACACTATATTTCCCTGGAATTCATTCCTTGGCCCAGTTCTGGAATTATTTGCACTGATACTGCTCTATATTTGTGATCACTCTGTGCAGGTGTTGCTCTGTTGTTGCAAGTAGCCAGTGCCTGTGATTTGTTCCCCTACAAGCCTGTCCCATCCCAGATTTCTGAGTGGGGTGTGCAGATGTCTGTGCTTTACAGCACCTGTAGTTTTCATTGGATTGCCCTTCCTTCCTTCCTTGTAGTTGGAACTATTGATGTTGGCAAAACTCGGCTGATGTTCTGGGACCTTGGCGGGCAGGAGGAGCTGCAGTCGCTTTGGGACAAGGTTAGATATGTGGTTTTGTTTTATTTGATTTATACAACTTGTCCAGTGGAGCTGTGGCTGCCCTGTCCCTGGAAGTGTTCAAAGCCAGGGTTGATGGAGCTCTGATCAGCCTGATCTAGTGGGAGGTGTCCCTGCTCCTGACAAGGGTTGGAATGAGGTGGTTGGCCCTTTCCAACACAAACCGTCCTGTGATTCCATGATTTCTTTTAGAAGTGGTTTTGTCTCTTTTAGGACTGAACCACTACAATCATTTGGTAATCACACAGGCTTATTGATAACCCAAATATTTAGCATTAACACTTTTTCAGAGATTCCACTGTTTCTGTGCTTAATATTTGCATTATTGGTTACAGACAGCAATTACCAATCCAGATCTGGGATTGTGCCATAGAGAGAAGCTTTGGGGGGACACAGGTGAGCTTTTCCACCTGGTGTGTTGATCAGGCCTACAAACAGAGCAGGCAGCACAGGCTGTGTGCCTCCATTCTATCCAAGCATACTGTGGGTACAGCTGCATCTAACTGATTGATCTCCCCAATATAGCAAACTGTACCAAATTAAAATAAAATCAGGAAGAGGAACAAGTGATCCTAGTGGATTGATACCAACATCTATGTTCTACTTCCAGTACTATGCTGAATCTCATGGTGTGATCTATGTTATTGACTCCACTGATGAGGAGAGGCTCTCTGAGTCCAAAAGAGCTTTTGGTAAGTACAGTGTGAACAAAATAGACCTGAAAGGTTGTAACAAATGAAGCTCAAATGCAAGAAGGAGCCTCTGGCTTAATCCCTGTGTCCAGATAATCTGGACAAAAAAAATCCAGGCATTTGTACAGCTTCCAGAACTGGCTAACCCTGGTTTTGTTTCTATCCTTTGTAGAGAAGATGATTACCAGTGAAGCTCTGGAAGGGGTTCCTATTCTGGTGTTGGCCAACAAGCAGGATGTAGAGGTAAAATATGGAGGATTTACGTAAATGAGCAAATAAGCCTTGGAAAGGTGAACTCTGCATTCATGTTAAATTTATTCTACATTCCTGAGCTGATCCTATGGTGCTTTCCCACCACTGGAAATAATTGCTTTGAATTTAGTTGTATTATTTTTCCTTTCTCCTCTAGCCTTTTTTCAGTGCCATGAATGAGCTTCCTACAGGCACGTAGTTTTGAACTCTTAATGTAAACAGAACAAACTGCATAGCTGTGGTGGGTCTTTCTTGTACTGTGACTGGCTATATTGATACAGTTTTTTCCTGTTTATTCAGAAAAAAATGTTTAGTGTACTTTGCTTATGCTGCTCTTTTAAAACCCAGGAGTAGCACAACAGATGTATGTGAAGCAAGTCATCCTTTTCTCATAACTGGATAAGGTCTGTTCTATGAAACATTTGGTAGTTGTAGAGCATTCCATCAGTGACAGCAGTGTATGGCAAGGAATGCTCTTTTCTGATAATGTTATTTGAATTCTTTCCAGCATATTCAGAACTGTAAAGCTCTTAGTTTGGGTTTGACAGTTTATGTGTGGTGCAGTGTTTAGGTGACACATCTCGGGCCATCCTTAACTCCCCCAGCATGGCAAAAAGAGAAGAGGGTGCTCAAGGTGGGTGGTGTTTTCCTCCTGGAAATTGTACCTGTAATTCCAGGACTGCACTCCAGTGACTTGTCTCTAGATGGAGCCAGAGACTTCCAGTAGGGTTTGGAGCACCAGGCCTGGCAGCTGGGGTCAGTCTCTGTTCCAAAGCATGCAAATACTTCTCAGGTTCTTCCTCTGGACTTTACATTTGTCCGAGTGATTGCACTTGTAGAAACACGTGAGACTTCCATAGAAATCACTGGACTCTAAAGGAGGATTTGGTTGCATTTCATGAGTACAACACACATTGATTTTTGGATTATGTAATTTATCTAGATTATCTAGTTTTAGAAATAAGAGAAATGTAATTCTGTGTAGAAGCGTGAGATCAAGACTGAACTCCTGATTTATGGTCCTGACTTTGCTGTGGTTTCTGGAATGTGGGGGAATGGTCTGTCTTTTTTCTGTGGAAAGCAGAACTCTCGTTTCTGTGCAACCCCACAGCTTTTCTGCAGGGAGCAGCCTGCACTCTTGCCTTGACCTGCTGAGGATAAGCTCCAAGCAGTGACCTGGAATGTTGTTCCAGTTTCTCTTTTGGTTCTATATACATATTTTGTTACAGGCTGTAGACACTGGCTCTTCTGACACTCTAGCCAGACTAAAGACAAATAATTGAACAAGTGTAGTTCTTTAAATTAACAAAAGAGGTATTTGGAACAGGCTTTCAAAAGAAACTCTGACTTCTTGCCCCCTCTGGAGGGTGCAAGACCAGCCCACAGACTTAGTGCCTTCGTGCAGTTGTAGAGCTACAACAAGAGATTAGCAAAGCTAAAGCCACTGGAGGTTTGCCTGTTTGTAAGAAATACCTACATTGGATATTTAGAGGTCCAGTCCTACAGAATGATCTTGGATATGGACCCAGCAAAGAGACATCAATGCTATTAACAAATCGTTAAGGGGATGATGGCTTATTTTTCAGTAATTACTGAGTCTCACTTAAACAAGGTTGAGAAAACTCAGTAGCCTGTTTCTCTTCCTCTGATTTAGCAGAATGGAAGACCTCGGGAATAAAACTGATAATTAGCATTGATAGAGATTTTTCTGCTCTGGATCTTCAGACATAAAACTGTAGTAGGGAATTCTCACCAGCATCCCTCTGTCCTGAACCATAGTGAGGGTTAAGTGGTATTTTAACCTTAAGAGGATAAGTAGTATCTTAACCTTGCTGGTATTTGGAGATGAAGGGTAATTCTTGATGATGTGGTCTGTAGAGGCCAGCAAAAGGCTTGTGATCAAATGCATCAGAAATAGTACATCTGACATAGTTGTTCTTTACATTCTGTTATTAAGAAAACGAAAGTGCTGATACAACCTGGAATTGCTTAAAGTGTTAAGAATTCTGCTGTGAGCCCAAGGGTACATTGTGTCCTCTCAGCACTGGCAAGCATGAGTGGTATTTGGTCATTCCAGGGGATTAAATATGGTCGTTGACTGCAAAACACCAATTCTAATTCTCACAATACTGAATGTGATATTTTATGGTATCAGGAGAATGCTCTGTGTTCAGCAGGAGCTCCAAAACAGGATTATTTTATAAATAATTTAAAAACTGAGTCAAATGTGTGTTGGAAAAAAGAATTTGTTTGGATTTTTAAAGGAACTATTGCTTAGTAGGAGAAATAAAATATCTAATGTCTACTAATTCCTGTGAACTCCCTTTCAACTCAGAATGCCACTCTTGAAAATATGGCTTATTGCAGAAAAAACAGCAAAGTAAGAATTGGTATTTGCTGTTCTGATATGAATGCAACTGTTGAAAAATTTATGCAAGGTATATATTTCTAAGTTTTACAATGAACTGTTGCAATTTGAGGATAGAATGGCTCATTATGCAACACTGTTTGAAATACTGGAAAAACATGACCTGTCAGAAACAGCATCTGAAATTTAACAATCTGAAAATTACTGGGTGCTGTTTGATGACCCATAGGGAGGAAGTTTTGCCATTCTCATCTAGAGATAAATGTTGGAAATTTAATTTGAAATCTCCGGAATGTTGAAAAGCCTCCTTGTGCTTTTGGAAAATGTGAGGAGTCATGGTGAGTAGCAAAATATTCATTTCCACACAGACCTCCTGCATGAAAGCCATTCTAGTTTCCAACTGGAGACCTACCACAGCTTCTTCTGTAAAATCAGTTTAAATTTAAATAAAATTGTTTAAATTGAGGATGTACTATTCCTTCTTCAAATTTAAAGAAGCTTAAATTCTAATTCAAAAGAAACTCGTAAAAAGGGTAGCCACACAGCATAGGTCAGGTGAGTCAGACTTTTTGTGAAATAATTTTATCTAGGCAATCCACCTTTCTGTTGTTTCTCTTTTAGTTCCATTCTGTTTGTTGATTACTCTTGAGGTGACTTAAGAGCCTGTACTTGAGGTTTTATCCATGGTTCCAGTTTTATCCTGACAGGAGACCAGGCAGCAGCATTGTCTTTGCTCCAGTGGATTTGGGAAATGGGCAAAGGCTCTACAATGCAACCTTTTTTTGGCTAAAACTTGCCTTGCTGCTTGATAAATTTTTAGGTGTGCCACTGCCAAGTCTTAACTTTGGGTAATGCTATTCTGAACCTTTCATAGGAAGAATATGCTTCAGTCCTGGCTAGATTATGCCTGGAGGAGCCTTCATCAAAAGATGTTGTACAGTGCATTATTCTGGGGAAGCTGAGATGGAAATCTGGTTTGTCATGTATTGTGTGTGAGGTTCCTGTGAACTGGCTGAGAGATACCATCATTCCTGAAAGGTCACTGTGGATTGTGTTACTGTAATGGAGCACTGTTGATGTGATCACAGATCCAGCTTCCTTTCTTTGCCCTTGGGTTATGGGTTTACAGCTCAGAAACAAAACACATCTGTGAACAAATATTTTGTAATGTAGCTGGGGAGAAGGGGAACTTGAAAGCCACAGCTGACATTTGTCCCTGAGCATGAGAAGCTCAGATGCCCCTTGCTGAAGTGATGGATAATCTGCCTCCATCCCCTGCTGTCACAGGAGATTCTAGCTGATGGCTTTCCCTGGAACACTAAAACAAGGCATTGATAGTTTGATGTTACCTCTCTGCTGTGCTGCTCTACTTCATCCCAAGGGGAAATTATGTTCCTCAAAACAGGATTGGTGGTGCAGTGACATCCTGCTGGGACAAAGTGAATGGTGCAAAGTCTCCTCAGAAGCAAAACTCTTTCTGATGCAGATTTCCATGGAAAGCCATGGCTGGGCAGCTTTATGGGAAGGTGGGGCAGGCTACAGCTCTACCAGAAGGTGGGAAAGGGAAGTTATAACAACAGTTACACTGGGAGGTAAAAATGGCTGTAATTGTCAGCTGCACTGGGAAAAGTGGACTCTTAAAGGGTTCAAGGATGGGCAAGGTGAAGACTGTGGGTTCTTTGTGCTGCTGGATATGTGCAGGTGTCCTGATCTGCTGGTGGTGTTGGGAAGTTCATTGCCTGATAGCTTTGCTACCTGTGCAAGTAGAAGTTGAGGAATCAAGGACAGCATGACTGTGCTATCTGTTGTTACTTCATGTCTTGAACACTTTATCTGATTTATTTTAAAATATTTTAAATGTAGCATCATTCAGAAAAGGAGAAGGAAAGGGCAGACTCCAGAAGAAAAAGATATGCTCAAAAGTATATCATTATACAATGATACTAAACTCTGAGAAGCTTAAAGTATATTCCAATAAACATTTGCTCAATTTCAGCTGCCTTGATATTTAACCTTCCTGCTCCCAAATCTCATTGAGTGAAAAAACCAAAGACATGAAAAATAGCTCAAATTACTGACATGCAGCTCCTTTTCCTTCCCAGTTGTTGGGTAATTGTCCAGATGGGCTAAACTGGGAAGCATTTGGACCTGCCTTTCTTACTGGGCACTGGACACCATACCAGGCTAAGGGAGCAGCTTTTACAAACCAGTAGAGAATGGTTGGTTGGTTGTAATCTCTTGCCCATCTTCCAGACCTACTGGTTTGAATTCCAGCTCCTAAGTCCCATCTGGCTCCCTCTAAAGTTAGTAATTGTTGTTGTTTTGTTTTTTTTTTTGTTAACTGTTTATCCTGTGGCTGACAGCTCATCTGTATGAACTGCACATTTTTCATTTGTCAAAAATCCTGACCTGAATTGTTGAGTCTTCTATGGAATGATGTCAGTAACATTTCTGGATACAGTTTCCAGGTCACTGATTGAAAGGGCAAGTTTAAAATGCAGCTGAGGTCATAAGAAAGTACAGTCATCAAAAGTTGCACAGTTAATGGAGTCAAGGGCACTGGGTGAATTGGGAAGTTGTTAAACTCCTTGCAAGCCGTTTCTTAAGATCCCTTCCTATGTATAAGCAATGGAATCTACTTTTCTGTATTTAATTTCTCCAGAATCAGTGTTTTGCAAAAGGATGGCTGGTAACATTAATTTTCATATTTCTGTTCTCTCACAGTTTACATCCACTTGGCCAATCCTCAGGACTCACAAGGGTCCAGTTTGGCATTTGTGTAAATATTTGTCCAAAACACGTATGTGGGCCTGAGTGAAGGTTTGAAAGAGACTTGTTTGGAGGTACAGAATGTCCTTGCAGAGATGAGGAAGGGTGGGCTCATGGCCAGCTGAAGTGCTTAAATGGTTTGTCCAAGGCTTCTGAGGAAAAATTGAGCAGCGTGCTCAGGGAGGTGCAAGTCCAGACTTTAGTTGGGCAGGTTTGCTTTTGTTGTAGCTTTAAGATTTTTGTGATTACACCGTGATTTATTTGAGGAAATTAATCCAATGATTTTTTGGGGGGTTATGATTTGTGGTGTTGTTCCAAGCCAGCCTCTTGGCAGCCTCACAGATGTTCAGGACCTGCTGAGGGCCAAGAGCACAGTGGCATCAGGCATCAGAAAACGTGCTGCATTCAGTGCTGCCAGTGTTTTCTGTGAATTCAGACAGACAAGTGCTGGTGGGGCATGGCTGTAATGCCAAGGAATGTGCTGAGAATTGAGGAAAAATCACAGCCTGTTTTGTGAGAGTGCCCAGAATGCTGGCAAAGAGTCAGCTGGGCTTGTGGCAGGGACACTGTTTCAAAAGACTTTGTAAATATTAAAGCTCTTGTAGTGTCCTGGTAAATAAAAGCTATTGAGCAGCTTGGAAGGGATGTCTTAGAGGGTGCAGGTTGTGCTCATTTTCAGGACTATTTGCTTAGAACTGTACAGATAAAGGATCAGGGAGGTGAGGCACTGTGTGTGTACTGTCAGCAAACAACATTCTCATTGGTGAAAAAAAGAATATGTTCTTCTCTTTGGAATGTGAAGAGGTGAATTTGCTGTGTTGGTGAGTGAGTGGATTTAACCTCAGAGCATTGCCTTCCTGACTGAAGCAGGACTGCAGTCATGGTAGGATTTGTTGTGGAAGAAGGTCACCATGTCTTGTAGCACAAACAAGCTCTGTTTTGGTTCCCTTTGCAGACTTGTCTGTCAATACCTGATATCAAGACAGCATTTAGTGACTGCATTAACAAAATTGGGAAGAGAGACTGCCTGACACAAGCCTGTTCAGCCCTCACTGGGTGAGTATGAGAAGGGGCAGACTGAGAATTGGTTGACTGAGCAGCTGTGGGGTGTCACACACAGAGCAGCACTACAGGAGTTATTAAGGCTTTAAAGGGAGCTGTGCTTCCTTCTAGCACTGATAGATTGTTTGTGAACCTTGGACTTACACCAGCTCAGTAACTTCATCTGTAAATCCTGCCTGTAAAACACAGTGGAAATGTGCTGCTGACTGAGATCAGCAGGACTTGGAGGCATATTTGTTGTTCCTCTATCATCCCTTCTCCTTACACAATAATCCTTGCAGATCTTGGCTTGCTGCAGCTCCTGGCTTTTAGGTTAGAAGTCTGTTGAAAATGCAGCTGTTGATGCCTCACCAGAGAAATGGGTGGTGCTTCACTGATGCTGCCTTAGTTGTTTCTGCTCTCATATTCTTTGGCATGCAGATGAGCATTGTGATGGGGATGATATCACAGTCTCCAGGAGTCTTCTTACATGGGGATGCCTGTGGTTTACAATTTGATGACTAAGACAGACCCTAATTGGGGCTTACAGAGCTGCATGCCATGACCTTTGACCAACCCACTGGATTCTTGATATCTCAGCATCATTGTTGTATATCGAGTCTTGCAGTACATTGGTTCTTTGTACTTGCAGTTCTTTTAAGTGAAAAGTGCTACTGGGCATAGGTCAAAAATTTTGTTCCAGCTGGTGGAAACACTCCTGGCTGAATTACTGTCTGGGCTTAATCTAGAGCTTTGACATTTTTTCTGTGTTATCATACAAGCTGCTGCAAAGGATAACAAGAACTCCTTGAACTGTGGAAAAAATCTGTTGTCTGCATTGCTACAAATCACATACCATTAAGTAGGTGAATGACCACAAGAACAGTGTTCAAGCACTGACTGGAAGAGAAGTATTAAATAATAACCTTATGAAAAACAACCCTTTCAGTTGTGTTCTTTTTGTACGAACATTTCTAGCTTTGATCTGTGTGGAATTTCCTTTCAAAATTCCAGTTTGAGCTTGCACTAAAAGAATAAATAACTCATGGAAACCATGACTGAGGAGCTGTGCAGACCAGCAAGGTTGTGACTTGCTTGGCAGCCCCAGCACAGATGATTACAGAAAGCTGGAACCAGGATTACAAGATCTTAAATACTTAGTGTGAGGTTTGTGGCAAAATAACCTCAAACCATCTGTCAGGTGGGTTTGATGCTTGTTCATCCCAGATTTCCACGGAGTTGGTGACTAAGTTGGGTGTAGACTTGCACAGATATCAGAAAAATAAAGGATGGGGGTATATATTGCTGAGCTAAAAGAAATCAGATCCCTATTGTTTTTCTGCATGAGAAATAACACAGAAATGCCAACAACTGTGGGATGAGTAGAGCCCTTCCCTTCCTCATGTAAGGGCCTATATGATCCATGTTTCTGTTCTTGATTGCATCTTGTTGTTGGTTTAGTTTAAAACCTGGTCTGCTTGTCTTACTTCCTTAGCAAAGGGGTGAATGAAGGAATTGAATGGATGGTGAAGTGCGTGGTGAGGAACATCCACCGCCCCCCAAGAAAGAAGGACATCACGTAGGAGCTCCGAGCCAGCCAAGCAATGGACAGTCTCTTTCCACACACTTCTGTGTTCCCTTTAAAGAAGGTGATCCACTGGATTCCTATTACACCTGATTCTTTCCTAAGTTTGGAGACAAATACTCTCTTTCTGTGTCTAAAAAAAAACTTGAGCCAAGGATTCCAACTGGGTGGGGGGTGGGAATCTCTTACATTAAGTATTGTCATTGGCCTCACAGCATCCTATGTAGCAACCTACACATTGTTGCCAATGCAAAGGACTTAATTTTCTACTATCTTACTTCGTGATTCCTGATTTGTTAGTCTAACAGACTGGAGGCCAGTGACATGAAGGAACTCCTGAAGGAAATGTGTAGGTGAATGTGAAAGGGGAGGAACAGCCTGAGGAATGGCTGTTCCTCCTAACTGCAGAGATCCTTGCTGCTCCAGCCCCGTGTTCCTGCAGGGTGTTACTGGCCCTGTTATGCTGCTGTTTGTGTAGTGGGGAGAGACAGCATTGGTTAGAACTTGATATTCACTCGGGATGTTGATTCGTAACTTTGACCTGTGGTAAAAGCAGATGTGGAAACCAGCAACTGCACAGTGGTCATTGGATCATGGAATCACTAAGGCTGGAAAAGACATCATGAAATCCAACTGCGCTGGTTGAAATGGATATTCCTACCAGGACACAGATGCCAGAAGCACTGCCTTGCTCTGACTGCCAGTCTCTTTGTGCATTTTCTTTAATCCTAAGAGTAATTGGGATCTTCTGTAACTGGAGTGAATCAAGGCCCTCTCTGTGATCTTTCTAAGCTGAAAACAACCTCTAGGCAGGGAGAAATCAGTATGCAATAAAGCTTCCTACTTATTTGAACTTCCCTGGCTGAAACAGTGGTGTTTTGGAATAGCAGTACTTAGCCCTTAGTTTATTTTTTAAATGTAGGCAAAAACAGAAAGGCAGCACTCAAAAGACAACAGTGCTCAGTGCTTACATTGCCTGCTCAGCTAGATTTGCTGATGTATCACTATCATTTCCCTGAAAATTAGTTTTTACGTGAATTTCGTGGTGGTTTGACAATGGGTGTTTCTCCTCTGCTGTTTTATTTACTCCTGGCACTGGTGAACATTCTGTGCTGTTTGCTGACATAATGAAGTGGCCACTATTCCAGCTGTACTTACTTGAGCCAGTCCATAGTATTAACTTAAAGTCTCTTAGTTGGAACCTGTTAAAGAACTTTCTGCTGAATTTTCTGCATGGAACTCATTGCAGATGTTTTTTGAGAGAACATTATTCATTCTCTCACGTTTGGGTCAAAGCAGCAAGGCCACTGGGCTGTGTCATTCAGTTCACGAAGTCAGTGGAAATTGCAAACTGAAGAACAGAATCTTTGTTTCTCAGTAAGAGAAGTAAGCCTCCTTCAGACCTAGTGACCTAGTCTTTTTTGTTGTGTGTTCTGTGAATGTGGAGGATCCCTCGGAAATCATTCACCCACTGTAGGAAGTGGGACTTTTGTTGGGTGCTGCATGTGATGCAGGGCTGAGAGTACTAAAGTTTTGGAGAACCAATGGCCTTTGATTATCAGGAGCATCTCTCTCACTGGGCTCTTGGAAAACACTTGGAAAGGCTGAGTGTTTTCAAGGTGATTTTGTGGCCCTGGCTGTTTTGGTTGGCAGAGTTGGTACTGACAATTAAATTGAAGATGTGAAACAGTAACTAATGAACAAAAGTAGCTTGCTGAGAGTCAAAACACTTTAGTCAAGTAGCTTGAAATGTCTATTCTTTGCAACACAAGGGGTTTTCCAACATTTCCACATACTAGCTTCAGATCTCTTGCTGTCTTTTTTCCCTGGGAAACCAGAAAGGACAAAACAGTTTCTAGAGACAGACTGCTTTGTAGTCCATATCAGCAGGGGTTCTTAAAGCCAATGTTTTGACCTCAGCATTCCAAGTTCTCAGGCGTGGGACAGTCTTTTTCCCAGGGATATGCCCAAGCTGGGATAGGTATGTATGAGTGTGCTGTGGCCACAACAGATCAGGGAGGATTTCTCTGAAACCACCAGTGTAAAGTTCACTCCAATTCAAAGTGACCTTCCACAGCAGTGTCCCAGAAAATAGTACAACTTTTTATATTTTGATCAGAAATCTAATGATTTGTCGCATCTTATACTTAGAGGAAGCACAGACTTATTTGAAATGCTTTTTTTGTTTCAAGTGACTCCCCTACCAGACCTCAAACAAAGCAAGAATGTTTCTGAATTCAAAGTTCAAATTTAGTCAGTTTTCCAGATTTTTGATACATTTGCATTGGACCTGTTTTGCCCATGCCAAATTGGCTACAGAGCTGCTTTATGTTCCCAAGTGGAAACAGATTGATCATCTGCACTTTATAATCCCTGTTTCGCATGCTGTCCATGAGATAAAGGTAAGAGTTCAATAACTTCAACAGAGAATCCCACTTGCCTTATTTGAGCATTGGCAGATGATTAATTGCTCTCACCCATCTGGAATTTCCTATGCAAACATTCAATAACTAGTAGCAGCAGGAGACAAGAGCTAAAAAGCTACTTCTACAGCATTTAGAATCCCAGTGAGTCTCAGTGCTGCCTGTGTGCTGGCAATTCCATCTTCCTTTGGAACTCTGGAAGGACACAGAGTGACTGAATTACAGCACTCGTGGCTGGTCTGACCTAATCCTGTCCCATGCTCACGCAAGGCAGCGGTGACGTGTGCACTGCGGGTCTGCGTTGCAGTGGTGCTGAGGTCAGAGCTCATCCCACTTCCCACGACATTCCATCCCACGGAACCATGGAAAATGCCAAGACAAATCAGACCCAGATTCGGAGTAAGTCTAGCATCTTGTCCAGTCTCTGGCTGCTAACATCTGTCCCAGAAAGTGGAGCAAACAGAGACTCTAGAGTCTGTGTCCCCATCCATCCTTCCTACTCTGCTAAACTGAAATAAACCATCATCATCAAGAAGTGGACTTAGTATCCAGCTCTGTAGGATGGTTTTATTGCTAACTGAACTATTTTTAGTCTTCTCTTCCTTACCATCCTGCTTATGTACTGCTGACACATCCAGCAAATTCAGCAGTCTGTTTAGGGAAAGAACCTGCTGTTACAATACAGATCACAATCTTGGATGAGTCTCTTCAGCAGTGATGTTTTAGCTGTGTATGAGATAATGTTGAGTTAGTCATGATTTCCAGAAGTGTTCTTGATTAACTGACTCTGACCTACTAGTACAAATTTGGAGATGTAAGGCTCAGCTAGAAACCTGCCTTAAAGTACTTCTGGGGAGGTTCTGAATTGATCTATGCATTTCACTGGATTCTTAACAATATCCTGGGATGTCTTTCCTGGCAGGTGGTGTCAAGGAGAGAACTTCTAGAGAAAGGCAGAGTGGTACTGTCACTACACTTGACAAATACCCCTTTAAATAAAAAAATTTGATTAATGTGGATGGTAATTCCTGGCAGCCACAGCCAGCAGTGTCCACAGGTGAAGGACAGTGGATTCTGCCTCCGTGTCCAGCTCTGACACTGCTCCTCAGCTTTTACCCAAAGCAGCACCACAGGCTCAGTTTGCCTTCAGCTTTGGGGCTGTTTTCAGACTCCTGAGTATTTGTCTATAGATTTCCCAAAGCTAACTTGAACAATTAATGAAGACAGACTGAATTGCCCCTGCCATGCAGACAGGTTCTAGGCTGTGTGACCTCTCAAAATTCCCTCCTTGCACAGTTTTCTACTCAAAATTTGCCTGAAATTTCTCTCCTGAGGGAGAATGGGCAGTGATGAGGTGTAAGAGCCTTTCCCCTCTGTTGAGCTCTTACAATGGATGCTAGAAAAACTTGAGCAGGTGCTTTTTACATTGGGATTTAATACCACTTGGAAATCCCATGTGAAACATTCCTGGTGGATAATAGCAGTTACTGTTGACTTGACCTTGGGCATTTCCTGCAACTTTACCCTTGGGTTTTGTTCTCTGTGCTTCTGCAATCCCTAAGGGAGTTGTTTCTCTGTTCCTCTGGTAAAACTAGCTTCCATGACAACTCCTGAGGGCTTTCCATTCGTTTCTTTACATACAGTCAAGCTTTTTTTATTCCCAAACTGAATTAATGCAGATCTAGTCGCAGCTCTCAGCAGTGTCTGCTCTAAAATAACTTCATCTGCACAACTTCCATCCGATTACAAGCCTTCACCCATTACGTCAGAAAGGAGTGATGCTTAAAATTCCTGATAGAGCAACAAACTAGTACTAAAAGGAATCAGACCTCATGGAAAATGACACAGATCTGGTGCAGGAAACATGGACAGCAGTATGCAATAGCACCGGGGGAAAAAATTGCCTAAAAGTTTTTCAGAAATGAGTTGCTTGTCAGCTGGAAGCAAGGAAAGGAGGAACATTGGCCATTAACTACAGTACTGGAATTCTGCCTGACATTCTTTTTAAACACAAAATGGGGAGGCAGGAATCTCCTCATTCCTTCTTGGTTGCACTTTTTCTTAAAGTTGCTGATGCCAAATGAGTTTCAAAATTTCCATATTGTTACGAGTGCCCTCTTGAATACCACATTCCTCACATCTTTCTTGAGGATGTCTGTGCAGTCCCCCTTTTCCCATGTGTTACCCAAGGTAGCAGTGAAGGTGAGGGTTCACTTAGGAACACATAAGATCCTTTCCTTGAAACAAAACCCTTGCTGGACCAATACATAGTATTCTCACTAATACTGCTAATTCATGAGTAGTAACTTCTTTTTGTGCTTGGGCCATCTTGTCTAAGCTATGCTTTTGCCAAGAAAGGTTGGACTAGATGATCCTTGAGGTCACTCCCAACCTGGAATTCTGAGATTCTCTGATTCTCCATCATTTGAAGAGTATATCCTTCAGCTGAATGCATTTCATGCTAAACATTTGGAGGATCTAACCCAAGCCTCTGACCCCGTCTAGCCTTAAGTCATCTGTATTCAGCACATACCAGAAGCACTTCTCTGAGGGCAGATTAAATTCACTGTAAAATTAAGTGTATTCTTAAGTGCTTTCCTGAAACAGAAACCTCTGGAATTGTTTCTGCAGTTCATAGCCAGTTCTTAGAAGTCAGAGAACCTGATACCATTTCATTGGAGATTTTAATTAGATTTTTTTCTTTTTTGAGTCAGACTCCCACAAAGAATAAAACCATTATGTAAGGCAGTCATAAGGAGGAATAAGGAATTTCCTGTTCCCAGAAGCTGGTGTTAGGCACAGCACCTCTTCACTGCCTGTAACAGTAACATGCAAAGGAATGTATGAGCAGCTCAGTATTTCAGAGAATCATTAAATACCCTGAGTTGGACATGACTAGCAAGGATCATAGAGTTCAACTCCATGATGAGCTTTTGCTGGGTTTTGTGGCCAAGGGCTTTCAGATGGGCTCTTCTGCCAGGGCAACAAGAGGACCTGGGGGATACTCAGGTGTATCCTGCCCTGTTGAAAGATTTTGCTCCTCCATCATAAACAAGCCTTATTTCTAACTGAGATATTGGCAGTTATACCAGTGAATGAAATTAACCCCCTAATGCTGACCACCAGCAGGGCTTTGCCTTACAGAGACAACAGTGGGGGGCAAAGGTAGCTGTGACCTTCTGGGAAAGGACAACTGAACCAAAACCAACCAATCCCACATGGCAAGGATTAAGCTCTCCCAGGGCTGTACCCACATCCTCAGCATGGTGGAAATTTTGACAGCTCATTTCCATGCCATGAGAAGAGGCAGGATCATGGGATAGCCCACACCACAAGCTGTGAAAGACTAGTAAGTACCCTGTGAGTACATGTGATGTGTCAAAGGGCAGGGGATCTCTGCAGACAGAAGGTGCTGAATCACAGGCAAGGTTGTTCCTCCATGACATGGCAGCACACAATACATGAAACTGTGAAAGGAGAACTTGGTGTTGATATTCTCAGAGCTGATTTTTCCTTTCAGGTTCAGAGTCATGGAGAGGGAAATGTACACTCCTATTCTTATCTCCCAAGTTTCCCAGCTAAAGAGCTCTAATCATAGCTTCTGGGAAGATCAAAAGAACTCCAATAAATCACCTGCCAAGGTGCAGTATCACAGAAGGAAGTAGAGCAAGAAAGGAATAGAAACCAGCAGCAGGGAATCTGTATGATCTGACTGGGGCTCAGCAAGCACATTGGATCAAATCCCTGAGTGATCTGGACTCTTTATCTGGTGCCTTACACTCCCCACTCAAAACCACCCTGAAATCCACATGCCTGAGGCTCAGCAGCACTGACCACCCAGCACACATCCTCACTGAGCTTGTGTCCTCACAGTGGTAGCTGGGAAGTTGTCATTACTTGTGTTTCCATAGGAAAATGATCAAGTCTCCTAGCTCCACTCCCATGTTATAGCTAAGTCACACACTGCTGGAGCTCCTCCATGTTCAGACCAAGCACAGGATCCTGGTGCACTGGATGGACCAGGGTGATGTTTAGGTGAGCAGTGACAAAGGACACAACAGAGACCTTGATTCTCCCCACAACCACATAGCACTGGGAGGTCTGGGATCCCAAATACTGCTTAGTTACTTAGACACAGCAGATTTTCTGACCTCTTTCCCTAAACATTGTGTAATTATAATTGTTTCTCAAGGGTAAACAAAGAGTTGATGAGGGAAGACTCCTATTGACTCAGAGAGCAACACGTCAAGGGCTCATGGTTCTAAACAGGGGGAGTGTTGTGTATGGATATTGTAATTGTGGTCATGGCTTTGTTACTGAGAAAACTCTTTTAAGTTAAAGGGCACTGGAAGGTTTACTAATATATTCTAATTTTCTTCAGCTAAAAAGAGGCAGTGCCCAGACCTGATCATTAGAGCCCAGGTATGTTGTGAGCAAGTTGAGGGGAGCCAAACAATGACCAAACAGAGTCACAGAATATCCTGAGTTGGAAGGGACTCACAAAGATGGAGTCCAACTCCCGGCCCCACACAGGACATACCAATATTCTACCATATTCTACCATGGAGCGTTGTCCAAATGGTCTTTGAGCTCTGTTTCAGGCTTGGGGCAGAGACCACTAATGCCCAGACACCCTCTGGGAGAAAGATCTTTTCCTAACATCTAACTTAAGCCTCCCTTGACACAGCTCCAGCTGTTCCTTCAGGTCCTGTCACTGGTCACCAGAGAGTAAAGGCCAGTGCTGCCCCTGTAAATGACCCTTTAAACCTCTCAGGGCAAGACCAAGCTGTCCTGTGAAGGACAAGTGGTGTCCCAACACTTGATTGGAAGCAAACTCTAGTAAGAAGTGAGAACTACAGCATTGTGCTCTGTAACTACTACAAGAAACCAAATCCAAGTTTTTGTTAAAAAAGAGAATTTTATGTTAGTGTTTCTTTAGCTGCCTTTTAAATGGTTGATTCAGCACTACAGTGTTGTCTGAACAAGTCTGTTGAACATCAAATATTCTTGAATAATTGAATTTACTTCAGGAGATGGTGATAAAAGGTACTGTCATCTGTTCTCAACTTACTCAGCAGCAGGCAGCAATGATTTGCTTTTTTGGAAGGTGATTACTCCAAAGACATCCCAACACCTTTGGAATCTGGACCTGGAAAGATCATCCCATTTCACAGAATCACAGAACAGTTTGAGCTGGAAGGGACTGTTAAGATCATCTGGTTCCAGCTCTGCCATTTTACAAGGGGGACAGAAAGGCTCTTTGGGGACCAACATAGGCAGCTGGCTAGTGAGGTGAGGGTGGGGAGTGACCCCCCCCCAGCCCCTCCTGCACCCCAAGGCCAGACACAGCTCTAAACTGGTGACCCTCCAGCAACACTTGTAGGGTCATCAGGCCACCAAAATGTATTTGAACTTCTTTAATAGGACTGTATTGACAAGCCAAACTGTTTCCTTTTATCAATGCTTTTCATGGAGGTTTTCATAGTTTCATTGGAAGGATTTATCAGTCAGCTTCTGATTTTGGTCAATGCAAGGTAAAAATTCGCTTTCCATTAAAAAATATATGGTATATGCTCAGGAGGCAGAGTTTCACCCAGCTCTGGATGCAGATCCAGGGTATGAGCCCCATTCAGCCCAAGAGCACCTGATCTACCTCCTCACCTGGCCAAAGTGACACTAACTCAATCTCAGGGCTCCCTGGTCCTCACCCCTCAGTTCCCCTGTGTCCTGCTGGCCCTATCTGGTACAGGTCAACTGCTGTGCCTTCTCTTGCTCACTTTTGGAGACTTCTCACTCTTAGGAAGCTCCTTGAACACAGAAAGGAACAAAAATTATAAATTGAGGAGGGGTAGAAATTAGGGCAGGGAATCAGGTGAGACATACCAACATCCACATTGCTCTGCCCCACAGGCTGGGCTGCCCTGCATGTCTCAGCCCTCTCTGCTCCTGCTGTAGGACAGGATTGACTTCCTCAGGCTCATCTCTGCTTCTCCAATAGGGCTGGCACTGTCCTGCTCCGGCCCTGGCACCAGGAAATTTGGTCCCTCTATTGAGTGACTGCTGTGAGGGATGAATCCCAGCAGGGACAGCCTGGACACACCACACAGTATTACAGCCAGAAGGGAAAATGCTACTATCAGGAAAAAAATAGAAGTGTGTTTCAAAATAATATAAATTCAAAATAAGATAAATTTCTGCTTCAAAATAAGATAAATTTGGCACCTCTGGAACAGTGATGGGCGAATGCAAACAAGTTTGATGTGTGTTGGCACTCCCTGAGTCCTCTCCCACAGAGCCTGGAGGGCTTAGCCCACTGTCAGCTGCTGAGCAACAGGGGAGGGTGGCAAAATCTGCAGGCAGGAGAGTGAATTTATCTATCTTGTGTATGACAAGGTGGCAGCCTCTGGGCCAAGAGGGCTGCAGGCTGTTTCAACAAGATGAATTATGCATTTGAGCTGGTTTCATGCCCTCTGCATCTCTCTGCACACCTCAAAAATTCCCCCTCTTGGTTTCCTCTATCAGTCCTGGCTCTCCACCTTTGGAGGTCAAGGCATGAGCCAGCTATGCGTGATCTCACTAGAAAAACTCCCTCTGACTCCTTCCATTCACGTTAGTTATTCCCTGAGCCCATTCCAAGTTTTGCAGCTGGGCCAGCACCCAGCTCTCCTTGGATGAAGAGGGACATGTCCCAACTGCTCCTTCAGTGAGCAGGTTGGGAGCATGTCAACTCCTGCTTCCAGTGCTCCAGGGTTTGAGGTATCACCACCAGCCTGAGTCATTGCCACGCCTGGCTGTGGTAACAGGTGGCCAAGGAGCCCATGGCACTGACCTAACCCACCTCAGCACTTTAAACCAACCAGTGGTTTTGTGGGATTTTATCTGCGTTTAAGCATTTAACAGCAGGGGGAAGCCTGACGTGAACAGTGTGGGCTTGGCCTTTTATGTAGTGCTTGTAGCATTTGGAAAATGATCTTCTGTGTACTAAATATCTGAGTCATCCTGGGATAGCACTGCATCTACTTTTAGATGTTACCATGTGCTCTCCTCTGCCAGAGCTTATGAGGAAAGAGACTTTTAAACCATCAGGAAAAACCTCACACTGCCGATTCTTCCTCTTCACTCTCTGGGCTTTGGAAACTTCAGGGGAAACCAACAGGGATTTTTGTCCTCTTAATGTCAATTAGCTGAAAAGGTGAAACACCTCATGATCAAGCCACAGGTGGTTTGAGCGTGCTTGGTGTGGTTTGGGTGCCAGGCAGTGGAAGTGGAGGTGGGGAATGCTGGGGCTGGCACCATGCTCATCCCAGCTTTTCCAGCAAAGCCCGCTTCCTGGAAGCCCAGCA
The DNA here is from genome assembly GCA_013397375.1 of Toxostoma redivivum. Lineage (NCBI taxonomy): Eukaryota > Metazoa > Chordata > Aves > Passeriformes > Mimidae > Toxostoma > Toxostoma redivivum. Next base: position 320,857 of record VXBI01014351.1, read on the forward strand.
GGACTCATGTACTGGGATGTTTGGCCACACTTATAAAGGTTAATATTTACCAGATAGGTCCTCCTCAGTCACCCTGCCTGTGAGCCCACGTGAGAAGAAAATTTCCTGTGCAGAAATTCCAGCTAATTTGGCAATGAGGGGACCAGGGTTGTGGGGAGACCTGAGGAGAGGCTCCAAATCCTCTGAACAGGACACAATAACAACACGTGAGTGCTCAGGAGATACCCTGGCAGAACAAGCCAGGCTGGTGGCACTAAGCTGGGGAGCTGCTCGTGGAACAGGGCATCATCCCCTGCCAGCCCCTCAGTGCTGCAGTGGCTGGTGGCAGGGGAAGCCTGGAAGTGCGTGCAGAGCTCTGACATAGGCTGGCTCATCTCATTATTTAATCTTCCTCTCCAGCTTCAAAGAGCTGAGCTCTGTGGTCCCCACTGCAACCTGCCAAGGCACAAGGGTTCCAGACATGGTGTCCCAAGGAGGGTTGAACATGGTGGACCCTCATTCAGTGCTGGCAGGGCCACAGGGGTCAGCAAGGCATCATTTCTTGACAGGATGGGGAGCAGCTGGTTGCTCTCCTCACCCTGACACACCTGCACATGGGTAGTGACCCTCAGAGTCACAGCAGTGGGACATAAACTCTGGCAAACCTCTGTGTGAGAGCAAGCCTGTCAAAGCATCTGCTGCAACCACTCTGTCTGAAGGGACAAAGGATCTTTGCTGACTGGTGTCCAGATAGGATAGAGCACTCAGATCGTTAAATAAAAACCCCCAAAATAATAAAAAGGACCCTAAACTTCCCTCCTCTGCATCAGCATTCAGCAGAAAAACTGTTCCCTGGGCTTTCCTTCAGGCCAGGGCAGCCCAGGGGGAGGCTGGGTGCTGGGAGAAGCAGGATCACTGCCCAGGCTGTGTTTATCAGCTGCTGGGCTCTGGCATTGCTCAGCGGGCACAATGGCTGGACCACAACTGCTCTGCTTCCACTTCTGCCAGCACCTGGCTGGACCTGGATCTTCACTGAGTCCCTGCCCATGAGACACCACCAGAACAGCCACAGCTCACCCAGAAGCTCAGGGAACAGAGCTGACTCCTTGGGTCTTGTTGCACAACTGCTGGAGGCCTCCAGCAGACACCCAAGGTTTTCTTTCCCTGGTGAGAAGGGCAGGAAGCTCCAAGGACAATGTGAAGTGTCCCAAGGACCCTGAGCTCAGTCACCAGGCCCCACAGGGACTTCCACCTCAGCACTGAGGTCCTTTATCACCAAAAAGAAATACACAGAAAAGGCACCTTTTTCTCTGGAAAAGTTACCCAATTAAACGACTAAACCAGCATCCAGCTTCTTGCCAATAGTATTCCTGTTTTCTCTCCCTCTCAACTCCCGTGGTAAATATATATTTGAAGAAGCCAGGATGGTGTGGGAGGCAGTTCCTGCACTAACAGTTCTCCATTCCTGTTCTCCTTCAGACCAAGGACTCCAAATCCTTTGTGCTGAGTCAGGATAACTGCAATGCAGCAGGATGGGAATCCCTCAAGGAACTGCAGCCAACGCCAGAGGCTGCGGCTGCTCCAGCCTTCAAGCCATCAGCACTGGGTGTCCTGCCTTGCACTCTGCCTTGGAGCAAAGTGCTGCAGCTGTGCTTCAGTTCTCACAGTGCTCTGATGGAAACCCTCTTCATCTCCTGCCCCAGCTGTTCTCGGACCGTGCCAGTGGCACTTGGCTCCTGCCAAGGGACTCAGAGTAAGTGACGCTCAGGGACTGAGCTGCATCCCACTGGGATAAAGCAGCTTAGGAGGACAGAGATCAGACATGGTAAAAACTGAGCTTTGGGAAAGGGAGTTCTGGTCCCCTGTGAAGCTCTTTGGCAGGATTTCAAGGCCAGGTTTGACGAACCTTCAAGGAGGTTGCCAGGACTGAGGGGATTCCCAGGATCAGCCCAGGCTCAATCCAGAGGGGTGAATGCTCCCCTCAGCTGCTTTTCAGCCATTTGTTTCTCTTCTTCCCTGGCTGAACAGACCCAAGACACTGCCAGGGTCGCTGAGCTGCTTCATCCTCAGAGCCCAAAACTAGGGTGAGGTGTTGCAAGTCTGGGATCCCAGTTCAAGTCTGGGATCCTCAGTTCAAGCCTGTGGTGTCAGGCAGGTGTGAGCAGACATTCAGGGACTCCCAAGCTCTGGAGCAGTGAAAAGGCAAGCACTGCCCCTTGGGATCATCCCCTGTCATCCAGACTGCCATGGATTAACTTGCCACTGCAGCAGGAAGAGCCTGGGATGTGTCTGTGGGCAGTGAGGGGAGGGTAAAATTCCCTTCTTCCCCCCACAGCTTCCTTGCACGGGTGAAGTGTGGAGGGACTTTCACGTAGCACTTGCTTCAGAGAGCTTTAAACAGCTCCAAGCTGGGGGAAGGCATTGTCTTCCAAACCACAAACTATTCCAGGCATCTGTTCCACTATAAAAGAGCTATAAAAAGTCAAACTCATAAAATGTATAGACGCATAAAATGTAGTTCTTCATTATCATTGCTACAGGCTGGAAAATGCCTGAGGGAGTCACTGTTGTTGACTTCCCTAAGCAACATTTGTTTAAAAAAACCTCCTGCAGTCAACACATCTGGCCCAAGCCCAGCTCTTGGCTGACTGAGCACACAGTTGGGTTTGGGAACAGAGCTTGGGCTCAGAGGGACATGGTTGGGCTGACCCAAGAGATATGAGTACGTTTGGCTATAAATCCCAGTGCAAACTGTCTGCGTCCCACTGGCACACAGCCTTGCCGTGGCTCCCGGGGACAGGGGGATGGATGGGGGTGTGTGATCACAGAATCCCAGAATGGTTTGGGTTGGAAGGGATCTACAAGATCATCTTGTTCCAATGCCCTGCCGTGAGCAGGGATGCCAATGTGTGGAAAAGCACATGGGAGAAACAGACAAGAGTAAGCAGGGTCAGATATGACAGTCTGGGACTCCCAACACCACCTCCAAGTAAGACTAGGAAAGGACTCTGGTGACAGAGAGTTGTACGATAAAATAACTTCTTTGGTTTCTTTCTTTAGAAAACATCTTTCACATATGGTATAAAAACAGGTAGTTAAGAAATAAATTTCAAGCCAGCTGTACCAGTGAGTTTGGGGCATTCTCCCCCTTCCTGTGCCTCAGCAGCAAACTCTTCTCAAACAAAAGCATGACAAAGAAATGCAAGCAAATCCTCTGTGGGAAATACTGTTAAATGACTAAAACCCCCAACAACTTACATGGTTTAAAACAAAGCCAAACAGTTTTCTATAAAGGGGACCATGTTCTTCCCCAGAAATAATGACCCTGGATGAAGGTTTTTCTTCTGATAAAGTATTGACCATTGCTGAGGGCTGGAAAATCAGTGGCCAACATCTGGTGAGCTCCCAGGAGCTGCCCAGCCACTAGCAAGGGAATGCTGCTGCTCACTCATTCTGTGCCATGCCATGCCATGCCATGCCATGCCATGCCATGCCATGCCATCCCATTCATCCCATCCCATCCCATCCCATCAGCAATGACACAGCAGCCATGGCACAGTGCCACTCCATCGCTCATCTCTCATGCTGCTTTTCAAGTTATGTTTGGAAAGATGAATAAATTAATGAAGCCTCAGAAGATAAAAACCTCAACAAAGAGTAACCAAAAAGTCCAGTTCATGCTCTCAGGGCAGCTGGAAGCGCTTGCGGACCTTCTCCTCAATGGAGTGGAGCTTGACCATGCGCAGCGCATCCAGCAGCTCCTTGGTGACTTCAGAGTCCTCCTCCTTCTTGTGAGTTAGGAAAGCTCGGAATTTCTCCTGGATGGCTGCCCTGGTCCATGGTGCCTGCTTCTTTGGTGAGTGCTCCAGGATCTGCTGCAGGCGCTTCAGCTTCTTGACAGGGATGTTCTGATATACCACAAAGTCTATCATGGCTTGTTTGCAGTCTTCATCTTCTGCAGCTGGTGGGGGAAAACAGCCCGGAGGTTAAAGGGACATGGAAGAGCAGGGCACAGCCCTGCCAAGGTTCTCTGTGGAACATCTGCCCAGGAAGGTGGTGAATGCCCCAGGCCTGGAAGTGTTCAAGGCCAGGTTGGATGGGCCTTGGAATGCCCTGGTCTATGGGAAGGCTGAACTTCCCATCAGTGACACACCCTACATGGGGCAGCTGGAAAACAAGGTGTAAAAGTTCTGGGGAAAGTCAATGGATCTATTCCATGCTACTCCCCATCAGGGAATAGAGGAAAAGCCCAGACAAATCTGAAGTAATTGCAGTAAGTATTTACACATTCTCTTTCCTGAAAGTTTCTATTTTCCTATGCAGATTTGTAAATCTTGTGACAGGACCAGCCCCAAGGGCACTGGAATGGGATAGATCCGGTCCCAGCTGGTGGAAACTGCTGGAGTGCAATCCAGCATAAGGAATGAAAACAGAAAGAATTTTCAAGAGGCCAAGGCCAAGGCCAAGGGATTACTCAATCAGGGGAAGATTAGCCCAGTTTCATGTCATTGCAAACTGGTAACAGTTTCATTGATTATAGTGGGGTGGGTTGAGCTCCACTGCTCAGGCTCTGCCTCTCTGGCAGGCTCGGGTTGACAATGAGCAGGTCCCTGTGTGCCTCCTAAGAGGAATAATAATAAACTGGAGTTTAAAAAGGCCTTTAGCTCCCTTTGCTGGGGCCTCCTCTCTCTATAAATATCTGCAAAGGGCTGATCTGGCTGCGGGGGCTGGTGCCTGATTCACGTGCTGCTGACACTGCTCTGACCTGGCCATCCCCCACCCCGGGACTGCATTCCACTGGTGACAGAGCTTTCCAGTCTGGGTGTCAGGATCACACTCCTGGCAGGGAGCTCAGGGTGTGAGTCAGGCTTTGTAAGGAGAAATTTCTGTGCTAGTGGTGCCAGGAGAGGATGAAAAGGCAAGAAGTGATGGGAGGAAGCCCCCATGTTCCCTCACCACAGAGGAAAATCTTTTAGAGTCATGGGATGTCCTGAGTTGCAAGGAACCCTCAAGTCCCTTCATTGAGTCCAAGTCCTGGCTCTGCATAGACCACCCAAAACCCCTACAACATGCCTGACAGCTTTGGCCGTGACCACTTCCCTGGGGAGCCTGTTCCAGTGCCTGACCACCCTGTGGATGAGTTTATTAAAGCTTTTCTACCACGTGTCATCCTGATGAAAGAATCACATTTTTTCACAGCAGAACAACCTCCCCTGGATGTGGTGAGGTCCCCATTGCTTTTCAGATTTTCAGAACATGGCACTAGATAATCTCATCCAGGCTCATTTTCCCATGAAAGGTTGGACCAGATAAATTTTTGAAGTCCCTCTCAGCCTGGCTGTTCTATGGCTTTATGACTGATTATATCTTTAGAAGCTTAAGGGTGAAGAAGGTACACTGCCATCCAGACCAGTCACATGAAATGTGTTTCCCATGTCTGGATCTTCAGGGTGGAGCAGGTGCTTCCAAACAGCTTCCAGCCTCACCTCAAGTGGTATCAGGCCCTTGGGATGGGTTTGGGAGCCCTTGAGACGGTTTTCCAGTCCCTTTCTCACCCCCTAATGTGGGGAGGGAGCATGTTACAAAGCACTCTTGGAACAGAGCCTTTTCTCTGCCCTGCACCTCTTCCCTGTTCTTTTGCCAAGAAAAGTTGATGATCCTTGAGGTCGCTTCCAACCTGGGATTTGGGAATTCTCTGATCTGTGCCCATTGGCTCTTACTGCCCAAGCTTCCACCTCTGCCACAGCTCAGCACTACATCTGCACCATCACAGTGACATGGTTGTCACCATGTCTCCACTTTTCCACCTGACAGGTCAAAATCCACCCCACACTCAGCTCCGATGAACCTTGGGCTCTGCTCCACTTAATCTGCATGAGACCAGGCTGTGGCTGCCAAAAAAGCTTCTGGAAAACAGGTGAAGCCAGGAAAAGGGACTGCAGGAGCCAAGCTGGGTACCTCAGCTGACAAAAATATCCTATCCCAGCACTCCCTGGTCAGCTCTTTGTTTTCACTGCACAGTGACTGCTGCTTAAGCCCAGCACCCTGTCCTTGCTCTATGGGACTGACACAGGAAGAAGGTGAAGGGAGAAGAATTTTTTCCCATTTTTATCCATAATTATTATTAATTATGGATCACTCAATGCTTTTACAAGCCATTTCACCATCATTTTGCATCTAAGTAGGAGAAAGTCATGAGGAAGTTTGCCCTCGCCCTGGCAGCATCAGTCCTGGCACGCAGTGCCTGTGGCTCACCTGATCCCTGTGTGCTGTTGCCTTTCCCCAGCATGCAGGCTGTGCAGAGGGTGTCATGGTACTTGTTGCCCTGCACATTGGTCACCTTCTCCTGCTGCTCACAGTCCTGGTGTGGCTGGCATGGGTTGGTGCTGTAGTTGGAGGAGAAGAAGCCGTGGGGGCAGTCATGGCACTGGGTGTCCTCAAAGGGGGTACCTGTGCATGGGAAGACAATGGAGCTGTCAGGTGATAAGTCTGCAGAGGAGCAGAGGATAATGCCAGACACCATTTGAGCATGAAGGTGATGTTTTGAAAATTATGATTGCCAGCATCTCCCCTGGGAATTGCATGTCCTCACGAAGGGCAAACAGCAGTGCTTCCCCCAGCCTCCTCACAAGCCTGTGCTGATAAATTATCAGAGCCCACAGACATGAGAAGACAACAAGAGGATATCTCATCTACTATCAAAAGGTCACCTCCCAGGCAGGAGCCAGCAGCCAGGCTGGTGGTTGAGCTACCATAGCAGCCCTTCTGTTCCCAGAGCCCAAGGCTCCTGACCAAGTGAAAGTAAAAGTCTTAATGGAGGTGAAAGCTCAGCTGTCCTAGGCTGCACTGTCACTGCTCCCACTGGCTCTGGGCCAGTGCTTCCGTTGTCACAGGGATGATGCCACGCAGGCAGGATTGCACCAAGCAACATTCCCATACCTTGGGATCAGAGGAAAGGGCTCTGGGGGCAGGAGATTTGCCACCCTTTCACCTCCTCTTCACAAATCCAATTATAAGCAGTTTCTACCTTGTTGCCTTTAGGCTTTCCCAGAAGTTTGATCCTTCAGGTCCCTCCCAACCCTGACCATTCTATGATTCTAAGGCCCAGCAATAACCTCCAACATCAGAGCCACTATTTGCAAGTGGGAAATCCCAAAGAAGTTGATTTGCCCAGGGGGATTGCATACGAATCAAAGCCCTCATCCAACCCAAACACCAACAAACTCTGCCTATGGACCCCAGTCCACACCTTCCCCATCCATGCAATCCTCTCCACACAAGAAGCCTTTGCAAAAAATAAATAATAATAACAAAAACCCAGCTTCTCCTCAAAGACCCATCTTGCTTGCATGACTCCTCAATCCTAAAGCCAACCCTCCAGACAAATTTCATTTTTAATTTCAAAGTGCTTCCCTGTAATGCTTGGAGATCTTCTTCCCCCTTTGCTGTGTTACTGCATTTTGTCATGTCCTATAGAAAATTAAACCCCAAATCTCAATCATAAACATCAGCTGAAGACAGCAGGTATTCTCCCTCTGGCTGATGAGCCTGGAGCTCTTCCATGCCACACATTGAAGGACTTCAAAAGACTCCATGCTTCAAAAGCCTTCATATTTCAAAAGCCTTCCCACTTCAAAGTGTGAAGCAGGATGCTGCTGGGTTTGCTGGTGCTGCCCACACTGATTTGCTGTCCACTGCTGTGGTTTCCAGGCAGAGCCTGGTCCTCAGTTATTGATGAGTTTCCACACATTCAGAGCAACTAAAGGACCAGAGAAATCTGTACTGAGGAAACAACAGGAAAATAAATCCCCTAAAATATCTTGGGAGTTAGATCACACAAGAAGGTGGAGTCTCAGACTTAGGAGTCAAAACAAAGCTGGTTTTGTGATTTTGGAACCTGGCTATGTGTCCATTGTGTGTTTTCAACACAGCCTCTCCAAATTGCTCAATGAAAAACCACAAAACCTGGCCCCAGAGCTACACACATTCACCAGCCCTGCCCTTACATCATCAGCCACCTTTTTCAGCCCAAATAATCAGCATTCCCAGCTCCTGGACTGCCCATGCAAGGAGAAGGGAGCTAATGAAGGATCAGGAGCAGCTTGGACTTTCCCACCTGCCTGTGGAACAGGGCCAGTGGCTGCTCCAGGGATGGCCAAGTCACAGCCTGCTTGTTGTGGCAGGTGAGGCAGGTAACTGGGATTGACACATCCCATCAAAGTGTGCTGCTGGGGATTTCAAAAGCTTTCAAAGTGATAGCTGGGGAAAAACCCAACCAAATTCCTCTTTAGAAAAGAAGCAGGAGCATGCCGGCAAGGATGGCACTGTGCCAGTACCAGAGCTGAAAGGAAGTCAGTCAGGTTATGGGCAAGCATTGACTGCTGCATTTGGCTGCTGTATTTATCCTTGATTTTTATCTCCAGCGGAGATTTTGGGGTGTGACAAGAGCCTTGTGAGGGTGCCCAGTGCCCATCTGGTACTTACCCGGCTTCACAACACCAGAGCCCGGCGGACACTCGGAGTGCCTGATGCAGAACTCCATGCTCGAGTAGTAGCCCTGCTGGCACTGGCAGACGCGGTTGTGTGTGGCATTGCACTGCTGCACCTCCACCTGCTTCTCCCCGCAGATGACGTTGCAGTAGCGACACTTCTCCAGGTAGTTCCAGTACTGAGTGTAGTGCAAATCCGGGCAGGGCTCGCACGCCGTGGGTCTGTCCCTGGAGCAGTGCCGTGCCACGAAGGTCCCGGGAGGGCACTGCTGGCACGTGATCCTCTCGTTCGTCACAGCATCCTTCCACTGGTACGTGGGCTGGGCATCGCAGGCGAGCTCAGCCAGCAAAAGGAGGAGAGGCGGGAGCATCCACTACGGCAAAGACAGCGCAAAGAGTACTGAGCTCATCCTCAGGCAGGGGCGGGAGCAGCAAACGCGGCTGCTGCTGTCACAGAACTTGTTATTGTTGTAGATACAAGAAATTGTTCTCCCTCCCCATGCTATTCCCAGCCCAAGGACCAGCTGCTGCCCTCCTTTGCCATCCCAGGTGACAGAGCATCCTTCCCAAACTCATTTGTGATGCCTTCAGAACCCAGTTTTCCTCATTCAGAACTTGAAGCAGCACCAGCACATTGCCCTCTTTCTCCCCAGTCAGTTCCCCACCATTTGCAGTAAGAGACACCTTTGCAAACCAAGAAGCAGAAGGGAAGTTTTCCAAACTAGCGGATACAAAGCACGCTCCCTAGGATCTTTAACACTTTTTGGAAATCCAGATGCTCAGGATAGGACCGAATCCCAGAGCTTGTTTATCCTCCCTTTCCTTTTCAAAGCCCACGTGCCCAGCCTGACAAGCAGAGGATTCGTTACCTTGGATGGATGCCTCACACTCGGCACGTGGCAGGATGGCATTGCACCGAGAGCTTCCGAGCGCCGGGATCAGAAACCTGGGGAAACAGAGAGGATTCCTCAGAGGCTGGTGCTGGCTGGGCCGGAGCTCTTCTCTGCGGCAGCGGGTTCGACCCAACCGGCCAGCGTTAAAACAGAGAGAGATGGGGAAGGGCTGATAGGTAAAGGCTGTTAGGGAAGGGCTGCTGGGAAAGACTGGGTTTGCTCGCCTGCTTTCCTGAGTCAGCCCTTCCTCTGAGGGAGATGCCGGCTCTCCCCAGCGCAGGGACGGAGCGGAGCCTTATAGCGGCTGCGAGTGGGAGGCTCTGAGCACTCCCGAGCACGCGGCGCCAGACACGTGGAATCGCCGGGGGAGGGAAACCACCCCCAGCCCACCGCAGCCGAGAGGGAGCAGGAACTGGTGGGGAAGCTGCCAAGGTCTCCCTTTCCTCCCCTTCCCTCCCATCCCCATCCCATCCTCCGAGACTGGCTCTGCTCACCGCACCTCCGCCTCGCAGGTACCTCCGCACCACGCCGCTCCCCGCGGCCGGTACAGCTTTTATAGACCGGCCCGTGGGAAAGACCCTCTTGAGCAAGGGGTGGTGGCAATTCGAGCTCCATCCCAGCCCCTCGACCCCATCCCGGCCCCCGAGCCCTTCCCCGATGCCCCGCTCCGGCAGCACCGGCTCCGCCTTCGCATCCCGGCGCCCTCCCTCAGCCGAGCGCGCTTTCGCTCTCGTTTCTGCATTTGCCTCTAAAAGTGAAGTTTTCAGAACAATGAAGTTGGTCTACCTGTGTGGAGGAAGGAGGGATTCGCACAGTTTTTCAAAGCTAAGTTTTACAAGGGGGTTGGTGAGGAATTTTCTGGCAAGGGGAAAGGCAGGGCAATTCCCCTGAGAACGTTCTGTTCCCCGACTGTAAACGCCGAATAACTTCCCAGTAAAGCAGCTGCTCTCGCTGTGAGAGCACAGTTTGCCCCGTCAAAGGCAGCCCCGAGGGGCAGATCCTGGCTGTGGTTGCAGGCAGTGAAGCCGGAGCTGTGGGGAGCATCCTTCCGGCTCTGCCCAGGGGCTCCGGGACGAGACCCCATCCCACTGCCGCGCCCTCCGAGGGGACTGACCCTGCCAAAACAGCCCCGATCGCCAGTGCTTGGGCACTGCATTCCTAAAGCCGGCTACGAGCTTCAACCCTTTCCTTTCAGGAGCACCGAGGATGACACCAACTCCAACTGTAACACTAAACACATGTACCTTTTGTGGCACAAGAACATTCAGCAGCTAAGGAGGTCAGCATTTAAATCCCTTACAGGTGACAGTGCCATAAGTCTTGGACCCCAAGGATTCAAACAAAAACTGAACTCAGCCTTGCAGTCACAGCCTTGACAGAGAGCATGTGCCAGTGCCTGTTTCAAGACACTGGACTCCTTCACTTTGTCCTGCTCTGTCTCACCAAATTCCTTCTGAACAGACATTGGTGAACAGTCAAAACCAGAGCAAATGCAAATCTCTGCAAGGATGAGGGAACCACAGTGAGGACCTGAGAGGATGTGGAGGTTTTTGTCCTTGGGAGTCAAGCAGCCAGCTCCTCCTGCAGATCACTACAGAGAATTAACAATTCTGTATCTGCCTTCTGCCTCTCACCTCCAGTTCTCAGCCACTGGGGCTGCGGATGGAGAATCTCATGGACTTTATTCTGAACTCTCAAAAATCAGACCTACAAGAGCTAAACATACCATTCACCAAGAAAACCAAACCCAGTTCTCAACTACCCAGAAAGAGAAGGAAACCCCAATAGTCAGGAGGAATCCAAAGCTCCTTCCAGTAAGATCAGTTTCTACCCATCTTGGTTAAAGGAAATCCTCTGACTCCAGCAGCAGCCAAGGGAGGGGGTCAGTACTACAGTCCAACAGCACGGTCTGGGCTGTGTTTATTTGCACTTTACACAGAACAGGTGATGGGCTGATTTTCACAGGCAACTCTAAAGTGGTTTTTCATTTTACTGCTTGTTCATCTTAATCGCCTGTAGCTGTCCAAAGTGATCCTGATGATTTGTAATTCATTTTGACATAACCCCTGAGCAAAGACTGCCGGATTTTGCTTCATCGGTGTGCATCAGCTCAGTAATTAATCAGCTAATCTTCCAGCCCTGCCCTGGCAGTGAGGCAAAGCCTCTTGATTTTTTTTGGGTGAAACCACTAGACTGGACCCAGTAGAAAGCCCTGCTCTGGGCTCACCCAGCTGGAGAATTTCAGTGGGATCCCTCTGTCTGAGGCTTGATCACCCAGGAGCCACAGAGTGTTTCCTTCTTCACAGGCAGAAACACAATTTTCCATCCCTGGATTTCACATAGAACCCAAAAGGTGCATGAAACTATAGCAGGTGGTCACATCCTGAATGGCTGGGATGGACATGATGTACCAGATGTCGTCTGCAGCTCCTCACTGCACTGCGATGCCTCATCGACTATTTTTGTTGTGAATTTGATAACAACAAAAATGTGCCAGATGGATGCTCCTAGAGTGTGAAACACCACATTAATGGGACAGAAAGGGCTTCCCCAGACAACTTGCCTAGACTCCAACAGAGTCTGGTGGAGCAATGACCTTCGATTAATCTTTTTCTGTCTGTTCTTTTGTTGGTCCAACAAACCGCCCAGAATGGGTTTATGGGTCACTGCCTGATTACCAGAAAGGAATAACACAACTCACTACTGACTCTGACAGTGGAGATAGCATAGAAAAGGAGTTCAGCATCATATTAGCATGGCTCTGACTTTACAGGGCACAGTTTCACACTCCAGGGTGTCCAGCAGCACCACCTTCCAAAACCACTCTTGCAAAATAGTTTCTTGTTATATTCATAGAAAATTCTGTACAGCAAAGAAATCCCTCGCTTCCCATCAGTAACCACTCTACCAGCCAAAGACAGGGCTCATCTCTTTCCAGACTAAACATTCTGCTTTGCTGGTTTTGGTCTCTTTTGTGAGTTCTTTCAGCTTTTTTTGGAGGGGAAAAAACAGCAGGAAAGGTTTGTTCAATGACACACCACTAAAATTTCAATCTTCCAGGTCTAGTCATAGCACTGCAAGGCAGAGGCAATCAAAAAATTAGTATCTACTTCCTTCGTGATCAGTAAGCCATGTGTCATTTGCATGTGAAAATCAGCAAGGAGTGTCCAGGATAGGTTTTTGTCCCCTACAATCATTAAGTAATTTGCATCAGTTCCTCTAAGCACCTAAAGCAATTCAAATTTTTCTGAAGCAGTTTTTTCACTTTCTGTTCTTTGTAAGTAATTAACTGCCCGTCTTTCCTTCTTGTAAATTCAACAAGTTTCCAGATGACAGAACAGTCCTGACTGCTGGGGACCCTCTTCTTCAAGGTCTCATGGAATCACAGAAGGATTTGGGTTGAGAGGGACCCAAAACTCATCCAGTTCTCCCAGCTCCAGTATGTGTTAGCATCCATGTCCTGCTCCAGCCACCGACACCAATGATCGGTTCAAGATCCACTGCAGTGCCATTCCCACTGCACCGCCATTCCAGGGGATCTCATCAACAGCAGCAAACCCAAACCCACACCAAACCAATCCCCTCTGCACTGGCAGATCTACTGGTGGGACACTGGGGTGTTTCAGAGCTTGTCTGGGTGGGTTCAGCTAGCCAAGGGCAGTGACTGTAAACCTCTTCAGCAAGATGATCCCTCTGCTGAAGACTAAGATGGAGAGGAGGAGTTCCCTGGACAAAGGGGTAGAATGTCCTGGATGAAGGGATAAAAGTACCCTCAGCAAGTTTTCACCTCAGTATAAGAAAGACAAAGGCTACAGAGGTGATGAAAGGCCTGGAGTATTTCTGGTGAGCAGACACTGCAGGAGCTGAGCCTTGGTTAGTCTGGAGAAGGCTGAGAGGGGATCTCATCAACTCACATAAATATCTCCAGGGGGTGCCAGACTCTTTTTATACTGCTCAGCAACAGGACAAGGAACAACAGCCATAAACTAAAACTCAGGCAGTTTCACCTCAACATGTGGAAGAGCTTTGGAGGGTGGCAGAGCACGGGAACAGCTGCCCAGGGAGGGTGTGGAGTCACCCAAGCAGAGCCGTGGTGTCACCGCCCCTGAGGACGCTCATGGCTGTGCTGTGGTTTCCCTCCAGTGGCATTAGCAGTCAGCTGCAGCTTTCCTGGGAGAGACCTTCCCAGCAGACCTGGCACTGAACTACCCATCAATAAATGACATTTTACTGCTCACTGCTCCCAGTCTCACTCCAAATATTTTTCTGTTCATTTTTACAACACACCTGTATTTACATAACATTTTTCTGTCATTTCTCCCACTTACATTTGAAACATCCAAGACTTTATCTGTATTGTTTATTCTTGTTTTGCTGCACTGAATGGATACATGGCTAGAATATTCATCCACAAACTTTAACATGACAGAATATATAATAGCCCAGAGCTACCTGAATTCCTGTCTAAGCCTTTGTTATTCTAACAGTAAATGAAGTACAAAAGTTCCCATTTCATCACTGCCAGCAACTCTGATATTTGAAGCAACACTGGGTTTGAATTCTACAACCAGGGGAAATAGGAAACTTTGTTTAAATGCAGCTCGCTTTTCAATTTCATTAAGAATAATATTTTATTAACATAAAAATTTCCAAATTCCATTGATATGAAAATAACCTACAAGGTACAGTCTTTCCACTTGCTCCTATCAGGGTCATTAGGACTCAATATCCAATGTATTTATACCTGGTTATTTTTTTTTATTCCTTTTTTTTAACCTAACCAAACCAATTTTAGACAAAATAGTTCTATATTACAATGTAATTTACAGCAGCTGCAGAAGACTTAAAATTTATACAATTTAGGTTAACCACTTATACCCACTACTCACAGAGAGTGGAAGTATTAAGGAATTTTTTTTAACCCATCTAATTTGATTAATTTAAAAGTTTTAAATAATTTAGTTCCTTCTTTTTCTTGGAAAGCAAATCAGCTAACACAGGCACACAGAAATACCAGCACTGACTGAAGAATAAAGCCTCCTTAGAAGCATGTTCCAAAAAATCCCACCATGGATGATGGAATCAGGCTTTGGGATGCACAGCAGATGAGACGGACTTCTGCTCACCATCCACCAGTGGAATTTGTCTGTAAAAAAGGATCCTTTCAGTATCTTCTGCTATTGGAGACAGTGGCTACTGCCAAACCCCAAAGGGTGAATGGGAATCACCTGTTCCAGGAACAGCAGTGGGTAGGGATGGGGAGTCTGGTCTCCTCCGCCAGCTCAGTTCTATTGTGGGAGCATTCCTGGGCTTTTTCCACAACCTGGTCTTACCTGAAGGGCCAATAAATGACAGCTGCCTCCAGGATAGAAAATTTCAGCCTAAGAGTGGCCACAGGAGAATTCAGAGGATAAAATAAGTAAAAATTTAGCTTTCTTAGTTCTAACAGAGGACAATGTTCTCTCTTTGTCTCCTGCAGTCAGACCTTTCAGACTTGATCACCTTTGTTGGAAAACAATCCATGTTAGTGCTCAGCTCATATAATCCAGGGACAAGGATCACAGGGATTTAAAGGAACCTCCATCCTGCTCCTGCCCAGTAAGAGCCAGAGCACAGCCACAAAGGGCTTCCTGCCCTTCCTGTGGGTGGGATCAGGACCAGAAGAAAACTTGGATTAATTTCTTCCTCTTCACATCACTGCAGCACTTGGGGCACTTCTTCACCACCTGTAGAAATCAATGAACAAAACACACAGAGAATGCATTTATTCTGGAGGAAGTGCCATAAATGGAGGGAGTTTTCATGTAGGCAAATAGTGACAGGATAAGAGGCAATGGTTGTAAACTGAAATAGGGAAACATTAGATTAAATTTTAGGAATAAATTCTTTACTCAGAGAGTGCTGAGAGGCTCTGGCACAGGCTACCCAGAGAAGCTGTGGCTGTCCCAGCCCTGGAAGTGTTCAAGGCCAGACTGAATGGAGCTTGGAGCAACCTGGTCTAGTGGAAGGTGTCCCTGCCCATGGCAGGGGGTGGGACAAGATAAACTTTAATGTCCCTTCCAACCCAAACCAGTCTGTGAATCTCTGATATTAAATATCTCTACCACATTTTGTCCAGTATGAACTACAAGCCACAGCAGCCAGCTGTCAGTCCCTGAGATCCTCTCTGCTGTTTGCAACCTCACTGTTACCATGCAGTCAATTATTTCTTTGGTAGTAATAAAAAAGAGAGGAGGCTTTGTGGCATCATGCAAAGTGGCACCAGACTTTACAGCACTTGTCCCATCTGGAAGACTGAAATACAGGAACAAGGAAAGAACAAGAGCTCTTGTGAAGTACAGCTGCACTTGTGAGTAAAATCCTGCCAAGTGGCTGACGAGTTCCCTGAATTCTTGTTTCCTCTTGCACAAATGACAAGGAAACGTCTCCTGGGCATAGCCAGACATGGATGACACACATAGTCATTACCAATAGTTTTGTAGAGGAACCAAGTATATTTATTTCTTCATAGCATCCTACACCTTTCTCATTAGCTGCACGAGACACAAAGGCACGTGAGGCATCATTTCTCCACTCAAGTTTCAGTTTGCTTCTTCACTAATCATAATTTTTAAAGTCACTTGACTAGCAGATGAATCCCAACTGTTCTTCTCATAGCTTGCAAATTACTGGTAAAACTGAAGTGGTCTGTTTATTTTAAAAGGGAGATAGTAAATAGTTTTGGGTTTTTTTTTAAATCTTTGGGAAAAGATTGCCAGCTCAGGAGGCCTAAAAAGACGGTCAGCTACCTCAGTGGCACTGCACAGCTTTCTCTGCATTATGGACATTCATCATTAGAATCACTGAGTGGTTTGGGTTGGAAGGGACATTAAAGCTCATCTTGTTCCAACTCCCTGCAATGAACAAGGACACCTTTTACTATCCCAGGTTGCTCCAAGCCCCATCCAACCTGGCTTGGACACTTCCAAGGATCCAGGGGCAGCCACAGCTTCTCTGGGCACCCTGTGCCAGGGCCTCACCACCCTCACAGGGAGGAATTTTTTCCCAACATCCCATCTAACCTCTGGCAGTGAGGAGCCATTGCAAGACAAGGTGCAGACTGCAAAGTAGGCTCAGGCAGTAGGATTTTGGTTCTGTAGACATGAACTGAAATATCATAAATGGAAGGGGAGAGGAAAAGTCACTTTATCTCCCAGGAACCAGTGCTTTGCTAAAGGCAATTTTAACTGCAACATTTAATTGTGAAATCATTGATTATTTGCCCATATTACAGATAGTCTAAATGAGACTCAGTCTTCCTGGAAGACCTGCATGAATAAAATGCATTTAAACACTGGGAAGCAGCAACAGAACTTCTGGAGAGAAAACCACACCCCAAAGCAGCATATCCTGGTCCAGTCTCTGCATGGCTTTCCCTAACACACTGAATCATCAGCTCCAGTGCTAATCTCTCTAATCCCCTTCTAGCTACTCTGCTCCTCCAAAAGCTTCTAAAAGCTTCCAAAATTCACCACCTGTCCCCACCACTCTTTTGCTAAAGTAACAAATTGGACAAGATCACAATTTGCAAATCCTATGCTGTGAACGATGCTCTGAGTCACATGCACCAAAGGGCTTTTGAGCTGAAAAAACAGTGAGTAAGTTATTAGGAAAGAAAAACATGAATTTTAAATGCAGCCCCATCACAGGTGACAAAGCCAAATCCTATCTGATGAGAGTTCAGAGCTCAGATGTGGTTGCTCATTTCCTGCTGGTAAAGGTGCCCCTATCCCAAACACATGGATAGGATTGACTATCCAATCTCCTTGGGCATGAGTGGAATGGGGATGGAGGACATGGCTCCTCTGGGATTTGTTTCAGAGAAACACAGGATAATCCTCCTGCTTGCAATCCTGTGCTTCCCTCTCAGCTGCATGACCAATACAGCTCTGCCTCATCACTGGCGAAGCATCTCTGCATCAGCCCAAGTCATATCCTAAACTACATGGGGATAGGGGAGGTTTGGACAATAGGAAGAATTTCTCCATGGAAAGGGTAGTAAAGCACTGGAACAAGCTGCCCAGGGAAGTGGTGGAGTCACCAACCCTGGAAGTGTTCAAAAACCATGTGGCAATGGCGCCCAAAGATGTGGTTGTAAGGAGAACACAGTGGTGAGGCTGGGTTGGTGGCTGGTCTTGATGGTCTTTAAGGTCTCTTCCAGCATTAATGATTCTATGACTCTATATTTGACTTTTCATTAACCAAACAACACCTGAATCACATCATAAGCTGCTTAACACACCTGCACACCAAGAACATTAATCACTACACAGTGATTATATCTGTCATAAGTAAGATTGTTCAGGTAAGTAGCAAATATGGAAATTACTACTAGCAAATGACCCATGACTCATTTCCTCAAACATGGTTTTGCATGGGATATCGAAATACAAGAGAAAGAACACTTCCATTTGGAAGGGATCTACAGTGATCCTATAGTCCACATGCCTGACCTCTTCAGGGCTGAGCAGAAGTTACGGCATTGTAATATTAAAGAGCATTAGGGCCTCTCTAGGAAGCCTCTTCCAGCGTTTGGCCACCCTCTTGGCATAGAAATGTCTCCTAATATCCAGTCTGAACCTCACTGATAAAAGCTTTGGACAGCTCCCATGAATTCTGACATTGAATCCCAGGAGAAGAGCTCAGCATCTCCCTGTGTCCCCTCCTCAGGAAGCTGCAGAGAAGCACTAGCTCACCCCTCAGCCTCCTTTCTCTGAACCAGACAAACCCAGAGCCCTCAGCCACCCCTCCCAGGACGTGCATCCAGCCCTTCCCCTCCTCTGGACACTCTCAAGTACCTGAATCTGAAACACAATCTAATCTGGCAGGGCAGACTATTTTAATCTCTGGTACAAGAAATGCATCATCAGATAAATGAGTGATTAAACAAGAATTAGGCTGACCAAGTTCATTATCTATGAGCTATGAAAACACACACTGACTTGAGGTTTAAGAAGAAATCCAGACCATAAAATGACCAATTTCAAGACAAAAACCAGAACAGGACAGTACAATTGCTCAATATACAACAGTTAAAATTCTGTGGATTGTTAAACTGATGAAACAAGTTCCATCTTACTGGTAAAAGGAGTAAATTTTCCCCCCTTTATAAGGTCAATATTTATTAGCTGAGATAACATAACCATGCTGCGGGATGCTGAAATGCTTGCCTAACCAAAAAAACTCCCCAGGGACCTCATTCAGCCCTTAATGAACTCAAGTCTCAAATGACAAAGATTATGAACACATGCTTGTAAAATTCTTGTCATGACTTTGTTGGAGCCCTTTCTGCAGTGGAGGATGCTGCCTGTCAGATATTCATCTCCTTTACACTTCAGCACAAAAAGAAAAATTACATATTTCACAGCAAATTTGACTGTCTCATCTGCAGCAAACATGAGATGCAAGATGCCTTTCTTTGACTTTCTTATGTATGTTCTTTATAAGCCAGTATATTTTGGGATTTTAACATTTTTAAAGAAATGACAGAACAGACTGAGAAGGAAATTCAGTTGAACAGCTCTTTTGAATTCCCTCTAGGAGATGTGCCTGAGACATCAGTCTGGCACAGTCTGACACAGATCAGTCTGGACATTATGGAATGAATCCAGAGGAGGCTGTTGGGTTAATCATAGGGCTGGAGCAGCTGTTCTTGAGCCAGGCTAATAGAGCTGGGGGTGTTCAGCCTGGAGAAGACAAGGCTCTGGGGAGACTTTAGAGCCCCTTCCAGTGCCTAAAGGGACTCAGATATGGAGAGCGGCTTTGGACAAGGGCCTGGAGTGACAGGATGAGGGGGAACAGCCTTAAAGGAGAGCCGGGTTAGATGGGATATTGGGAAGAAATTCCTCCCTGTAAGGGTGGTGAGGCCCTGGCACAGGGTGCCCAGAGAAGCTGTGGCTGCCCCTGGATCCCTGGAAGTGTTCATGGGCTTGGAGTACCCTGGGATAGTGGAAGGTTTCCCTGCCCATGGCAGGGGTTTGGAATGAGATGAGCTTTAATGTCCCTTCCAACCCAAATCACCCTGATCCTATGCTTATTCTATATTCTTCTTGAACCAACTCTGTCTTGGCTGTTACATTTTATTTGGATGTCAGTCCAATGTTTTCTATGCTTAGCTGACAATTCAATGTCTTCTTCCTGAGAAAAAGACCTTTCTCTGGAACTTGGAATAACTGATTATTTTGTACTTGCTTATAGACTGACAAGCTGAAGAAGTTTCTTTTCTTTCTGTCCTGTTTTTGGGTATTCCTGAGCTCCATTGATCATCACATATGAATGTTTAAAAAACCCTCAACTTTTCAGTTATTCTGGTTTTGAAAGTCTTTTAAGACCTGGCTGCTGAATGAAATGTTGGTTTTCCCAACCCAGGCACCCTGGGACAAGCTGCATCCTCTTACCTAAAGAATTTCAACCACCAATTTACTCAGCTGGGAAAAACCAACAAACAGGATGACACAGATGATCTTTGAGCAAGAATTCACAATCCCAGATTTACAGAATCATTCAGCTGGGAAAGACACTAAAGGTCACAGAGTCAATGGTTGACCCAGCACTACCAAGTCCACCTCTCAACCATGTCTTTAAGTGCCACATCTACACATCATAAATCCATCCAAAGGTGACTCAACCACTTCCCTGGGCACCCTGTTCCTTGTTTGCCTTGTTCCCACGATAGAGCTTTACAGTAGGATTTTGATAGGAAAAATCATGAAACTGAGAAAGAAAAGAAATAATAATAAAAAAAACAAACAAAAAACCCAAACAAACAAACAAACAAACACCACACAAACCCCCCCCCCAAAAAAAAAAACAACCCACAGCTTTTCAAGTTGACTCCACAGACTGTTGCCTTTGTAGTGGAGGCAGCTCGGAAAGATGTAAAGGTGTAAAAACTAAAAATCCCAGCTTAGGGCAGAGATCTGCCTCCAACCATATTGCAAACCATGGGAAACAATGGATCAAGTGGTAAATATTCCATTGGTATTTGGATATTCTTTCTGGAAACAGAAGAATTCTGATTGCAGGCTTGTTCACGTCATTCTCCTGAAAAGCACAAAATTCCCCAGCAGTTTTGGGAAAAACCAAACCAATAAACAGGAGAACCTTTAAGAACTGCTTCCAGCACATTTTGCAGCAAGTGAAGTCACATAATGGGCATTTAAAAGGCACATCATCCTCGGATTTGCAGTTAGAGCAGTGGAATCTTCCTAGAACAGAAGGAAGGGTGAGGAGAGGGGAAGAGAAAGAGAGGGAGGAAATGACTAAATTCCTGTAATCACCTGCAAAATTCTCATGTATCCACACTTCCAGTGCAGTCCAGAAAACAATGATCATGAGCGTAATGAACTACCTCAGCAGTGCCCTGCCACGTTATTTCTTTCAAGTGACCTCATAGTCTCTTGGAGCTTCAGATCCCAGTAGGAACTCAGGTTACATCCTTCCTTTACAAGGAAGTTGTCAAGAAAAAAAAAAATCCCTAAAGTTCTCAGGAAACTACTACAGCATTGTGACAAAGACAATAAAGCACTTTAAGAGCACATGCAAGGTACAGAAAGTACAGATTCTATGCAAACCACACAAATCACACTGCACCTGAGCAAATACAGGCAGGAACCAGTGGTTTCATACACCATCAGTCTCATTTCTGTAATTGATCTTTATTTCCAAGTTTTAGAAAATTGCATCCCAAACCTCCCCTGTACCTACCACACTCTGGTTCCATCTCTAGGGGACAGATGGGCACAACTCCAGAGCCTGTGGATGCTCTCACATTAGTGGTTTCTTTGGACACCTCAGTCTTTGGCAACCCAAGTTCACTTTTCTGGCTAAAGCAGAAGGAGGAAATCTTACTTTGAATTTTTTCTGGTGCTCCACTCTTAGAAGGGGCTGCATCTGGGGAGAAAAAGAGAAAACCAGTGTATAAACCTGTATCATGCAGAACAAACACTAACACTCTGCAAAACACAGCAGTAAATTCACCCACTTGCCATTGCAGAAGAAGAAAAACAAATTTGAAGAACTAGTTTTTATGCCATACTGTTTGGCAACAGTGTTTTTGATAGGTACTAACACATTCAATATTACTGAAAGAGACCCTTTATATTTTAATAGTTCTGTGGAAATTCTTCCTACAGAATGGGCTTTTATCCACTCCTGCTCCCATCCCACTTAGATGTAAAAATTGTCTTCACCCCTAACACACTTCACAGTTTAAACATGGCAGAACTATAACTAATTTCTTTCTTATTTCCTTGCACTTCCCCATCTTGTGTTACCTTTTATCTTACTCCTGTTTGAGTGTGTTTTTTTTAACCCAATGTAGAGATAAACAATGGCTTTGATTCTCCTTGACAGGCCTCGGGGCAGGGAGGCCCTAGCCCAAGAGAGGGACTTATCAGAGGTGGGGAGTGATAGGACAAGGGCAAACAGCCTTAAACTAAAGGAGAGCAGGTGTAGGTTAGAGATTAGGGAGAAATTCTTCCCTGTGAGGGTGGTGAGGTCCTGGCACAAGGTGCCCAGAGAAGCTGTGGCTGCCCCATCCCTGGAAATGTCCAAGGCCAGGTTGAACAGGAGCAACCTGGGATAGTAGAACGTGTCCCTGCCCAGGGCAGGGGTGGAACTGGATGAGCTTTAAGGTCCCTTCCAACTCAAGCCAGTCTGTGATTCTATGACTCTAAGGCTGTTGAGCCCTACCCATTATAATAATAAACAAGATTCTAAACTTCTGACAACTGTTCATTCTGTACCTTGTATGTGGCTGATTCTTTTTGTGGAGCTCTCCAAGCTCTGGGGTTTCCCTTCACTTTGCTCCAGCTGTTGCAGTTGCTTCTCTCCATCACCACAGACCATTCCAGTCAAATCCTTACAAAGCTCTCTGAACTGCTCTTTGTGGTGAGGACGCACAAACATGTAAAACCCTGGCCAAAAGAACATAGTGTCAAATGCATGGGAAAATCAATGCCTGACCATGGAAGATTACTTGCTTTGGAGGGGAGAAATTCTTTGGAAGTTGAGCAATGTCAGATTCCTCAGAGTATCTTCAGCTTGGTGGAACACTTGATGCTTTTGTGATTTCTATAATCACGGGGTTTCCCTTGCCAGAAGGCAGATGAGTATTTAGTATTGACAATAATCTCAATTTATCTTGAAATTCTTCCACTCTCTACAGCTCATGATGAACACCCGCCCCAGCGCTTCACCCGACAAGTGATCAGAGAACATCAGGTATGAACACAATACCCAGCGACTCTCAGGAAGGAAATTTCTTGTTACTGTTTGGCCGACAAGGATTCACAACACACATACAGAAATTCTAAAAAACCCCAATTATGACTTACTGCCAAGCACAGACAATTCTGCCTCAAAGTCCTCTGAGGTCAAAACATCTGCTCAGTAGAGACAGTGACTGTGAAAGAGCGCTCAGGGGGAGGTTATGACTCACGGTGTCACACAGCTCATCTTCCTCCCACTCTCCACTTTGCCAAGACTAATCTAACTAGTTAACACACCACGAAAGGGGTACTCCCTCACAAATTGCAGATTATGGTACCTACTCAAGGCCAGTGGAATATCTATTGTTATCTGCTAAAGATAACAAACAAAATTCCATCAGCAGTTCCCAGCATACACAGAATGCATCATTTCCAGCAGAAGTCACTCCAGAGACATGGGAGGAGGTGAAACTGAGGTATCACATCACACAAGATGCCATCATTGAGGCAGTCAGGATCAGCTTCTTCTTCTTTTAAACTATTAAATCCAATTTCAAATTTTAAAAATGTGTGGCTCCCTAAACCCTTCCATCACCAAACCCATGAAAGGAAAATAAAACAAAACAAAACAAACCCCTTCTGAGAAAATAAATTACAACCCAGTTCCAGAAATCTTTTTAGCTGAAGCTCTGTAGAAGAATAGTAAATCAAAAGCCTGACTGTTGAAACCTGAAACCTGGCAGTGACCTAAGAACTTGGCATCAATTAGCAATCGTTGGTCATGGGAATAAAATTGGGTCAGTCCAATAGTCAGCACCATCCATTCTAAAGAGCAATTGTAGTAATTGAGGGGAAAAAACAGTCATGGAAGCATCTGACTGGTTAGTTGGGATGCAGGTTAGGACTGGAATTACTGAGGTCTTGTGTTTTTAATAGACAATTTCTATCTGAACAGAAATAACATTTTATAACCTTGACATCTTTTGCTCTCTGAATGGGATTCATTGAATACATTGTTCCTGCTGCTCCACTGATACAGTTAGCTAAACCAAAAGGTGAGACCTCACATGAGATCACACGCCCACACTTCCCTTTCAAATAAATAAGAGTTATTTTAAAACAAACCCTTACTTTGTAGTAGATGAAAGTCTTGTGGCCTCTCTGTGGTGAGGGCTGCTATCACTGACACCATTGCATCGTAATTATCTGTCTTCTTGTAAGCCAGCAGAGCCTCATAGAACTGGCTGTAGCTGCTTTTGTCCAAAGCCCTCTGCACATCACTGAGATAGGCAGTCCTGAGGGCCTGGTGATGCTCTCTCCTGGAGCCTGGAGCCTTTTCAGCCTCTTTCCTTGGAGCTGCACTGGCATTCTGCCCTGAGAGACAAACAACACGTGAGCAGGGACTGAGGACCAGAGACAAACAAGTCACTCCATCACATCTACTTCTCACATCATTTGAAGGCAATTCCTGAACTACTTCGAAGTGGTGAAGCCAACCCCACCTGCCCAGCCATACACCTCCCTGTGGCACGGCCAGACCTGCTCCTGGAAATGGCAACAGAGCAAAATTATTCTGGGGATCACTTTTAGCATCTCCTGGAGCTCCTTGATTATTTAAAATGGAGAAATGTGTCAGAAGGTCACTAGGGAATGAGGAAAAGGGGCACGGAGGTCAGCAGTAAATCAAGTTTTGTGGTCCACTGAAGGAGCAAAAGCATCTTAAACAGATGGGTCAACCAACTCTGCTAGCCTGAAATGGGCAATTTTAAAGTACAGATTTCTTACCCCTTTACAATAAGAACAGACAAAGGGTGGGGTGTGTGTTTCCCAACAGGAAAACAATGTCCAAAAATACTATCTAACCTGAAACAACACTCAGGAGAACACAAGAGCAATGTAGGAGGTCTGCAAAAGGTAGGAGCAGCTCAGAACATCCTGCTAAATGCCAAGTGAACTTTATTTACAATAGAATTCTCTGATTTCTGGTATGTTTTAGAGAAAAAAAGTTCTGGTTTGCATATCACAGGCATGCAAATATGAATGTAGGATATGATAAGAAACTGATTTAAATTAACCTGCCATATCTCTTGATATCTGGGTCTTTAAAAGCCCTTTATTGGATGATAAGGATAACTAGGTTTCAAAACACAGGCTCCATTCAATTTGCTGGAAGGGAAAAAACTTGGGTGTGAATTTTATAATCAGTATTTATTGCATCCTAGAGCTTTCTTATATTTCCACAGAAGTATTTCTCTTCTTAAAGAGTGAGGCACAGAAATAACACATCCATTTACTCCTATTATTTTCTCAAGTACTTTTAGTGGAAACAAATTTCTGAGTCACCATTCTAATGGTTTCGCGACAAAATAATTACTAAAGATTCTGCTTTATTAAAATTTTCTCAAAATACAAAAGAAAATATGAAAACAAATAAAAAGAAACAATATGGCTTCAAACATGAAAAGCATTTAAAGCTCTCCAGGAAACTGGCTTGCTTTTTTAAAGAAAGGATTAGCATTTGACTATTCTTTGTCCTCTAAAGAAAGAGGAAAAAGCTGCCCAATGATCCTACTCATTTCCTTGTGAGAAACACAAAAAATTCCCGGCTGTTCTCTGGAAAACCCATAATTAAATAATAAATGAGCCCATGAG
The DNA here is from genome assembly GCA_013397375.1 of Toxostoma redivivum. Taxonomy (NCBI): domain Eukaryota; kingdom Metazoa; phylum Chordata; class Aves; order Passeriformes; family Mimidae; genus Toxostoma; species Toxostoma redivivum. Next base: position 346,120 of record VXBI01014351.1, read on the forward strand.
TTTGAAAATAAATACTGGACAGAGCGAGATTAGAGGGCTGCACACACAGATTATGTTTACTACTCTGTGTTTCTGCAGAAAAAACAGTCTGTTCATGAAGGGAGTGTACACATGACATCAAAACCAAAATGAAATAGTTTCTTCATACCTGAATTCATACTGATGTAATCTTAACTCACACTCCTTAACTGGCTCCCTTTCATGGACCCTGAACAAACAGGAAGCCCAGCAGACCTGTGCTCAACCCCCACTTTTCCCAGCTCAGTCTCTAGTACAAACGTCTGGCTTCAGTTTGTTTCTTTCACATCCACCTTGATTTAATTTATTGACTTTCATGTTTTGTTTTGCACAATCCTTGCTGAAAATTCTGAATTACCATCCCTCCCACCCACAGAGAGTGAGCCACTGTGCTAGGTGAGCGTAAAGAACATTGGTTTGCCCCAGGAGAACTTACAGTCAGTGATGAAATAAAACAGAATAGACAAGGTTTTTATTAAATATGGAGGGGAGGGTACCTGCAGAATTCAGTCCTGTTGCCAAGTGGGATCCTCCTTGGTTCAGGTGGAGTCCAGGGTTTAGCTGAGCACATGAGCCCTTGGAGAATGTACTTTTCTGCTGGCTTTGTTTTACTTCTGTTAGATGAAACCAGTCCATTAACAGTGAATTTAGGGAAGAATGAACATAGAATGATGCATTTCAAGGTGTGCCATCCTGTGCTGAAAACATCTGAGCAACCCAGAGAAGCGGTGGCTGCCCCATCCCTGGAAGTGTCCAAGGCCAGACTGGACAGGGCTTGGAACAGCCTGGGATAGTGGAAGGTCTCCCTGTCCAGGGCAGGGGGTGGAACTGGATGAGTTTTACAGTCCCTTTCAACCCAAACCAGTCTTGAATTCCATACAGATTTATCTCTCTGATGATGAGCTAATACCCCACTTGTTCAGAACTTTACTGCTCCAGGATTTCACAGAAAGTTCTGTGAGGACAAAATCACCCTCTGTTGACAATTCTAGCAGCACTATGTGGGCAGAAAAGAAGACACACACAAAGTTGTTTAATTCCCCAAACCAAATGATTTAAGGAGATCAGTAAAATCCCCTTTTGAAACAAAATGACATCATTATCAACTCTGCAGTAACCAATGCTCAGGCATCTGCACAGCTCAGGAAGGCAAGAGGATGATGGAGAGCAGAGACTTAGCTCAGTATTGATTAAATTGGACTTCCTTACATTTCTACATATCAGACACATCCTGCTCTATGATTGGGTAAACATTTGTCCTTCAAATGACATGACTGAACCAAGCTCCTCACCCATTCTCTTGGCCAGGATCTCCCTCTCCTCCCGTGGGAGGCTGTGGTCAGGTTTGTAGCCACAGCCCACTCCAGTCAGACTGCAGCACGCTTCATCAAACTGCTTTTTGTGTTGGGGTCGAACAAACTGGTAAAACTCTTGCATCAGAGGAGGGAAAACAGGGGGAAAAGAAAGAAAGAAAAAAATCAATCCACAATTGATTTAATAAATAATATATTGTATTATATTTGGTGGCAATAAACACTACTGAAATCTACAACAGCAGAACTTCAAGGTTAGATAAAAAGGTGCAACTAAATCAATTAAAATTTAAATTATTTTTATAATATTTATACAATAGGCACACCTACAAATTACACAAAGGTCAGCTATCATGCAAACATTGAGCAATATTATCACCAGTAGGTAAAACCTCATTTTTTCACTGTAAATACAAAGTAACTCATCTCTCAGTGAGACAGTCCTTGAGGTGCCTCATAAACCGTGAGATCCAAGTAACTGCCAGGCTGATACTTTAAATAATAAACAACTGATGAACTGTTAACTTTACACCTCATGTTACTTCCTTACCCAAAATGCTGGCCAATCAGAACCCTAAACATCAAATCAACTTTAGGTTTTGACAATTTTCAAAACTAGACTTAGAGCCTGATTTGATGACCAAATATATTCTTATTTATGTAGATCATAACAAATTGGGAAACCAAGTGACTAAGCTTCCTATTCTTTAACCTTAGAATTTCCCTGAAACAATTTACAATATGCATAACTATGCATTTATAATTTCAGTTAATGAAAAAGTCACAGAAAAATCTGTCCATTTGTTCACAAGCTGAGAGGGAAATGAAAATTTACACAGAAAATACTGTTAAACTAGAAGAAATCTTGGTGGTAATTCAGTTCCTGTCAGTACAGTTGTTAAAAGGCAAAAAAAAACCCAAAAAAAAACCCCCAGCTAATGCAGTAACTATCCACATTTGCCCAGATCCTTTGTTTTATACTCACAGTTATTTAAAGAGAAAATTTCTCTCTATATTCTGTCCTTTTATTTACTGCTTTAGTACTGAACCCTTATGAAGGCATCTCTCCAACTCACACAACCATGCTCTTGATCTCCTAAATTACCAGGAATAAGTCACTGTACTTTCAGACAATGTTTAAAGTAACACTTCCACGGAATATGATTTTCTTCAAGTCAAGACGCTAACACATGATATTTAGATGTATGAGATTCTTCTGCGTTATCTGGGGATATAAAGTGGTGAATCATCCTAATTGAGCGGCACTTCAAGTCTAAAACTTCTAAACAGGCTTGGGTACTGCAGAAGATGAAAGTCACTTCTACAAATACACCAGGGATATACAAACACTCTGATGTACCTCGCAGCAAGACGTGCTTTTTTTCATCCTCTACGAAGAGGGAGCTCATTTGGGACAGCATGGCATGGAAGTCATCTGTCTTTTTGTACTGCTGCAGAGCTTTGGAGAAGAGCTCATAGTTCTGCTGGCTCAGGGTATCCTTCACCGTGGCAATGTAAAACGTGGCCCTCGCCTTCTTGGGCTCCGCTGGCTCCACTCTCCACTCCTGCTGCAAGGCAGGAAAGGCTCCTCAGTAAAAAAGCAACACTTGAGGAGTCACTTTCAGGTGGGTGCACTACAATTCCAACAGCACACAGGACAATGAAAGGAATCATAGAATCGCTGAGGTTAAAAGTCCTCTAAGATCATCCAGTCCAATGGCTCACTCAGCAGCACCACTGTGCTCACCACTAAACCATGAATATTTTCACTTAACAGGTTGTAGTTATGGCAGTCACCCCCGTAATTCATATATTATTCTCCTTCCCCACTGGCAAAACAGCTTCAGGAAAAATTCCTAGAGAAGGCAGCCAAGTATCATTGCACAATTCTATTCTTAGGAGAATTTACTCCAAAGCTGGAGGCTGAGCTGACTCATCATGACATCAGATAGCAACAAACTGCAAACACAACCTTCTCTATGAACCTGTTCTCTCCTCTCAGATATTATCAGCTTCAGGATCAGTTTCGTTTGCCAGGTGCTTGGCAGATTGACAGACAGGGAACATCCAGTTAGGACAGCACCTTGGACAACTACTGGCACTCATATCACCCAGGGAATTCTCCTGAATTTATTGTGACTTAAGCAATTAGCTGCATAATGAGTTAACTGGGTTTGGAGACAGGGCAGAACTATAATGCACAGCTGCAGAACTAACACATAACCATGACCCACCTCAGGGGGTAGGATGTGATCCCTTACCCCAGACTGGTCAGTTCAACCATTTGAGGCTCTACCAGAGCAGCTGAACTTGCTGATCATTGTAGGTCCAGGCAACTGAACCATTTCATTTTTATCGAAAAGAATGAAACCACCCTGGTCAAGCTGTTCACAAAGCAACCAATGTCAAAAAACAATTCTTTTCACCTACCACCCTATGTGGACCTGTGCTTAATTTGGTCTGTGATGTCTGGATTTGAGAAACAGCACGACAAATAGCTTTCAGATGTGCACTGAAAAATATTTACAATTTGAAGAAAAAAAACACTTGTTCTGGCACCAGTCATCTGTCTGCCTGGAAATTTCCAATTCAAATTAAAGCAATCTATAGATCAAAGGGATGGCAGAGGGAAACACATACTGTATTGCTGACTAGCTTTATTTTCTTCCTTCCTCCTTTCTGCTCATCTGTTAATTTCTTCTCATACTGAAGGGAAAGTGTGGACAAACGATGTGCCTGTGAAGATGAAAAGAAAGTAAGGTACCAAAAATTCTTTTCAGAGTTCCAGCAGTAAAACTTGGTAACCCAGTTTGTTACAATAACTTAGGTTGACTTATTTCACTTTCTTGAATGGTATCACAGAACCTGGGCACATACCTGCTTCTAGAGGGTAGAAATTTACTGGACAACTCACAGAGACCAAACCAGAAGAAATTAAAGACAAAGCTGGTCTTGAGGGCTCAAATTCCTGACTAAGCAAAGCTGGACTCACAGCAAACTGTTCCAGGACAGCCTGAGAGTGTACACAGACCTGTGTGTAACTGGTGGTTCACACTCCACTTTCCTGCCTGGAACTCCTTGTAGTAAGGGAATGAAAAATTGGAATATAAACCAAATATAGATCAAATATTTATGATACATGCACAAAGTCAGAGAAATTATCAAAACCATCTTCTTAATCCTGTGCTATGTAACGGCAGCACTTTGAAAAGCATGATTCAGCAGAAATAAGGCTTTCTAGACATGAGGCGTAACTCACAAGGAAATCAAATAACAGGGAACGGTTGTTTAAATAGATTGAGAAATTATTATTTGTATTGTGAATTTCTGAGGTGACAAAACAAACTCTTTCAGAATGAGAGCAGCTAAACTTTTATTATTTCGGGAACAAGAGTAGAGTGTAACTTTGATAAAAGGAAAAATGGTAACAGAGACACTAGGCTGGACAGAAATGGCACCAACCCCACCCTCAGTCCAAATCTAATGCTCAGTGCTGGGCTCAGAGTGAAAGCTGGCTGCCTGAGAGCCACTGCCTGCCTCAGGACTACTCACCACACTGCTGGGGCTAGGTCACCAGTTTGGGAGCAGCACAGGATGATCCCAGAGCTGTCCACATGGAGCAATGCCAAATACGCAAATGGGAAATGGACCTGAGCGACTGCCAAGCCATTGGGTCTATCAGCTCATCTCACTCCAGGAAATGCTGAGCTCTGCCAAAAGCACTGCAGCTGTGTTAGGAATATTCTGTAGCTGAGTTATCAAGTCCCTGGAAATGGCTTTCCAAAGAATAGGCTTTGGTGTCTATGTCATGACCACCCAATGGGTGACAGAGTCCATTTCCCACTTGGCTGGACACCAGTTAAATATCTGCTGCCCTTTGTACGTGCCTCCATTCACGTCCTTGGGCATACTCAGCTATTCCCCAGATACTCCTACATTTACACATTTTACCTCAGGCATTCTTCCCCTAAGGGAAGTGCTTAAGAATGCTGCAATAACCATTGCTGAAGTCCATGAACAGATCTGCAAGCCAGCAGTAAAATACTCCAAGCAGGTAAGGGAGCCACTTCTCCAACTACTGCCAACAGGGACTTGGGGAAAGCAAGAACACAGTCCAAACACTGATGTATCAAAAATACCAATCCAAGAGGAAAGAAAATTAACAGCACAGAAGCAGCTTTGTTGATCTTAACGTGATAGTGGATTTTTGATTCAGATAAAATATTCCACAAGTCAGCAACATTCTTTCTCTGGGGCAAATCAAAGATTTTAATCTGAAAATGCAATTTTAATCCATAAACCCTCTCCCACTCTTTTCTGGTCTCATTCCAAGTGCTCACACAGACTCCTCCACCCAGGACAAATTGTGTATTTACAAACCTCTTCTCTGAGAACTTCTTCCTCCTCAGAAAATGCGGTTAACTTCCAGGAATCCTGGTCAGCAGCCTTGGCGCACAGAACAAGCTCTACCTGTTTACCATCTACTTGAAAGTAGCAGGGAAACCCTTTGATTAATTTAGTTATGAGAACTGGCAGTTACTGGTGCTGATTACTGTGAGCTTTTGAAAGAGGGCTGAGCAAAACCATTTTGCTTTAGAGCCTGTAATTTTTACTTAGAAGGAAGGATTTTGCCATTACCTTTTCCTCTCCTGGCAAATCAGTTTCCTCCTCTGCATCTTCACTGCTCTTCTCACTGCGCTCCAAGGCATCCAAGAGCCCAACACATTTTCTTCGAGGTGAGACAAACTCTTGCTCATATTCCACACATAGGCTGGGTGCTCCATCTCCATTTACTGCCATCACAGCAGAGCACAGGAGACAAATTAACATCCCACCTTCTCTCCTGCATTTTCTTTAATTTAGTGATAGCTCACCGTCTTCTGAAGCAATCCATAAATATGTGTTGGTGAATTTAATCTTCTACCTCTAGCAAAAGTGCATTATATAAGACTGCTTTTATACATAACTTCCAAAATTGCTCCAGCATTTGTTATCACAACCTGGCAGATGGCTCTCAAACTTTTCCTTAAGTGATGGTGACATTTAACCCCAAATGGCTTAGGATCCATGGCAAAAATTCTTACTGCAGCAGCTGTCTCAATTATTTTTGATTTGTGCATTTTCCCAAAACTAAGTTTCAGAGTTTATTATGAGATTTTGGTACAAAACATGATTTATTATTTTTAAACAGAGCAAGTTTTTTTAAAGCCTACAATTCTTATAGTATCAATACCAATAAGACACAATCACCAAGGTCCCAAATTACATATTCTCACTAATCAGAATCCAGGTTTCAAATATAAGAATTTTGACCTGTAAGCAGGGTTAAATTAGTATCAGCTTGATATTTCTGTGAGGCATTACCTTCAAAATTTCCACTGCCTCATGAAATTACTCCAACAGTCAGTTACTAAGGAAAGTCATTATTTTGAGAAGAATGGGAGCATATTATGATCACTATGACTACAGGGGAATTGGATGTTACAGCTGATGCAATGCAACTGAAAATCTCTATTAAACAGGAAATGCTGCTTCTTCCCTTCACCTCCAGTCACACATTCCAGCCCATCCTTTGAGATGGGTCAACAGTCAAGTGTATGGAAGGTCAAAAAACTGGTTTAGCAAAGCCCAGCTGCTCACTCTGCAACTGCACAAAAGATGGACTCAAATCAAAGGAAGGAGCAAAAAGTGCACAGTTGGAAACTGAGAGGGGGAAAAAGCGTTGGCCAAAGTAATCTCTTTTAACAACAACCAGCAATCATACCACAGCTTTAAACAAACTTCATTGTTCTGTTCCAAACCAGCAAGCAGTCTAGAGTGCTGAAAGAATATCTGACATGAGAAATGCTTTATTCTTTGGCATTAGCTACCCACAAAATTTTAAATATTGTTTTTTTCCCATGTCTTTTTTGTTTTCTTAGACAGATTACTAAGCAAGAGTCATCTATACAACAGGATGGAAGGAGGACATACGGAAGCCAGTGCTAGGCAGAAAGAGACTTCAGTTCTTATTTTCCAAACTATCTGTGATACTCCACCAAAAACTCCTCCTCCTCTGTGGGACACTTTTGTCAGCCCCACCTGCCTCTTTTCTCTGCAACTGCAACTGTTTTTCCCCATTGTCTAATGCTTAACTATGTCCTTTCTGACCAGACTTTTACATCAGTCTTTAAGCTCTCCTTGCTTTCCCATTTCAGTTTCTAGCCTCTTGATCCTCCTTTTCATGGTTCACCTTAAAACAAAAAGGTGTATCTGTGAGGACCCAAACATTACCTTTCCTTTTCCTCTTCAAACTTGGAACATGGTCATCCAGGTTTTTAGCTTTTTGCAGGGAGAGAATTTGCTCAGATGAAGTAGATGGTGCTGCACTGCTTTCACTTAGGGAACCAGTATGTCCAGGAGGGCACTGAGGCAGGGGTGGGGGCATCTGCAAGCAGTTTACAAAGTGTTACAATAGGCAAAGGCCACTTCTCCACTCCATCTGTAACCAAAAATCTCAGCAACAATCCAATGACATCTCCTTTTCCCCAAATAACCTTTGGTAGCAAGAATGTTCCACATGCTGGGTTTATGGGCTTTTGAAGAAAGGATCACATAGCTCACAAGTGACACAGTTGAAGTGCAGTAAGCAGGCTTAACTCTAAGTGACCTGGTACCAGAAAAAAGATCATGACCTGCTAAAGAACAATCACTTCCTAATGCTATCCCTACAAGTTTCTTCTGACAAAGCGTATCGGGTTGTGGTTTTGATTTGCCATTAAACTCTCACTCATGATCAGAAAAGATCATCAAGCCCTGTAGCATCATCCATCTGTAACTAATTAGTGTGAACAACTTTTATTTGGCTAAAGCATCTTCCAGGAAGTTGTCCAAATCTGTATATGAAATTTCAAGTGCTTATTTTAATCTTAACCTCCATTTTGTTGAAACCAAAGAATTTCCCATTCTGGCTTCCAGCCTGTTTCTTGCTATGACTTTCTCCAGTGAATTTGGAAGCCTTTTTACAATATTACTTTTTAAATTAAGGAACTATTACAGACAACATCAGCTTCCTAATGCAAATAGAGAAGGTATTTCAGTAAAGATGACCCAGTGATGAACTGCAATAACAGCTGGTTAAACTAATGGTTGCTATTACTCTTTACTACTAGTCAGCTGCAATTTAAATTTTGGGATATGATTCTTCCACACACATAACCTCTCCCTGAGACAGAAAGCTTCTGGATGCCAATATCAGTCCCAGGATTTGAATACCAGCCAATAAATACATGTTTATTTAGGAGGAACTGGAAGAGGAAGTTATTTTTGTGATCTAACCGAATGAGTTGCCCATCCTGTCCCAGATCACTCTTGGAGAAAGATGAGGCATATCTCCTTTCCAGTAAATCTTCCAGTGTCTAGAAATGACAAGTGACTCCTTGTTGGGCAGGCTTGTGAGGAGCAGAGAAGCTGAACTCAGTGATCACTGTGTGTCCCTTCCAATTTGAGATCATCTGTGATTCTCCCACATCTCTCATCTAGCTTAGCATTTCCAGTTTTCAACACTATTCAGGAAAGTCGTTAATTTTGTGGGGGGTTTTTAAAGACACTTACAATTTCTTGAGCAACACGGAAGAAGAGGGAGACACTTCTGACTGCGTGCCCGAAGTTGTCGTAAACGTTCACGTAGGGACGGACCCACGAAGGCAGCTTGCCTCTGACATCACAAGTTGTGAACCTGGGCAGGATGGGAAAACCCGAGAATTATTTGCCAGGTTGGGCTAAATTAATTAAAGAAACCCTAGGTCACTATCCAAAAGGACAAGAGAGGAGCAGCAACACAAATAAAGACATAACAGTGCAGTAAATATAAAGAGGTGATGCCTTCACTCAGGAGAAAAGGGCTTTGCTGATTCCCTGTACTATCAATTAAACTCCTATTGCCTATAATGTCCATATTCTACTAATTAGCATTACAGAAATGGATATAAATGCAGTATAATGTTAATATAGGATATGACTATATATAGTATTGTTTCAGTAATAGAATCTGTCCTCATTTCAACTCTTTGTCTCTCAAAACACTGCAGTGCTGCTGACTGCCATCTCAAATGAAAGGTGGAAAAAATGCAAGACCGTAAGTTGTAGTCACATAATTTCCTGTGGTATTACAAACATGAATTCCAAAAATTGGTTTATTTTCCATTAAAACCATTAACCATTAACCTCCTTCTGCAGCTCCAAGACTACATAGCTAGGGAGCAGAAGATAACAATCCAGTTACTTTCTTGAAGCAGGGCAATTTTTATATAACCTGTTATATAAATTAATAGTATTATAATGAACTGTAGCCTTTTCTAAACAGCAATATCAGCACATTTATATTCAAAATACCAACACCTAGGTTGGGACATGAACCTGTTGATGTTGTTGATGCCCCATCCCTGGAGGTGCTCAAGGCCAGGTCAGACGGGGCTTGGGGCAACCTGCTCTGGTGGAAGGTGTGTCTGCCCTTGGCAGGGGTTGGAATGAGATGAGCTTTAAGGTTCCTTCTAACCCAAAATATCCTGGGATTCAGTGAGGCAGGGTTTACCTGTGGTCACACAGGAAGATGGCCCCATAGTCCTGGCGGTGCCTGATGACGCGGCCGATGGCCTGGTTGACAGCCCGGGACGCTTGCTGACTGTACCACTCACGCCCAGACAGGTACTGCAAGAGGCAGGAGAAAGAATTAACATCATTTACCAGGTAAAATGTATTCTTTGTGCCATACAGTCAGTATTTCTTTACAGTCAGATGATGGATAGTATCAACCAGATGTACTGACAAATCTCAAAGAGCTGAGGAAAACCAAATACAGGTGGACTCAAAAGTCACACCTGATTTACAGAGCACAGAAAAAACTCAAGTAGCGATGTCCAGCTGGAGAGGCTATGTCCTATATGGTGCACTCAGAGCCTTGGCAGTACAACAGACTCACCATATTCTTTAAGACCTGCAGAACAGATTAAATTTTAACATCATTCATTCCTGTGCCTGAAGAACTAGAAAACCAAACTCAAACACCCCTACACACACTTCCACAACAGTAATTCCCAAACCAGCCAGCACAGGCCATTCTTCCTGCCCACACTCTCCCTGGATGAAATACATCCCTCAGAATGAGAGATGGATAACATACAAAGATTTTGACTTAAACTTTAACTACATCTTTTTTAGGGGCCTATATTTAAGACTGTGCTAGAATTTAGAACCCTCAACACTACTAAAAAAAGGTGGCTGTATTTGTGACAAATTCCCAAGGCTGTTTGAATTTTTGATATTCATGGTCCCACGAGGCTGAGAGGACAACAAACCCAAAACCCACAGGGACAAGAGGGAGAACCAATGGCACAAACATACAAACAGCCAAGAGTGAGAAGCTGCCCAGTCTTACCTGTGCACCTGCACCACTTCTCCTCATCTCATCCAGGAATTGCATCTTTAAAATAACTCTGGGCTCCATACGAGGAGGAAATGGAAGGCCAGTAATGATGACTCCTCGTCCATTTATGTCTGCAAAGTCCAAGCCTTCACTGGCCTACAGGGACAGTTTTCCATCATTAACAGGATTTGAAGTGACATTTCAGAGCAATTCAGCAGTTGTTGGCCCTTTTTCTCTATTCAATTAATCCTCTAGCCAAGTTTGTCAATAGTTTCAACTAGATTTTTTTTTCTTTTATTATCAGGAGTTTAAACCTGGCTTTTCTCCCTGCAAAAGCACACCTCAGCCAACCCTGTTAATGGCTGTCCTGTTCCTGGATAAGAACAGCTGTATTGAGAACATGCCAACACCACCTTTCTTTAAACCTTCCACACCCTGAGTTGACAAGACATAACAACATAGCAAACCTTCTCCGACAGTAAAAATTAACAGAATCATTTCAAAGCAGTAACAGAAAGCCATCAGATTCACCAGACTATAGTGTCATGCCCAGCAGCTGTGCTGTTGGCATCCCATCAAGTATTTGTCACTCATGTCCCCTGTACATACTCACTGTGCTGGCAAATAACTTTGTGAAATTAATAAAGTCAAATAGACTGAAAAAGAAATTACGGAAAAAAAAAGCTGTTCTGTTTTTCATCTGAATCACTTCTCCAAATCTCAGCAATGAGACTTGAGAGAGCTACATCTTTTCTTCACTCCGACAGCCTCTTTGGAGACTGGGATCAAAGTTTCAAAAGAAGTTGGATCTTCTCCTGGTATACAGTAAATAGCAGCAAAAAGGCTCTAAGAGTAATTTCACAAATATTTCTGCTGACAAACATAAGTCCATTTACCAGCACTGGAAGATGCAAAGGGAAGGCCATCAAATGTGTCCAGAGAACATGAAGTTAATAAAGCAAGTGTTTTAAAGCTAAGCATGATGTTTGATTTGCAGCAGTGTTGTTTTAACTTGTTTCATTACAGTTCTCCAGAACAGCTGTTCTCATCTATTGGGTTATGTTTTCAAGTGAGCAGCCAGCATGAAATACAAGTGTGATGCTCATCCACTTCAGAGAAATCAAAATGCGTTGTCCCTTTAATAAAAACAGGAGTGAATCATACAGAAATGTTACCTAATTTCAAAAAAGCTTCAGAGCACTTGTTTTTTTTCCCCAATATAATTACAGAATAACAGAATATATATAATAACAGAAATTTATTGAAATCCAAAATTAAGGGTTTTTTTCTATCAATTAGACAATCTGATCTCAGATGAAACAAATTCTCAGTTACATTACCTTGCCCCGACACACTGCCAAAAATGCAGCTCCATTGGACTTAGGACAGGTGACTTTATCATAGTAGGCATCAATAACCTGAAATATAAACAAGTGTAAGAGGAAGAATGGTATTATCCTATACTAATTAAATTGGACTTGTACACTAAGATCTAAACTGTGATTAATTTGTCTTAGTATAATTGTCTCTACTTTTAACTGATTGCAAATGTGAGAAGCCATTTCCTCAGCAAAATCCTTATATCACTCTGAAATCCAGCTCTGAAATGGGTAAGCATAAAAAAATTCAGATACTTCTGATAAGAAGATGGATCATCCTGCGTTTCTGCAGACTGTTAAGTAACATAGACAAAACAGGAAAGCAAATCTCATATTAGCTATTCTAAGAAGCAAACAAAACGGCTATAATTAAACGGGATGACACTGCACAATGCTTTAATATCCAAAGAAGGATAAGCTGGAAGGAAAAGTCCTGCAGAACATTCACAAATGCTGACTACTGAAGTGACGGCTTTCCACCAAGCGATTACTCAGCACTTGTGTATGTTAGCTGCTGTTACATCACCAGATTTAAATGAAGACTGAACTCTGCATGGCCAACAAGAGAGGAGAGGAAAGATGCACAGGAAAGCTACGCTTCAAAGGAGCACTCAGAGTTTTACTTTCACCCTAGGCCAAAAACTGGGATGTTTCCCACCCAAGCCCACCTTAGAGAAGGTCACTAGATAGAGAAACCGTTTCTGAAAATGACAGAAGTATGTAATGCAAATAATCAACCTCTGAAAAGCTTCCTTTGTTCCTGGGTTCCACAAACATCGGCTTCACTTCTTCTATTCTTTTGGCAAAATCATGCTCCTGTTAGAAAGAGAAGGAGCAGGTCAGAAATGCCAAGTGAGCTCACACCACAAGAACAGAAACACTCAGAAATGGTCATTACACTTCCCCAGCACAGCCTGTTCTTCTCTTTGCAAACACAGCAAGAGATGGAAGCAGAAACATGCAACCCCCAAAGAGCACTAACAGTGATTCCTTGCAGCTGCTGCGCCTCAGACATGAGGCAGATTGGAGAGTTCCAGCACTCACCTCCCAGTCCCACTCCACAGCGTGAAATCTCTGCCCCTGCCTTTTCAAGGAGCATTTAAACCAGACCTATTCTAGCAAATCTCACCAGGGACACTCAACTCATGAGCACAGAGGTACCAGAAGTTATAGTTGCAATGGTTACAAATTAAAACTAAAGGAGAAATGCTCATATTGGGATTTTCCCCCCCGCAAGTGTTGAAACACAGAGATCACTTCTAATTCAGAGGTTAAATAAAGAAAGGTCTGGTGAACTAAATAAAATGTGACATGAGATGGAACAATATATTAACATACTTTTGGGTTTGGTTTCTACAGCACTGCACTTCAGTACATTGTGATCAAAATAAAAGATGCCTTATCTGAGATTTTACATTCCAGATTTTATATTTACTTATTAACCAAGAATTTTTTATAGAATCTCAGAATGTTTTGTGTCAGGAGGGACCTTAATAATCATCTAGTTCCAACCACCTGCCATAAGCAGCAACATCTTCCACTAGAAGGTTTTTATTTAACGTGGTTAAATGGAATAACTACAAGCTGTCTGATCCATGTAACCAAACCACCTAATAAAGGCAGAGCAATGAACATACTCTCCAATATTCCAGGCTCTTATCCATGACAGGATATGATGGGAAGAACACCAACAGCCCATGTGGCACAACTCGCACCAGGTTACCTGCAGGGAGATAAGACAAGTGTGAAGCTGAGGGTATTTTCATCCTGGGATAGAGAACATGGACTGCAGAGGCAAAACAACAGCATGGCCTCACTCCAAAATATTTTGTACTTTCTTGACATGAATGGTTGTGCATGAGAAGTTGTTTCATTTCTTAAAACCATTTGATAATCTTGTCAGGATGTAAGCTTTAACACAGAAGCCAAACTACCTTTCATTTCTTCTCCACATCCTTCAAGCATGTCTAGATTTAACAGATTCTTTTTAATTATGTTCGCCAAGCTACACAAATGCTCTTCTTTTATTCTGTCCTTATGTGTTATGACTTTGCAATTCTATTATACTTATAAAACATTACCAAAACAATAAACACTGACTTCAGGCAGGCTTGACACAGTTTAAAATATCACAAAAAATTGTACTGATTTCCTGTGATCCTCAATTGCTCTGCTCATCTTTGGCTGCTATTGATTTCCTAGTTTGAGCCACTTTCTGACTGTGTTTAGGAGCCACATTTTTGACCCAAACACAAACTCCTGACAAAAAAAAAATTAAGTCTAGACTTAGAAATATGAAGCCAGGGACTCAATTTTGTACGCTACTACAAAAGTCAACTGCCTTGAGCAAGCAGAAACACAGAAAACTAGACAGCAGAAAGATATGTACTGCAATCCTTCAGCTTCCTCTTATTGCAACTTCTTTAGCATTGCCCTTTCAAATTTCCAAAAATCCTGGCCATGAACCCATTTCTGAAACCCACATGCTTCACTTACCAATTGTTTTCCCCAGAGAAGATAAATAATCCTCTGAAAATCTACAAAGAAAAATAACATCAAATTACATCATTGTAATTAATCAAATCAAATAACATCATTGCATTTCCTTTTCTATGCTTTTCATCCACACTGACTTCCTTCCTTTGATATTTATCCAAAATAGCATTTCCAGACTCCCAGTTGCTCTCTCTCCTGTGGCAAGCACCAACACCAAGGACGGGAATTAACAATACCTTGACTACATTTTACTGATACTATGAAATATTCTTATTAATAACTCTGAAGATGATCTAAACTTCAATACTTCAAAATGTACAGGTAGAAATGGGCAACCATGTGAGTAGCAACACACATGTGAGAGTTCTGCCAGAAAAGTCTGCCAAGCCTGATGAATTAGGTGTGGTGTTGCTGCAGGGCAAAAAGGGTGAGTTCCGTTACTATGGTTATTATTTAGTAAATCACTTTCTTTGGCTGAAGAAGTCCTGCTCTCTAATGAGCCATATTTATGTTCTTCCACACCTGACTGAAAATTCCCCTGTTCTCTCATGCCTTTATGTTTGTTTTTTTTTTTAGTGCCCTGTAGTTTTGTGTACTGTTTTCTCAGAAAATTTATATATGCAGGGAAACAACCTAACATATATACCTTTATAAGACCTACAAACACCAGTATCGACACATAGATGTTGTCAAAACAGAGTGAATCCCTTTCCTTCAAAAAATCCCCATGTTCTAAAGCCTTGGAGGGGTGGAATCCCCAACCCTCCTTCTTTAAAAGATAGTATCTTCAACAGAAATACACTAAAAGGCAAATCAAAACTTCTGAAAACGAGAAATCCAGTCTGAGGGTTTTCCAGATTACAACTTTTCTGTAAGAATCCATTACAGTTGCTGAGTCCCTTTCCAGTTCTATGGAACATTTGGCCTTTGCTAGCAGCAGAAGCACTGCCAACTCTGAACAACAGATAGACAGAGACAAAGGCCAGATGAGCAAGAAAAACGATGAAGAAAAGCTTGACAAACATTTGGACATGTTTTCCTTAAGCAGACAACTCAGAGGTGAAAGAGAGGCTGGGCATGGTGACAAGCTTTAAATATAAAAATAGTTACTGCAAAGGCCAGTCGTGTTTCAAGACAAGCCTTCAGCAAAAAAAATTTGGATGGGGTTTAGTGCAGCTCCCAAGGGATGGCTGTGGGAGCAGGTCCCAGCTGAGGCTGGTCAGGGCCATCAAGGACTATCAGTGCCTTGGTACCTGATCCCTTCCAGACCTCCAGTTCTAAATTTTCAGTAGGAGTGGTTAAAGGGTGTTGTTACTCAGCATTTATCCAAGAAAACCACTAGAGATCCCTTACTTAACTAGCATACTCCTGTTAACAGAACCCAAAACGTTGGAACCCAAAACTTCAAAGCAGGATTCCACATGGAAGCTCATTACCTTCTTTCATAGGTGGAAGTAAGCACAGTTCCATCAGGTCCCTTTGGAATTATCCCAACCCAGAGCTGGTGTTTATCAATTACATGAGGATTCTCCAGGCAAACAGGAAATGGGCTGGAGAAAAAAAAAGAGGACGATCCCAGTCATACCCATCATATGATTCCCTACCAGTTCCAGAACCACAGAATGGTTTGGTTGGAAGGAACCTTAAAGCTCATCTTATTCCATCCTTCTGCCATGGGCAGGGACACCTTCCACTATCCCAGGGTGCTCCAAACCCTATCCAGCTTGGCCTTGAGCACTTCCAAGGATGGGGCACAGCCATAGCTTCTCTGAACAAACAGAACACTTTAAAATGCTGAGATAAAACCTAAATCCACGACAGCTGACGGTGCATTTTTCAGGAATGGCAGTGTTCCCACATCCAGTGTACTCACATCTGCATTTCCATGGTAAATGATGAGAGGGGGGAGAGCGTCCCACTGGTAAGGATGATTGTCCTGACCCCCTGTCGAACGAGCTCGTGCATGCTGTACCCAGGGCTGAAACACCAATAGCTTAAAGTCTTCCCTGCATTAAATAAAGAGAAAACACTAAGGAGTCAGTCAAAGTGGAAAAACTAAACTATGATCAGCATGTGGCACGTTGCACTTGAACTTCTGAGAGCAAACCAGACAGCACCCAAAGTTAAAATTCCAGATGTATGGTATGTCCTGCTTTGGTCAAAACATCTTTTAATTAAAACATCACTGCTCCCTCATGATCTAATAAGAAAGTAACTCCAATCTTGCACTTGCTTGAAAAAAGAACCCCTTCTCTACGAGAAATTTCCTATATATATATATAGGCTATAAATCTTTTGCCTAAACTTCCCACTTTCTCCACAGTCAACTCCCAAATGTTTCAATTTCTGCTCAAATTTTTTGTGGGATGTGCTGACACACATACATACACAGATATGTATTTTAATGTGTGACTCTGAATATAGGTAAGTTATCAACAGGAAGAATATTAAGAAAAATAAATTAATTGCATCAGTCATTTTTTTTCATTGCTCAGCTCAGGCTTGCTGAAAACTGCATCAGCTTCTCAGAGACACAGGCACAAAGGAATGAAAACAATACCCACGTCAAGAACAAGAGCAGCCAAATAAAACACCAGCTTTTGTTTCTCTTTCTGATTCTGCTTTACATTATTAGTTTCAGTCATAAAAATAAATACCTCTCATCCATGTAATCAAAGCCTTCATTTCTGAAAGAAAAAGCTGACGTTTTCAGGAAATCCCCATTAATATTTGCCCAGTGAGTCACTTACTGCTTAGAATTACAAGCGAACATTTACTCTTAACTAAAATTTTACCCTTCCATCTCATTTGGACAAACACATCCAGACAATGTCCAAATTCTAGAAGACTCATATTCCAAAATTCAGCAAATTCTGTATCTTTTTAACTCACACTAACAATTGGTGCAAATTAGTCTGGATCTGTTTATGGACAGGCCAGTGAGTATCTACAGACAAAAACAAAATCACTCAGCCAGGAACCCAAGAAATCCCAGCACAAAACAAACTGGGCTGATATGGGATGGCCTGGAAAAGGACACCAACCCCTCATGTCTGCTTCTCCAGTGCTCAGCTGGAAACACATTTCTGTAACCCAGCATGACAACTGCCAGGCACCAGTTCCCAGCTCCTGGACAAGCTGGGACCGCTGTACATTTTTAGCCTGGTGTGCTGGAATTGTACAACAATAAATCAATTTTCAAGGTCCCATTCACTAGCAGGAAGTGTTGGGTGTTAAACAAAGCTGATCTCTACAGCAGCCTTTTTCATTTCTGGTACAAGGGACAGCTAACGCAAGAAGAAATGGCTTACTAACAGTTGATAACATGATGATTTAGAGCAAACCATGAATAAGAGCATTTTAGCTAAATGCTAAACTGCAACACTCCAATATTGTTGACATAAACAGCATCTATTCCCACATGACTCAGGCAAGAATTTCATCAGCTGTCCCAAGCTGTGCATGCCCCTTCTCATCAATTACTTTGTAGAGAATTATGTTTGAGTGGATAATTTCCACAAAATCCCTGTAAAACAGCTGTTCTTAAATGCTTGAATTATTTCTATACCATTTGCTGTATCACTACAGGAAACCAGAGACTTGATCTATCATGTCTGGCCTCTGCTAGGCTTACATAAAGCACAAGTCTCAGGATACTCAGGTGTGTTACACAGGTACTTGCAAATACTGTTTTTATTTGAAAAATAAATATATCAGAATCCATCTACTGAATCACAGAATTCTCTCACTGCTTTGTATTTTTGTGTATAAATCCTCCAAGTAGTGCAATTAACCTAAAAGTGTTTGTATTAGCCTCTTCCTGCACCCAACTTTAACCAAATCTACTCAGAATTATTTCTGTATCTTAAAACTCCAATTGAGCAATGTCTCAGGAAAACAACATTTATAGATTACCAAAGAACACTAACTTTACGGAAACATTTAAGAGAATATTATGTGCAAACCCAGTAAATTCTTGGAAATTCATTCTTTGAAAAATGTTACTTTTGTTCCTAAAAGGACTTCCATGAAACAGATACATACTCATGAGGACATAACTGAGTAATTAAGTAGCCAGCTATGAGACAAAGTATTTACAAAAATCCCTGAAGAGTGCTCTGTTAAGAAGGCTTATGTAAAGGGATCTGCATCTGTCTTCTCTAATTGGAAAGATTTTGTTTTCAACCTAATTATTAAAAAAATAAATTTAAAAAAATCAGAAAGAATGAATGTTGCACTCCAACAAAGCCAAGCTTGGTGCTACTTTATAGGAGCATTAGGATAAGCCTTTGATTCAGAAGCCAAGTTTCTTTTCTCCTAAATATATGGTTTTGAAGAATGGATATATTGAGGTAATTCCAGATTCTGGGTTCTGCAGAACACAAGGAACAAAATGGGTGGGAGGAGAGAGACAAGGAGAGGGAGAAACCCCAGTTGAACTGGAAAGTATAGTTGAAGCTGAAACTATCAAGAACTGGCAACACATCCTGAAGAATTTAGAAAGTTGCTCAAAGCAGGAAGTTTCACAAAGTAGGTCATCCCAGAAAAGATAAATATGCCCCACGGCATGGCATTTTCTGCCTAAGAATTCACATGATCCAGACCAGACCTCTGGCACATCACATGAACCTGCCCTACAGAGCTCCAAATGAGCTGTTAGAAACTGTAACACCTCCACAGTGTGAATCACTTCAACAGACAATGAGAACTCTCATGGAATTTACCCTTATACCACCTTTGGCAAACATTTTTGCCATCATAACTGTACCTGAACTCCTTTCTTGCTAAAGGCCAGTTACAGCCTTATTCAACATCAATTTTTTGTTTAACTCAACACAGTCATACAGAGAAATCCAGCTGGTATGAGGAAAACAGAACATGCCATGAACATCAGTATCAACCTGAGGGCTGGAGGAGAGTTCCCCATTCTTGGCTGCTCTGACGATTTTCTCTACACCAATACAAACAATTCCATAATGGATATGATCTTCTTTCACTAGAATCATTGCCCTAAAAGACTTCCAGCAGTGCATAAAACACCAATGGTACAAGAAATTTTTATGTTGAGATGGCCAGTGCCATCTCCCCTTCAGAAATAACCATAAAAGTGAAAAGCTTGTCCCCAACTGTCTTAGGTTGCAATGCAAAATGAAACCAGCAGTATGTATTCAATCACCATCTGTTGAAAGCAGGTGGAGCAGTGTTCCTTATCTCTTCCATGACTCATCCCTCATAACTCTGGGGGGGATATCCTCTGGTAATGGGCAAGCTGGGAGAGTTCTCTTTATCTCTTCCACTGACCCATCCTTCCTCCAGAGAGACACCTTCTCTTAATGGGCCATGGAGTCCCACTGCTTGACTGATAAAATTACATCATCCCATTGGGAGATGCTCCACCCAGGGGGAGGAACCAAGCATTCCTACCTGGATATAATCTGAGATTTGGAAAAATCAGAGCAGCCTTTTTCCACTGGATTCCAGGGGAAGATCAGGGCCCATCTTCATCACCACTGGACCTCTAGAGAAAAACTTCTCCAAGAATGTTGCTTCAACAGATCCACATCTGTCACTCCAGGAGGACTGCAGCCAACAGCCTGACTGACTGATGGGGTGACAGGTTGTATTCTGACTCTGTCAGTGCTTTGTTTTTTTTTTTACTATATTTTTATTTTAATTTTCCTAGTAAAGAACTGTTATCTCTATTCCCATATCTTTGTGTGAGAGCTCCTTACTTTCGAAATTATAATAATTTGGAGGGAGGGGGTTTACATTTTCCATTTCAAGAGAGGCTCCTGCCTTCCTTAGTCAATACCTGTCTTTCAAACCAAGACACCAACTCATTGTACCCACAATGGAGCTGCACTGGTTTTCTTCCATTTGAATTAGAAAGAAGCAGTTGAAGAGATTTCAATCCAGCTTTTGCACGAACATCCCCAAGAGCAGTCCTGTACCTTGTCTTTTTGAAGATGATGAATTCCAGAGATCTGTCCTTTGTTTTTTTTTCTGATTACCATTATCCACATGAATATGTACCTGAAGGAAAGCAACAAACATTCCTAGCAATGGCTGCAGAAATGAACTTGCACTTCATCCCTCAAAACAACCTGGTCCACATTAAGAGTAATTAATGCAATTAGTGTCACTTTTATAGTGTTACTAAGGTTATACAATTTCCTGTCTCTTTTCCATTTTGCTTCCGATATTTCATAAATAAGGAGCAAAAAAGTGCATCACCATCCAACCAGTCATTTTTGAGTCAGATGATGGGAGCAGCTTTTCATGGGCTGACCGAAGCAGAGACCAAGAGCCCAATTATTTGGGTATTTCCACCAGCATAAACCACACAGAATAAATGTAGAACACTGTCGTGGTGGAAAGATTTGCATCATTTGGCAGCAAAGTCATAATGTGACGTGTAGAGAAAGATCTGTTCCTAAAATCCACTGGAACAAGCCATCCCATAAATTCCAAACTTTAGACAAATTAAAACAACTTCAGGGAGGAGCTTTAGTGGTTTAGCACTGGGCTAAACTAAAAACACATTATTGGAAGAACACATTAATTCTTGCTTAATATCTAATATAAAAATTTTCAGAAATTTCCATTTGCTCCACTTTCATAATTTAATTTACAAGTTCCTTTAACAATTATGTTTCTCTTCAAAATCTAAATTAAATACAGTTCCTTTGTTTGTTTGTGGGGTTTCTTTGTTTTGGTTTTTTTGTTTGTTTGTTGGGGGGTTTTTTTTGGGTTTTTTTTTGTTTGCTTGTTTTTTCAGTTTTTTTTTGTTTTGTTGTTTTTGTGTCCTCTTTTTTTCTCCCTGTAATCAACATAATTTGCTATACTACCCACATCCTTACAAGTCTTAGATACATGAAGCACAGACATTAAATGCTGTGAGGAAAAACGCAGCACACAAAGCCTCCCATACCTTGTAATATTTTGATATTGCCTGACGT
Organism: Toxostoma redivivum; assembly: GCA_013397375.1. Classification (NCBI taxonomy): domain Eukaryota; kingdom Metazoa; phylum Chordata; class Aves; order Passeriformes; family Mimidae; genus Toxostoma; species Toxostoma redivivum. Next base: position 367,688 of record VXBI01014351.1, read on the forward strand.
GGCAGGAACCCTGTTGTGACTCCTTCTGGGGGATCAATGCTGAACACTGTCTGGAAAACAGAGGGAAACAGAATCACAGAATTGTTTAGGTTAGAAATTACCTCCAAGATTGTTGAGTCCAACCTGATCCTCACCTTGTCCCCAGCCCAGAGCACTGAGCCACATCCAGGTGTTCCTCAAACACCTCCAGGGATGGGAACTCCACCTCCTCCTGGGCAGCCCCTGCCAAGGCCTGACAACCCTATCCATGAAGAAATTCTTCCTGATGTACAACCTGAACTCCCCTGGCACAGCTTGAGGTAATTTCCTCTTGTCCTGTCCCTGTTCCCTGGGAGCAGAGCCTGACCTCACCTGGCTGCACCCTCCTGTTGGGGAGCTGTGAGCTTGAGAAGGTCCCTCCTGAGCCTCATTTTCTCCAGGCTGAGCCCCACCCCAGCTCCCTCAGCCTCTCCTGGTGCTCCAGACCCTTTCTCAGCTCCATTCCCTTCTCTGGACATGCTCCAGCTCCTCCATGTCCTTCTTGTCCCGAGGGGCTCAGAACTGGACACAGGACTCGAGGTGAGGCCTCACCATTGCCCAGCACACCTCCCTGGTCCTGCTGGCCACGTTCTTTTTGATACATACATACATACATCTTTTTTATTTTTGCTTCAAGTAAAATCCCTAACGTGTCCTTGCATTGAGAAGTGTCTCCACAAAAGTCACTGCTGCGATAACCTTAAATTTATTTCCTTATTCTTGTTATCAAATAAGAAGAGAACCTTGAATAAATACGGTTCTTCCAGGCAATTCCTGCTACCCACATGATGCTCTCATTGTTCCAAAATCTGCAATTTAGTATCTAAATATACTCAAACCAGACAAATGACAATATTAGTATTCACACTGTTCGTGACTCTGGCTGTGGATAAACAAAAACTCTTATGAGATCACTCACAACCAAGCATAGAAGAACTTTTGAAGTTTCTTCAGTTTAAAATTTCATCTGTGGTCCCTCTGCCATTAACATTCTGCTTTGAAAAACAATCAAGTTGTAATCATATCTAATTGTCCATTAAATTAAAAGCCTCTATCAGTTATGCTTTTCCCCCTTTCCTGTATGTGATGTCTCATGACTACAGATGATGCTTTTTCAAACATAAGGCATCCCAGTGAAACTTCAATGAAAACAGCTGTGATTCTCAAATATTTACAACTCTGTTAATTTTTCTAAACAAAATTTCTCCAGACATCGATAGGAATTACCCAAGCTCATAAGAGTATCAGCTAGTTACAAGATGTTCCCCAGCGACTAAAAATAAAGCACAATTCCTGGAAATATTTACTTCTGAAAAATACACAAAGATATGGTGTACAAAAGAGATTTTGCTAAATGTTCTTTGAAAAGGAAGAAAAAATATTACTATTAATTAAAACAAGCTGGTGATAAACTAAGACTCAAAGACAAGGCCCTGCAAGATGCAAACTCTGTTTACCCAACACAAACTCTGCCCAGTCCCACCTATCTCAAGATGGCAAACTATCCCCTGGCAGATCCTTTGCAGTCACTGTCCACATGCATGTCCTCAGCAGCAGAAAAGGGATCTGGGCTTTCTCCTCCAAATTCAAATCTCCTTTTATCTATCCACAACCCAAAAGAGCACACACAATTATTCCCAACCTTGGACACCACCCCTCTGGCATCAGGGGACCTGATTCTGAATTTTCTCATCTCTCAGCTTTGAAACCCTGAGAAACTAATTTAAATTAGGCTCACCTGACCTTCCCTCAGAATAGCAACATCTCCCAGTACAAACCATTTGCTACCAGTGTCCACGAATCCCTACTACAATATTGGAATACACTTGAAGGCTTTGTTTAATCACTGCTACAAAAATGAAATCCTGTGTATGCCACTGTGAATGCACCCTCACAAACACCCATGCATTCAGAGTTCAGTGTTGCAAACCTGCCAGGACCATTCAAAACACAGCCAGGTAACTTGTCTTTATCACACAGGCCTGCAAGGTTTGAATATATTTTTCATTTTCAGTTTTAAACAGGGTGTTAGTCTCTGGTGCCTTTTTGCATACATATATTGGACAGACCACTGGCCCACTGCACCTCTGAATTTTATGGGGCTTGGGATTTTCATAATCAAAGTTTTGGAAGAGCCCAACAGGGAGATGACTGACAGCATTATGTGGATACCCACAAGTGTCACATTCAGCTCCCATGGAACTGAAAAGATTTTTTAGACATCTCAAAGTCAATAACTAAATGAAAAAATACCGTTTAGTTATGTTTTGTTTGCTTTTTTCCTTAACCTCTCTTGTTATTTCATGAGATGATCTCAAATTCCCAAGCACTGCTGCAAACAAGTTCAATGACCCAGCTCCACCTGGTGGATGCTAAGCCCAGCCAAAAATTAAATCCAGCTTCTCCTAAAAGGGAGACCAGAACTAGAAAAGAACAACCTGGGTAAAAATCAGATTAATCAATCCCATCAGGCAGCAGCTTTCTCCTCAAAAATTACAACCTTCCACCACTCCACAAGTGTACATCCCAACAAGAATAAAATTGATCCAATATCTTTTCATATCTTTTAAATCAACTCTTCTTCAGATATTTATAGAAGCAGCATTAAATATTTACCTGGATAATATCTGAGACCTTATGCAATCCAGATGTATTGATAAATATTCCAGTACCTGGAGAAAGTAACACCAGATTATTCTTAAAACACAAATATACATCCTCTTATGTATAGTCACACCTTATCTGAACAGCTCAACACTCTGAACACAACTTGAAAATATTCTCTGAAACAAAGAATTTATTTCACGTTTTTCACCATTATTCAAGATGCAAAGAGAAATATAAAACTGCCATTCCATGTCTGACACACTGGGAAGATGTCACCCCAGAAAATTACAAACACTTCCTAAAGCTCCTCTGCATTAAAAATGTGAAAGGAGCTTACTGAAGCAGCAATTAGAGGAGCAGTTAAAAGAACATATGAAATACACTGATGGTGGGGACTTTGCAGCAGAAATGATCAACAGATGCACCTGTCAGGCCAGAACACGAATGGCCTAAAAGGAGAAAGGTGCTGGGCAAAGAAAAAAGGAAGGGTGGATGTCTCATCCAAGGATGCCCTTGCAGAACTGACAGTCTGTATTCTACTCCCTTCAATGTTTTTTTTTCTGAAGAGTCTGCTGGTAAGAGCTAACTAATTTTCTTAACACATGCAGAAGTTGAAAAATTTTCTTTACAGAAAAGCAATTTAAGAACAAGATGCTGACAGACTCTAGAACATAAGCTTGTTAAATCAAAGGAAAAAAAACCAAACCATATTATAGATTCTCTACATTCCTGTTTTATAACTCCAGGACTAAGGAAAAACTCGAGAAACTAGAAGTACTAGCAGCAAGACGTCAGCAAGCTTCACACCACAATCCAAGTGGTTTTGGAGAAAAACAGTGTCTGTGCAAAAATCCTCATTGTGGATGGATGGACCCATCCATAGGTACACACTCATGTTTTGACACAAGGTGGTTCTCAGCATTAGTTCAGTTACATGAACGGATATAAAATATGTTTCCTAGCAGAGGACCCTGCAAGTCTTAATAAAAAGACACAAGTCCTTAAGGTCAGATTTTAGCTTATGGAAGCTCTATCATTTGATTGTCTCCCCTAACAACACAAATTTCCAGTTACTCACACCAAAGAGGAAAGTCTGAGTAACACAGCTAAAAAGTTCATGCACTTACGGCCTGAAAGAAATTGTAAAATCTGCTCCAGTGCCTCCAAGAGGGAGGATTTGGTCTGCAATGTAATTTGGGCCTCTGCAAACAGATCAAAGATGTAGCTGCAATTTACAAAGAAAAAGCAGAAATGGGTAAACACTAAAGAATCAAACAGGCATAAATAATGTTAGTCTTTCAGAACAACAATTTCACCATCAAGTAGCAAAACATGTTTTTGTGTTCATGAGAATGAAAAATTTCCAAGAATTAAAGTAAGTACTTGCTTAAAAAGACAGTGCACAATACTGCCATGGCAGAAAGCACACAGACCACTTCATTCTCTTTTTCCATCATTCCTCTCCAACATATAATCCATTACTAATTTAGAAGATTGGCATGCAATTTCCATTATTTTTTTGACCATGTACAACAGGCACCAGTTTAGAAATGGGCTTCCAGAGCTCAGAGGTACCTCAGACACATCACTGCAGCATGGGTACCTCTGCTTAAATCATGATACAAAATTGAAAGAAGCACAGTGAGGAGTTTCTACCAGCTCAGGAAACCCAAGCAGAGCATTTTCCATTATTGAAACACTAAAAAAAAAAAGGGAGCTCCTCCAAAAATAATGATTACTACAGATAGGGGATTTAAGGAAAACCAAAACCTTGAATAAATACTATTCCCAGAAACTAGAATAGAGCTATAAATCCAAGAGCTGACCCAGCTCCAATTTGTTGTACTTTTAAACATTTAAGCACATCAATGAGAAGAAATTCACCTTCCCTCTTTGGTGACTCCACTACCATTTGCTGGCAGCTCCACTGCATCAATAGCACTTTCAAGCTGAAGAAGAATTTCTTTAGGAAAATTAAGAGGAAATAAGTTAGAGTGCACAGAAAGTCATGTCTGGGACACACCTAAGTCACTTTTTCAAATGTACTTTATTACAAAGGCTGTTACAAAAGAGAGCAGCCCAGCTGTTCTCTCAACTCCATAAACAAACCCAAATGATCAAAGCAAATTTCCTGGATATTAACTTAAAATATTCAGATTCAACTCTAAGAACTTCCATGACCTCAACTCCTAGATGAACCAGAAGTCAATAGCTAATTGTTAAACTCCTCTTCACAGACAAGGAAAGTTTGCATACATGAGATGTCTCAAGCTCTTGCTGTTAACTTCAGGTTCTAACAGCAGAATCATGCAATGCATGCAATTCCAGCACACTGACAGGATCAGAAAACATGGGAATATCTAACAAAGAAGGAAAAGACACATTAATCTGCCAAATCTGTCTTCTTGGGAAAAAACTAACTAAACATTCCAAAAAGTTCTTGGGAAAAGCCAAACAACTTAAGCCTCTATGAATGTCTGAGTTATAAGTAATGTATATGGCAATGCTACATGAGCTTGACTTATAATTGCTGTCCTTTTGAAACTGTTTCAACAACAATTTTCAGTTTTCAACAACACAAAAAATAAACTTACTCTTGATCTTTGCTATATCTTCCAGTTCCAAGTTTAGTCCTGTTGAAAAAAGTAAAGATTTCCAGTTGTTTCACACCTGTTTAATTCCCAGTTTTTTTATGCCTTTCCAGAAATTATGGCTATGAAGGTTAGAATTCTGTACATGGAAAGATATTTTTTGTGTCCCCCTCACTGTTCTTTCATAACCCTCATGTCACATTGGTTTGATCAAATCTTCCAGTGTCTGGTAACAATTAACAACAATTTATTTACTGACGAGAGCGTACATTTCCCAAAAATTTTCCCTAAAAGTTATTTTTCCAGTTCCTGGTAGTGACATTTTATAATCCCAGAGAAACAGTGATGTGCCACTGTCAACACACCTGAAGTGGCCAATTCCATGTTGAATTCAGCATTGATTTCATTCTGTTGAACCACTTTGGCTTGCTCCTCCAGGACAACATTTATTGCATCCACTGCTGAGGCCAAATCATAGGGAGTCAAGTCAAAAGAAGAGGACTCCTCACACAACTTCTCCTAAAACATAAGGAATGGAAGCATTATTCTGATCACTCTGTGTGCTGCTTGTTCAGGCAGTTTCAGACACGAAGAAGTGCAGATGATCAGGTTTGATTTAATTTTTGATCTCCAGCTCAGGCAAGAGGATATTTTATAAACACCTGAAGACTTTGACTATCAGTAAGCATCATTCTTTCTGAAATGTAGAACAGATTTTGACTCTTCCACATTATCAACATTCTAGAGAGTACAGACAGTAATTCTGATGTTCAAGCAGGATTTTTTTTTTTACTTAGAGAATTGGTTTGTTCTTCGAAAAAGTTATTTCTATACTTTCTATTTAAAAAGTAGTAATGGTTTAAACACTCAGGATTAGTAAGCATGACAAAACTTTCTCTGACTTTGAAAATTGAATCACATATTGCTTTGCCAGAAACTTTCATTCACAAAAAGAATAATTTTCCCTGAGGAATGACAATAAATAATAAGGCCTAATTTACACAAATATTTGACTGCAATAGTTATGAAGAAATAAGTTATAAAGAAAAAAAAAACTGAGCAAGCTGCAATCTAATCAGGAAGAAATTAATTTTATTTCAGGGTAATCACTAAATTTCCACATATTAACCTGGAAGAGACAGCACCATCAGATAGCTATTGCAAAACAAGAAGCTGTTCTGGCTAATTTCTGTATGCAGGCTTCAATTAGTACTTCTTGCACACTACAAAGGAAAAAAGAAATCCAAACCAAACAACTGAGACAGGATTTCCACACATTTTTTCCAATGGAAAGAGAAATGTTCTGATGAAAGGAGCAAACCCTGGATGCAGCTATGCAAGTCTCTCTAGTGGAGCAGAGCAGACATGGGTGGCTGTGTACTGCAAGGACACGAGGCACTCAGACAACAAACCACAGCTGTTCAGCAGAAATCCCACTGGGAGACTGTGGCTTCATGTAGCAGAGAAAGGGACATATTTCAGATGTTCCTTTGCACTTCATCATTTAGGATAAGAGCTGCAGTTTCAAGCCAGCTAAAAGGAAGAACTCATGAGGCAGCATTATTTATTTTTTTCTTCTCTTCTCTACAAGAGAGGACTTGGAAATATTACGAGTTCTGTTTGCCTTCTACTGCACTTGGGGGAGCTGATGCAACTGAGCCTCAAGAATGGGTCTTTCATGATTTCTTACACAGTGTTTTCTTAAAAGTCTCCAAGAAGAGAAGCATCTCAAATCTAAAGATGTGCCCTTTAGAAAGAAACCATGACCTTGTAAAAAAATCAGCAGTGTCAAAACACTTTTAATTAAACCACAAAAACTTAACTGTCACAGAAACAAGAAATGTTCATGATAATGAATATTAGCAACATACATCTGAGTAGAGATTTTACAGAATGTTTGTAATAGGACAGGGTCTGTTTTACTCTTTGGATGCAGATTGAAAAATGGTAACAGACTAGAACAACTCACCACATTATGAGCTTCATCAAGTATCACCACAGTCCCCTTCAGGTCCAAGTTGTGTGATTTCCTGCTCTAAAGACAAAATCAGAATAAGGAAATGGACAAAAAGGCCACTGAGAAATATGGATTTGATTGGCTGAGAAAGTGGATTATGAGATACTTTTGGGTTCTGATGTATTTTGAAGTTGGGTTGGTTTTGTCCTTGAGAAAACAGTAAGTAATGGCTGTGGCTGCCCACTACAGAAGCCACAGAATCACTTTCTCTGGAAATGAAGATGCTAAAATGTATCATGTAAATGTTTACAGAGGTTACAATTTGTAATAAATTTTTAAAAACCTAGGTGTGCCATATTTGTATTAGTTTAACTAATTTGAGAAAGTTTGACTATTAACTTGAGTCACTTGGACTTCTTTTTGGCAATAGAGGTCTGGGAGAAGTGGGGTGTAAAGCCTTCTATTTACAATTTTGTGTTGTTTCTGGAAACACCCCCTCCAGTATCACATCACTTCATTTCACAATGCTTCTCTGTTTATGAGGCTTAGGGGATTTTTAAAGTTTAGTTTTTAATTTATTAAACTTTCAGTCTTCCTGCAGCAGTGGAGTGCAATGTGGTTTTTACTATAATTCATTAATTACTCCAAGTTGCATGGAGATGTCATCACATTTGTTTCCTCAACAGAGTTTTCAAAGGTTTCATTTTCTATTCATGACATACAGGCAGATTATTACAACTGTTTGTACACAAAGCCAGAAATTATTTCCAAGGCATAAGTCTGATCTCTACTGAAAGCTTCCTTATTTTGAAAATCATGCAGCAGCTGCAGGAAAAAAAAGCCTCCGATTCCATGCAAAAATACTGCAAAGTGTGTGACTGAAGATTTGTGTCCAGGAGGTGAATATCACCTAAAAATGGCACCACATTCTGCAAAGCTAATTCTACAAATATAGAAAAATCTCAAACAATTTTTTTTTTCTAAATCATTGGAAAGTATTTACAGAGAAAACTCCCAAATGGCATCTTCTGTAGTCCTGAACTTGAACTGGGGTTTGGTCAGTTTGGAATCATACATAATGCATTCACTTGCCAGGCATCACTCTTCACCATTTAGCCACCAAAAGCCAGCATAAGACAAACAGAAGAACAATTGTATTTAAAAGCAAAGTTACATGTTACCTTTGAGTCTAGCAAATAGTTGTAAGGCATAAAAATGATGTCTGCTTGCTGCTTCAGACTTCGAGAGAGATAATAAGGACAAGCTCTGTTAAAAAAAAAAAAAAGTAGACCATAATGCTTTCAGAAATATTAAGAGAGCATTCAACATTCATGCACTATGATACACAAATGGATTAATAAAAGTGAACAGAGAAACAATTTTCACTATTTTCAAAGTCAGGGGGAGGAAGGTCAGAATGGATCACTCACCTGTGCTTGTTTCCATTTTTAACCAAGTCTTCAATATCCATGATTGAATCAATCAGTTCCTTCTCTGTACTCTTTTCTGTAAAAGATTACATTAAAACCACCAGCTTAGGTGAAGGCATCACACAAAGATTTGTTGTGATCCTGAGCATCAAACTCATCCACTAATACTTCATTCTTGAAAGCCAGTAACAGAGAAAAACATACATTGGTGGATTCTGCCAACTCTTCCAAACCTCTCCACCTGCCTAGTAAATCCCTCCCTCTCCAAAAAACAGGGCTTTGCTTCCAGAGTAAGTTAAGGTGAGCCCCACTCACCTTCCACATTGTTATAGAAATGACAAGCACGAGCCATCACTTTCATTCGGCACATGTAGATCTGTAAAACAAAGCTTGTTTCAGCCCAGAGCAGCACAACTTGTCAGGCACTGAAAGTGGCTTAAGGAGTGAAATAATTTCCAACACCAGCTAATGAATAAATGCTAATCACAGCTCTTCAGCTTTAAAATCACATGTCCTGCTCACCTTGCAAGTCAGGCTCTTTTTTTGTAGCACACAACACTCATATGCTCAGAGAAAAATACATTATATTTCACCATTAATACTTTTCAAAACAGTAATCTTTGATATTGTAAAAATAACAGCTAAATCAATAACTGTAGCAACGTTTTCAAATTATTATTGCTCTTGTCAAACACATAAATAGCAGATCAGAAAGCAAATTACAAATTATTAGCTGTCATGCTCTACATAGTAACATCATTCTCCACGTAGAAAATGTCACTAAAGACTCAGAATTACATTTTGCACTCACAAAACTAGAAACGAAACATTCCTAAAAACACATTTAGAACTACTTGTTTCCCTGCAGCCTCTTGTAGTTAAACAATGCCAGAGGGAAGAATGGCACAGAAATTACACAAAAGCCTCCATGTTCTCCCTGGACATCCCCTCCAGGCTCTGATCTCACCTGCATGTGGTTCCCCTCCTGTCGCTTCACTTCAGGATTGATGCAGAGCTGCTCCCTGGATCCCAGCACACAAATCTTTGGCCTGGATACACAAAACTGACATTAAAAATAAGGCAAGAAAGAACAGAGTTGTACATGCTTAGATGCAATATATTAAAAGTGAAAGATTCGGGAGAAACAGATGAGCCCAAAGCAAGGGTCAGAGCCAGAACAAGTCAATCAGTCTGTCTGTAATTGCTGTGTGTTATTGGACTTTGAGGCACTGCATCTCTGCTGGCAGCAGTGGGGGCTAATAAGCAGCAGCAGCAGCTCACAGCAAGAAGTCACAAGCAGCAATTTACACCATCCACCACAAAATCCAGGTTCTGCTACGACAGCTCAGCCCAGGCAGCTGGGGCCTGTCATCCATTACAAGCTTTGCCCAGATGGTTGTGACGGTCAGAGCAGACAAAACTGATTCACTACAAACATTCACAGTGGTTTGGGGGTTTTTGCTTATTCCAAGGTTGTATCTTTTCAATAACTACATAAACAAATGACTATTCCTGTGCAAAGAGCTCAGCTGAAAACAGTGACAGGCACTGGTATAACAAAACCACAAAGTTCCTCATAGATTTACATCAGGCTGAGGAGTTCAACTTGGTAATGGCTTCCTACTGCCATAAAAATTTCCCCAGAAAAATATAAAGAGGGAAAATTAAAAAAGGTAACTTTATAAGTTAACGTGTCAAGTAAAAAACCAAAACCAGACTAAATTCAGAAAATTCTATGACTGAAGAAGAGAAGCTGTGAAGTATTAAAATAAACCAAACCCATCAACAAAGAAAACTAGGTTCTAAACATGCACATTAAAGGAACTACATTTCTCTGGATATCATCTTTTATGCATTCATCCACAGAAGTTCAAACAATAACTACACCAGAGGGGTTTCTCTACCTTTTCTTGAATAAGGGCACTGCCCTAAATCATACTCACCTGTACACTGTGTTCTTTAGCTCATTAATGACCTGTGTAAGCTGGGAGTGGGTCCTGGAGGCATAAATTATTTTTGGAATGTCAGTGTAATAAGCTGCCAAATAGAAGAGAAAAAAAGCAGAAAGACATTACAAGTATAGAAAGGAGAACTAGGGATATTCTTAGCCTCCTTCCCCAGCTGGTACTATGGTAACAGTTTGCCTTGCAGAGACAGCAGGAAACGCTGTCATCTAACTATTCACATACCTAAAATGAGCTAAATGAGTTTCTAAGAAACTAAAGAACTAAATGAGCTCCAAGAAAAATTCAACTATGTAGAACACCTCGAAAATGTATAAAATGGTGAAACTGTGCTTCAGCTGCTCAGCAATAGCTCTGTAACTTTTACAGTTGTATATTTATTATAAAAGATAGATAAAAGCACATGTTGACTAACATCCCTGAGTGCAGAGGTGGTGGTACTCACTTGGGACATCTCCATCTGTGGCAGCAGTGCCCCAGGAGGATACAGGTCTGTCAGGAAAGAGCTCCACCCCATTCATGCGCTGCGCGATTTTCCGGGCTGAGATGGTGTCCTTGAAGTGCTCCCGCCAGGCCAGGGTGGAACACAGCAGGCAGAGGGTCTTCCCTGTGCCTGTGGGGCTCTCCAAAATGCCATTTACTTTCTTTGTTGGAGAGAAATAAAAGAGAGATTTAGGGGTTCAGCAGGACAGGTCTTGGTGCAGTACTGAACATCCTCTGCCAAGAAGCAAACACCAGCTGGCAGCCTCACCAAGGAACACCCACACACGAGGTCTAATCAACCTTTAGGACTCTCCAATTAACTTAATGAGGCTCAATCAAAAATCCAGAGCCTGCCATCACATTTATTTAGCACAGGAATTCAATTCTCCACTCTTAGAGCAACTGGAATGTATCACATTGCAGCATAAAATACACAGAAATATGAGAAGTTATTGAAAAACCAGCCCAGAAAGTGGCTCCCAGATAACAGAGTGCTGGTTTCCTTTAGGATTAAGGTTTTATCCCATGTCACTGTAGGCAGAGAACTTTGTCAGCACTTGGAACACATATGGCATGTTACAATTTTTAAGTGTGTGGCAATACTAAAAACTGGAAAAAAGCAGCAACTGAGCTCAAGTGCATGAAAGGAATTCATATCATGAGCTCATGACACTTTCAGTTCAATGAGAGGAGGCACCAAGCAGATATTGTGATATAGAGCAATGCAGAGCCAGGTGGAAAGCCGAAGTTTCCAGAATAAGCTTGTTTGGTCTCTCAGGAGAATAGGGAGCATGAAAATGTGTCCAGAAAAAAAAAGATAACTACTGTGAAAAAAACATTTTATTATTTTGACATTCATTCAGTAAAATTATCCTCTTGCACAGCAAACGGAGTATTATACAATTAGTCCAAATATTAACAAGACAAGACCAAATTTCTCCTATGAGGAAAGGCTGAGACAATTTGGATTGTTCAGCCTAGAGAACAGAAGACTCCAAGGATCTAACTGGGGCCTTCCAGTTTCTGAAGGGGGCTACAAAAAACATGTAAAGGGACTTTTCACAAGGATCTGTAGTAACAGGACAAGCAAGAATCGACTCCTACTGCCAGAGAGTAGCTTTATACTGGGGATTAGAAAGAAATTCTTCCCTGTGAGGGTGGTGAGGCCCTGGCATAGAGTGCCCAGAGAAGCTGTGGCTGCTCCATCCTTGGAAGTGTTCAAGGCCAGGTTGCCCTTCCAACCCAAACCACTCACGATTCTGTCATCAGACCCAGCCAGCCAAGGACAAACTGCATGAATACAAGCACTACTTTCTCAGCCTTTCTTCCTTTTCCCAATTTAAGCAGGAACATCCCATCTATATTTCTAGTGACTATCACCTGCCAGCTACAATTTTAATTACCACAGAGTAAAATAAAAATACAAGTAAAAGGTCAGAGAAGATTTGGAAAGGCAGCATACAAAGCACATAAAGAAAACCTGAATTGTGACAACCTCTTCTTAGAGAAATAATATTGTACAGTTAGAAATTACAAGCAATTGGACACTCACACACCTTTTGCAGGCATTCCAGCACCTTGGCCATGTAAGCTTCCTGGCATGGGTAGGGCTGGAAGGGGAAATCCACTGTGATCCCGTTCAGAGTGATCCTGGGCATGGCTCCTTCCTTGAGGTGCCTGCAAGGAAGGGCAGACCGTGATGACCCTGCTGTCATGGTGATATCACACCATGATAGGGCTGGAAGAGACCTGCAAGTTCACCTCATTCAGCACCTGTCCCCGGGCAGGGACACCTTCCATAGACCAGGTTGCTCCAAGCCCCATCCAGCCTGGCCTTGGACACTTCCAGTGATGGGGCAGCCACAGCTCTTCTGGACAACCTGTGCCAGTGCTGTCACCACCCTCACAGGGATGAATTTCTCCCCAGTATCGCATCTAACCCTGCCCTCTGTCAGGCTGAAGCCATTCCCCTTCGTCCTGTCACTCCAGGCCCTTGTCAAAAGGCTCCCCCCATCTTTCTTGTCAGCCCCTACAGCAACTGGAATGAGCAATTAGGTCACACCGCTTCGGGTCGGGTCGGGCCGGGCCGGGCCGGTACTAGCGGCTC